>WOXC01010628.1:262500-668722 GCA_011680675.1 Gymnobelideus leadbeateri
GATGATGTATATGCCTATGGGACAGTGTGCCCCAAGTTTATGGAAGACATGTTGCTACTTTTCTTACTTTTTTATGGTTATTGTTGTTGTTCAATCATTTCAGTCATCTGACTCTTAGTGATCAACAGTAAGTCACTCAACAAGCATTTATTAAGAACCTACAGTGTTCCAGGCACTGTGTTAAGTACTGAAACACAAAGGAAGGCAAAAGACAATCCCTGCCCTCACCATCTAATAAGGGAGACAACAAGTAAACAAAAAATAATTGACAGAGGGAAGGCACAAGAATAAGCAGGGTAAAGTAGCAGTCAGAAATGTTTTCCAGAATGGCTGGACCTGTTCCCTGCCACACTTGTACCTCTCTTCCCACAATCCCCGCAAAAACAGCTATTTCCTTTTCTGTCATCTTTGTCAATCTCGAATTTATTTTTTATTTCCCTTATTATTAGTGACCATCAAGCATGTTCTCGTAGGCTTGAATATAGCTTTCATTTATTCTTCAAAGAATGGTGTATTCACATTTCTTAACCATTTATCTGCTGGGAGATGGTTCTTCCTTATATATTGGAATCACCTCCCTGGCATGATAAAATATTGATAGCATCCTCCAATTATCCTGATATCTTCGGGAGGCCCTTCTTTGCCCAAAACCAAAGTTTTGTCTTATCATAATGATAATTTGATCTTTCAAAAGGCAGAAGGGAAAATTCTATTCTGGATCTAAATTTAAAAAAGCAAGGAGTAAGTGATTGCTGGGGTCATTCTATGAATGTTGAAGTTCAAGTGCATTCCAACTTGGAATTTGTCTTACAGAAGAGAAAAGCAGGACATAATTCTATATGCACCCTAGATTTATAGAGAAGGGATGTCACAGGGTTCAGAGAAGAATAGATAGGATCGAATGGACTAAAATTTTATGGGGGAAGTTAGCCCAAGAAGAATAAGACATTCTGATGAATGAAATTCTGAAGATACAAAGCAAAGAATTCTGATGAGAAGGAATAAAGGAAAGCTGTTTAACAAAAAATTCACCAACAAACTTAGATTTTTAAAAGACATACAGAAAATGAAAGCAAAGACAGGTGGTAGGGGATGAATACTAAAATGATGGAAAAATACTATAGGAATAACATCCAGAGAACTCCTAAAACAAAATGAGAAAAACTAACAGAGAACTTGGAATAAAACTCATTCTCACAGGGGGCTCTAGGCATGGTTAACCTACTCTCAAAACACGAGCTCACATCCACTCAAAACAATCACCTACAAGCTCTCACCATTATGTTTAGGTTTTCACTAGTCAAACAGAAAACAAAATTAGTTCCAAACTAAGACATTTAATGAAATGAGATAAGAAGAATATTTCAGTTAGAATATTTCTCCCATAAACCATGGGTATAGTCTCCTACAAATGGACATAATATCACTGGAAAAGTAAACATACACAGAGCTCATGCATGAGGGTCTCATATCTGAAGAATACGTGTAGAGGGAAGAATCACACCTCTAACACTAAACTATCCTCCATGTCTTCCAGTGATGTTATCACATTGTTCCTTGATGGTCACATGTCTGTGCTTGAAAAGCTGCTCCACTGGTCTTACTTGATCTACTTTGCTGGCTCAATGGGCCTGCTCCTCACTAGGTATGACATCTCTTCTAGGCACTTTACTCTTTGGGGCTAAATGGTTCTGGTCTTTTTTGGCATCTTTGGTTTTGACTCCATGGGGATCTTCTGGTCTCATGCAATCTTTGTGCAAGAAGATTTCTCTTCTGATCTCAACATCTCTGATAAGCATTTTCTCCACTACCATTTTCTGAGTTCATCTCTAAAGAGCCAGTCAAGTCATCAACTTCTGTTAATTAAAATATTGTGGCCATAATCCCTCCCTCATAAGGGCAGCCTGACAGCTCTTTAGTTAACATCAATAGGCCCAGTTAATAAAATCTTACACAGTGCCTCCAGATTTAAGATCAGGTTTTTCTTTTTCCAATCCTATATCTGGGTGGGAAATCAAAATTTTCTCTTATAGATGACTACCTAACTTATGATTATCCACTCTTACATGCTCCCCCAGGATCCTCTCTGGTTTGACCCCAAAAGAATGTGAACCAGCCAAAAGGCAACATAAGGAGCCACAGTCAGTGCCCTGTGCTTCTGAACCTCTTAGATTTTGCCACCATGACTACCTTCTCATCCTGGAATTTCCTTCAGAACCTGTAACCTTCTCACCCTGGAACATCATTCCACCTTAACAACCCTCTTTTCCCATTGGGGAGTTCCTCCTGTGGGCCTCGAGTTTGAAGTTTTGGCCCATGATAACTATATTTTATTCCCCTCCTAGCAGTGCTTTTGACTTTTACAAATATACCTCTCCTCTTTTATGTGTTCTCTTCTGCTACTAGAATATAAGCTCCTTGAGGAATATTGTCTTTCTTTTTGTTTATATCTGTATTTTCAATGCTTATCACAGTGTTTGACACATAGCAAGCCCTTAATAAATGCTTAATGCTTCTATCAACCTAATCTGTATTCCTGCCTTTGCTACAACAACAAGATTCATATCAACTCACTGCAAAGACTAATTGCTTTGGCACCAAATTTTAACCTTTGAAAAACCTCAGAGTCCCCATGCTAAGGACAACAAAAATGTTTGGGATGTTTTTTTATTTTGTTTGTTGTTATTCTTTTGTTTGTTTTTGGAAAAGCCTTATTGGTTAAAAGAGGAGTATCATAGAAAGGTCAGATGCCAGAAGTGGGTGAGACGATAACTGATGACAAAATGAAGGCAGAACTACTCAATTCTTATTTTGTTTCTAATTTCTCTCTTTAGGCTGGGAAGGTTAGAAGAAATATTCCTAAAAAAGGGAGTTGACACCCAAGGTAAAGATATAGCAAGAGAACATTTAGCTGTCCTTCTTGAGCTCAAGTCACATGAGCCATACAAATTAAACCACTGGGTACTGAAAATGGCAGACATAGTTACTGAGCCACTGTTATGATTGAGATATGTGTGTATACATATACAGACATATGTATATACACATACATAGACTGTATTGTGTGTATTCCCTTTTTAAAAATTGAAACCCTTGTCTTTTTTCCAATTCTACCCTTCAAATCTTTCCCATTAACATATGGGAATATAGTACCTGTACTGGCACCTAGTACATATAAATATGTGTGTGTGTGTGTGTGTGTGTGTGTGTGTGTGTGTGTGTATACTATAGGTAGCAGCATACACAGAAGAAAGACAGAGACGAAGACAAAGAGAGACAGAGAGAAAAGAGAGATTGAGGAAGCATAATGAAAAAGGAAAGGTTTGAAGTTAGAACTGGAATAGGACAAAGTTTCCAGTTTTCAAAAAGGGAAGAGAGTGTCCTACTATAAATGGTAGGACACTAAGTTTGACTTGTTCCTGGCAAAATTCTAAAACATACTAAAAGGATGATTACTGAATATCTATAAAAGGAAGCACCAATCACAAAGAGTCAGCATGGTTTCAACAAAAACAGGTCATGCCAGACCTAATTTTGTTTTCTTTTTTAACAGTATTGCTAAACTGTTACATCAGGAGAACACAGAAAATATATAGTTTATCTTGATATTAAGAAATTATTTAATAAAAATTCACATGCTATTTTCATGTAAAAGATCAAAAGATGTTAGTTGAATGGTCAGACTCAAAGAGAAACGTTAAGAGGTCCATGCCAAGACGGCAGGGGGCCTCTATTAGAGACCCCCCAAGGACTGTGGTTGGCCCTAGCTATTAAACATTTTTATCAATGACTTGGAATAAAAACATAGATGGCATACTTATCAAATTTGCTAATGATAACAAAGCTTGGAGGAATAACTAACACAGTGGATAACAAAGTCGGGATTTTTAGAGATATCATCAGCCTGGGACATTAGAAAAATTCAAATTAGACAAAATACAATAGACATAAGCATAAGCTCTTACACTTGTATTCAAAAAATACATTTTCACAAAGATAAGATGGGGAGGCATGACTAGACAGCAGATTATCTGGAGAGGAAAAAATGCTAGAGGTTTTAACTGACTTCAAATTCAACATGTACCAATAGTCAGTCAGGCAATAAGCATTTGATAGGCACCTACTGTGTTCCAGGCACTTTGCTAAATCCTGAGACACAAAGAAAAGCAAAAGAAAATGCCTACCCCCAAGGAGCTCACAATCTAATAGGGGAGATAGCAAGTAAACAAAGATTTACAAATATCCAGGATAAATATCCAGGATAAATAGGAAATCATTGACAGAGGGAAAGCATCAGTAGGAGCAGTGTGAACTGGCAGTCCAAAATCTTAAGGTAATCTTAGGTTGTGTTAATAGAGCCTAAGGAAGTGAGTCCATCACCCTGATCCAACTGCTTCTGGAATCCCGTGTTCCATTTTGGCTGTCACATTTCAGGAAGGACCTTAACAAAATGAAGAGCATACACAGGAGAACAATGAAGGTGGTAAGTGTCTTGAGATTATTGGGAACTCAAGGAAGACATAACATCCATCTTCAAGTATCTGCCAGGCTGTCTCCTAGCACAGGGATCAGAATTGTTCAGTTTTTCCCCAGCATGCAACAGCATACAAATTTAGGAATAATTGATGAAAGTAACAAAGAGATAAATATAGGCTTAGTGTAAGGGAAAACCTCCTAAACATGAGAACTATCCCAAAGCGGAATGAGCTGCCTCAAGCAGTGGTGAGATCCTACTCATTGAAGGTCTTCCAACAGAGACTAAAGGGTGACTTGTCAGGTATGCTGTAGAGGGAATTATTTTTCAGATATGACTTGTGCTAGATGGCTGTGGAGGTCCCTTCTAAATAGTTCTGTGGCTCTTTGAATGACTAGACCCAAAGAGCAGCCACTAATGGACCAATGTTAACATGGGCCAAGTCACTTAACCTTTCTGGCCTTAGGTTTCATCATGTGTAAAATGAAAGACTGAACTAGATGACCTCTAAAATTCCCTCTAGGGACATAAACATCCCTATGAGCCAAAGAAGAAATTTAATAGGGATAAATGTAAGGTCTCATACTTGAGTTCAAAAACTCAACTTCGCTGGAACAAGATGGGGGAGATAGTGCTAGAAAGTAGGTCAGCTGAAAAAGGACCTGGGACCATAATGTATTAGATGCGCAATACATCTCAACAATGTGATATGGTAGCCAAAATAGTAAAACGAATGAGATCATAGTAGCCTGATCACATGCTGTCTTCAGTTTCAATCAATCAGCAAGCATTTATTAAGTGCCTACTATGAATCAGGCACCGTGCTAAACACTGAGGATACAAAGAAAGGCAAAAACAAAACAAAACAAAAAATCCAGTCCTTATCCTCAAGTTCATAACTGAATAGAAGAAACAGGTGAACAACTGTGTACAAACAAGTTCCATGGATAAATTGGTGATAATCTCAGAGGGAAGGCACTAGCGTTGAGGGAGAATCAAGAATGGCTCTTACAGAAGGAAAAATTTTGCCTGACTTAACAGAACCCGAAGAAACTAAGGAGAGGATTCCAAGCATGACACACAGCCAATGAAAATGCATGTTGCTGGAAGATGTGTGCCAGGAACAACAATATCAGTATCACCAGAACATAGAATGTAGAGGGAAGTAAGGTGCAAGAAGATTGGAAACACAGGAAGGAGCCAAGTTATGAAAGACTTTAAAAGCCAAACCAGATTTTATTTGATCATGGAGGTAACAGGATATTATTGGAGTACGTTGAAGAGGAGAGGAATATTCTGCGTTTTAGAAAGATTACTTTGACTAAGTGGAAGTTAGACTGCAGTGGGGAGAGACTTTGAGGCAGGGAGACCAACCAGGAGGCTATTGCAATAGTTCAGGAGGTAGGTAATAAGAGCTGCACTAGCAGTGTGGCAGTATCAGAGGAGAGAAGGGGGTGTATAGAAGAGACACTGCAAAGGTGGGATTTGGCAACAGATGGGATGGGGACAGAGTGTGAGAGAGAGAGAATTGAGGATGACACCTAAATCATGAGTCCTAATGATGGATGGGAAGGATAGAAATGCCCTTGACAGTAATGAGGGCTTTAGTAAACTTAGTCCTGGGCACTACAATTTAGGTAGAACATGGATGAGCTCGGCTAGATATGGGAACCACAGGAACAGAAATGGAATATTGCATCCTGGGAACAACTAGCAAAAATGAACTAGGGCTTACACAAACTCTCCATATTTTAGTTTTTCAGGTATAAAATAGAAATTAAAATAACTATCCATAGAATAAAAGAGTTCAACAGACTCTGGGGATTATCTAGTCCAATTTCCTTGTGTTAAAGATGAACAAATAGAGAGGAGCAGCAAATAACATGATCTTTTGGTGAATTAATTAATTGATCAATAAACATTATTAAGCACCTCCTATGTGCCAAGCACAGGTACCAAGACCTAGAATTAGAAGGAGAGCTAGTATTTAGAACCCAGGTCTCCTAACTCAGGTCTCCTAACTCCCCTAACTCCTAACTCCTAACTTTTCAAAGCTTTGTGTACAACAGAAGGTTTGTTCCCAATATAAATGATAGTACTTCAAGAATCAAAAATTTGATCCATGTGAGCACTCTTTCCTCTAATGTAAACCTAGGCAGCTAAGTTTACAGTAGATAGAGTACTAGGACTAAAGTCAGGAAGACCTGAGTTCAAATTCAGCCTCAGATATTTACTAGCTGTGTGACCCTAAGCAAGTCACTTAACCGTTATCTGCCTCAGTTTCCCCATCTGTAAAATGGGGATAATAACAGATCTCCCAGGGCTATTGTAAGGATCAAATGAGATAATTATAAAGCATTTAGCACAATGCCTGACACAAATAAGTGTTAATGATGTTGATGATGATGATGCAGATTACATCTTGTCTATACCTAAGCTTATGTGGTATGGCTGGGAGAACAAAAGCATTAACTTGTGGCCAATCTGATATGGAGCCCCTGTGATATAAATCATAGAAGCCCAAAACCTCAGGGTAACAAGGGACTTCAGAGTCCGTCTAGTCCAATCTATACCAAACTAAGAACCCCTTTACAACTTACCAAACAAGCAGCTGTCCATTACTTAAAAGCTAAACGGTGAACTGAATCCTGTAAATGAATGAATTTTTGGTTTCAAAAAGATTTGGGTTGAGGTATGAGCCTTATATACCGTTAAATCATGCCTTCCTGCATTTTGAATGCATATGTTTATAGCTAATGAATAATTTCTCTTTGTTTCATCTTTTATTAAGTTACTTAGCAGTACATGAATCACTCTAAGGATAACAGGCCAAGGCCTCATTTTTTTAGCATAGATTTAAGGTGTAACTCAAGTCTCTAATTCCTTTTCACATCTATTTACTTCTCCTATTGCATCAACATGTCAGAAAAGCAATTTTTCACCTTTTAAACACCTTCCTAAACAGAAGATAAAATGGATGAGATTTTTCAAAGGTGGCCCTGATATATAGACAGAAAGAAAAATAAAATAACAGTGAACAATGACAATTATAATCAGTACTCTTGGCTCCAGTGGAGAGCTGAGTTCATATACCTCCTTCCCTTCATGGCAGAGGTGGAGGACTTTGGATCTCAATACTACATAATCTGTCAGGTACAATAAATGCATCAGTTGGTTTTTCTTGGCTGCTTTTACCCCCTGTTTTAAATCTTAAAAAAAAAACAAAACAAGGAATGACTTTACAGGGGAAAGGAGAGAAATGTATTCTGAAATGAATGAGATGCCACAACAAAAGTCATCAATAAAAGTCATTTTTTAGGAGTTGATCAACACATATTTTCCCACTGACCTAACCTCACAAAATGAGAAATATATTGCAATGGGAAAATTCCAACCCCAAGATAATACTTGAGAATGTGGAAAATTCCCTACAAATATGTAAAGGATAAAACATTAATAATACACTTAGCAACAGATTAAAAGATCAACAAATACATATGGCTCATGCACTATATGCCTTTAAGGATTAAAAAAGATACAGAAAATTTTAGGATCCTGTCTTTTTCATCAAGGAACTAACAATGTTATCTGGAAAATGAGAACCACACATGTGAAACAATTCAGCAAAGGATATATACAGCCACAGCTGGATCCTACCTTTTCCAATACCTAAAACTTCTGCTCTGGATATCCTCAGAAGGATATACCATACTATATGCCAGTCACTGTAGTAAGCTCTTAACAAAAATAATCTCATTTGATCCTCACAGCAACCTTGGGAGGCAGGTGCTATTATTATCCCCACTTGACAGATGAGGAGACTGAGACAATGGAGGTTAAGTGACTTTCCCAGGGTCACACAGCTAGCAAATGTCTGAGGCTGCAGTCAAACTCATGTCTTCCTGGCTGGAAGCCCGGCACTCTAACCACTGCACTGCCATGCTGCCCCTGTAACAGCTATAGAATACTAGATATATGGCCTTCTTTTCTCCAACATTTTTAAAATAACTTGGATAAAGACACAGATGGAATGCTTACCTAATTTGCAGAAAAAGCTAGAAGAGATAGCCAAAGAGGATCATGTTCTAAAAGAGTTCTTTCCATAAGAGTAACAGACCAATTCCAATGATGTGAAATTCCACAGGGATAAATGTGGAGTCTGGAGCATAGGCTCAAAAAAACACCAAAAGTACAGCTACAACTAGAGAGTAAAAACACCAGAGCATAAATAGACTTTTAAAAGACTACCAACTCAATATAAATTCATAGTGTGATGTAACAGCTCCAAAAGTTAATGTAATCTGCATTAATAAAGTATGATGCCCAAATGGAAGAACTGATAGGCCCGAGTATTCTTTGGCCAGAATACATCTGTAATGTAAGGGGAGTGCCCAAATAAAGCTTTAGGAGAAGCTAAAAGTCTGCAGAGCTAAAAGAAAAATTGAAAAATAAAGAGGAATGTGAGAGAACTTTATAGTTGATCCTAGAGGCAACAGGAAATCACTTAAATTTATTGAGTAAGTTTGCACCATGGTCAAACCCACACTTCGAAAAAATCATTTTGGCAACTAAATGGAGGATGGCTTAGAGAGGGGAAAGGAATTGAGTAAATGTTATATGAATGTAAATTTTTAAGATCTTCCCTGCCTCTAGGTTAAGCACACCTGGAGCCTGTGGTGGGAGGCTTGTTTTTCAGGAACGCCCTCACCTTGGTGCTTTGTGATTGGGCAGTCTGTCAAGAGGGTTGTTACATTTTCTATAGGAGAAGGCTATATAATCCCCGATGTGAGACTTTGTTTGGGGGCTCACTTTGAGAAGTGTTGTGTGATTTGGGCAGATAAGTCTCTGGGCAGCCATTGAGAGACCCCCGGATTTGAAAAACCCAGATGTTCATGCTTCCCTCTCTGGTAACTGTGATTTGGTATGGGTGTAATGTCTGGACAGTTGGAGGCCTGTCTGCTTGAAATGTTTCTGTCTGTATACTCTGAAGTTCGGGTGCTGACTTTTCCTCCTGAATTAGGTAAATGATGTTTGATTGATTAAAGCAAGATTGTTAACCCATTTTTGAGTTGCTTTCCTTAGAAAAGCAGATCTAAGAACTTGTGTTGGCAGCCACCCTGGGGATGCTGGGGTAGAGACACCCATCAGCAAACTATTGCAACGATCCAAATCAGAGGGGAGAGGATCTGGCTTTGACAGATATTGTGAAGGGAGAGATGAAAAAGTTTCTCATAGCAATTTGACCTGGACTTCTTCCATATACCCATTAGCTTCTCCCTGGTGCATAGGAAAGAGCAATGAGATAAATGATTATTTCTCTTATATTAATAACCCATTAATATGGGAGATCTGGGGTTTGGTTTGGTTTTGTTTCCTTCCCATTTCCTCATTCTCTATCTATTAGGTCAAATTGGGCTCTGAAGAGCCAGGATGACAAAGAGATTGGAATTAACATTCTCCTCAACCTTATTCAAGATCCCACCCAACTGGGAAAGCTTAGTTCTGATTAAAGAGTAAAAAGAATCTAATCTAAGTAAATGCTGGCCCATTATGTTCTACTGAGACAGGCTTGAGAGAAGGGTAAACCCTTTGGTCTGGATTACCCAAGTCTGGGGGGTAATGTGAATAGAGAGGAATAAGAGTGATATGATCAAAGTCCCATCCCCTACCCTCTCATTAGAACAGGTCCACCTGGCCTTGTAATATTCATTCTTTCCATGTAATTGTTAACCAGTCAAGAGTTGACTGCCTGTCAGGGAGCACCCACTCTTCCAAGTGTATATAAGCAGCAAGAGGCCTCCATGAGGGATATTTGATTTACTGAAGATAGCCAAATGACCATCCTTTCATTAATTATTTACCAGCCCTAATTGATAAAATGATTACTTACCAGAAACAATGTCTCTCAGACTTTTCATACATCACAGTACTATGTGGGGAACGGGGACTTTTCCTATTCAGTACTGAATTTGGAGTCAGAGTTCCTGGGTTCAAATCCTGTATAATCTTAAAGAAATCACTTAACCTCTCAACCTCGGTTTCCCCATCTGTAAAAATAAGGGGGTTGGACTAAATTTAAATTAAAATTCCCTTCCTGTCTTAAATCTGTGATCCTCTTATATTTACCTGTGCATGTGGTACAATTCTCCCTTCTCCCTTAAAGACAATAAACTTCTTGAGATCACCTAGCACAATGTCTTGCCAAAAAAAAAAAAAAAGGTATTTAATAATTGTGGAATTGAATTCAACTAATCCTTGTATGACTTTTTAGTTTTAAATCCCTTCTTACTCTGCAAAAACTCTAGCTTATCAATATGCCCACCTAAAAGATACTGCCCAGATGTGAACTTATGAAACTTACTATATAAATGAAAAACAACTTACTGAGGATTACATATATTTTCTTGACCAGTAATATCTTTAAGTGTAAAATAACTTGGAAGTTAGTCCAAAAGCTGCCAAGCTGGTAATGCATTAAAATTATTTTTTAAAATAAAATTATAAATTTTGAAGTTGAAAAACATTAAGGAAGCTGTATAACAATTTTTTGTTATAGCAAGTCAGTGCAAAAAGATACATGATGCCATCTTATTAAAACTACTTAGAGTAATGAAGCATGGCCATTCTACATTCTTTAGAGGTACACCGGGAGACACAACAGGATTCGCCCTGATTGTGTAAAAAAAATCAAAATTCCTGGGTAATTATTCAGTAGGCAGCTGTGCCACTTAATCTTTTATGTGTAACCAAACTGGCTTTTAAATCCAACTATTCATATGAGAAAATTGCCCCCTTTGTTTTCTTATTTAAGATAATTTTACTTTGTCATGTAAAATAGCTATGATTGTGCCTACAATCTGAAAAGAATGCTTAAGGGGGTGATTTGAAGAGAACATGGGGAGTCACAAAAGTTTGAAGACTTTCAAATAGAAAAAAGCACTGGGGGAAAAAAAGTGGAGTGCCAGCTGCCAGGACCATTCTGACAGCTGCTGGGAGGTTCATTATGTAGTAATATAAAGATGTTGTGTATTCCCTCCCCAAAACCAAACCTGAGCATATGTAAATTTAACTATCCAAGTAGATACATTTCTTGCTGGTAGATTCATATTCTACCTCCCCCATCCCCCCAACCCACTTCTATTTGATCTCCCTACTAAGATGAAGACTGATGAAGAAGGTTTGAATTTAGATTCCAGTAACAATAACAGAGGTTTTATGGTTAAGATAAGGAGGCCTATTGGATAGCATGCTAGGTTTGACTTCAGGAAAGACCTGTTTCAAATGTTCCTCTGCCACTTATTAGATGTGTGCTTAAGGCAGCTCCCTAGAAGGAATTTGGTATGGTAAAAAATGCACCTGGGAAGGGGGAAAATTCTGTCCCCTGTGCCTGGTCCCTAAATTATCTGAAACAAGTCACTTAACTTCACTGAGTCTCAGGTTTCTAATTTACAAAAGAGATGATAGCCTCTGAGGTTCCATCCATCTCTAGACCTATGATATTATGAGTTGTATTGATGGAGGTAATTAAGTTCGGTCAATGAGTCAATAAATATTTATTAAGCACCTACTATTAATGAGGTCAGGGAACTTCTGGTCTGTTTGTCCAACACAAGCACAGATACCGAGGCTCTTTAAGAGTCTACCCATTATGGTCAACCTTTAATAAACTTTGCTTTACTTTGGCTGAGAGAAGACTTAAGTTGAATTCATTCACAGGACCCGGTATGTTGATATTTTGATGTCTCACACATCCCTAAACCCTAGACCTCAACATTTTATCATTCGGTGACCTCATCATTTTATGGTTTACTGATCCTGGGAAACACTGCTAATCTCAAGTTCTTCTCCCACCAGGCCTGGAAGGTATGTAAGCCTCTCTCCCTATTCCCTTCTTGCTCTCCAAGGACCTTGGAGGTGTTTTTTGGGCCTGACCTCTCAGGTCCCACTAGGTCAGTCAGCTAGAAGGCTGTCTCATACTCAGCCTGACACCCTCAGGTTCTCAGTCCAGTTTGGTTATGTTGGAGGACATGGACCTGAGCACAGCTCCTGAAGAATGGAGGACAAGGACAGATGCCCCATTCAGAAGTGTAAGCCAGATTCTTTCAATTCTCTCTGCCCTAAGGAATTGGGAAAACTTCAGATACCTTTTTCTTGTTGTTGGTGGTGGTAGTGGTGTTTTTTTTTTTTTTTTGCGGGGGGGGGGGCGGTTGTCTTGGTTTCCGAGGCTTACTTTGTTTTTCAAGGCTTACTCCCAGATCTTTCCTTAAGGGTGACGGGACTTCAAAAGTCCACCTTTGGGTTGTCTTTTACAACTTTGGGAAAATTTTAGTTTCCCTGAAGAACTTAAAAAGAAAAAAGTTGGTGTTCTTTTGCAACACTGTTTGGCCTCAGTATCACCTAGAGGACCATGAAGTGTGGCCTGTGTGGCAGACTTTAAAAGATAATACTCTCTTGCAGTTAGAATTATACTGTCGCTGAAAAGGAAGATGGATAGAAGTTGCCTACATAATGGCCTTTGTTGAACTCTCAGAACATGGTTCTCAGGAAAGATTGTGAAGACGCTTAAAGCTAAAGCCCCTCCACAAAGGGGCAATATTGCCAATTAAAGGAGCCAATGAAATGACCCCCTTCCTATGGCCCCCAGGGCTTTATCCCCAGCCCCTCTCCCCTCCATGATTCCTGCTCAGGTCCCAGTCACATGTCTCACCAAGGCAGCTCCCCTAGCTCCTCTTGCTGCTCCACAACCCCTTTTTGCCTTGGTTTCCCTTCCCTTTTCCTCTAGCCCAACAGCCCTCATTTCCTGCCTCCACCATCCATTTCTCCTACCCTGCATGTCCCACCATGGTCCCTCGAGGCTCAGTGACCCCTACTCAGGTCCCAGCCACTGGTCTTGCTGAGGTGCCTCCCTCTTTGGCCCCTCCCCCTGAGGCAACAACCACTCAGGCCTCAGGCCCTACCCCCACAGAAGTCTTTGGGGTTTCTCCTCTTCTGACCACTCCCCCTCCTCAGGTGCCAGTTGACCTTCCCCCTTGTCAGTTAGATCCCCCAGTCTTGCAGTCTGATCCAGTTCAGCCAGCACCCCCCCAGTCACTCCCTCACAGGAAGTGGGACTTCCTATCTCCCTTCCCAAGCCCCTGTCCCCACAGCACCTTCAGGGCTTTTTCCCCTAAGGGAAGTGCATGTCTCTCCCAGTGGGACAACTAGAATGTATGTCCCATTCTCCATTTTGGATCTCATCCAAGTTAAAGAAAAATTGGGGAGGTTCCTCAAAAATTCCACAAAGTTTACTGACAGTTTCAGAGACATATCCCTACAATTTAAGCTTTCTTGGGGTGATTTGCGTATCCTCTTCTCTACCTGTTGTTCCACTAAGGAAAAAAGAAAAGTCTGGGAGCAAGCCCAAAAATTTGGGGATCGATTGACTAGCAACAACCCCACAAAATACCCCCCCAGGAACAGCTGCTGTTCCCACTAGTGACCCAGGATGGGATTGCCAAATGTGTGAGGATAGGGGAAAAGAGACCATATGGTGTTTTGCCTGTTAGAAGGCCTAAGAATTGCATTTCAAAAGCAAGTAAATTATCAGAAAATTAGGGAAATTACTCAAAGAGAAAAGAAAACCCTGCCCTTATCCAAGACCAACTGGTAGAAGCTATTAAAAGGTATTCTAATTTAGATCCTGACTCTATAGAAGGGGCAGCAATCCTTAACATGTATTTCATTAATCAGTCTGCCCCAGATATTAGGAGGAAACTGCAGAAATTGGCAATGGGGGCCCAATTACTGGAGTCGGCCTTTGGAGTCTTTAACAACAGAGACCTAGGTGCAGCAGAGGAGAAAGAATGAAGAGAATGAACCAGAGACAGAGAATATGCTCAATTCTTGGCTGCTGCCATGACCAGGAAAAGCCCCTCCAGGGCACCCCCTTGGGGGAATCCCAGTCCCCAAGTGAACAATGGGGAAACTTGCTTTCAATACCACAAGGAGGGTCACTGGTCCAAGGAGTGCCCCTCCAGGGCACCCCCCCCAGAGGGAGTCCCAGGAACCAGAACTGTATCCATCTAACCAGGAGGGACATTAGAGGAAGCATTGTCCCTGAGGTTAGAAAAGTGGTAGAGCCACCTCCCAGTACCCTGTCCTCCAGTCTTCTCAAGACTTGGAGTGACAGGGAAGCCTGGGGGTTGGCAGTGCTCCCACTTTTTTCATTTCTCTAGCTGAACTCTGGGCAAGCATCAAGGCTGAAACTAAGGTTACCCACTTTATTATGGCTAAGTTCTCTGTTCTAACCAATTGGTTCTACCCTCCCCTTGACCAGTCAGATCAGGGCATCAAAGGGGAAACTAAGGGATGCTTCCAGACATGCCCACTCCCCTGCCTACTGGAGGATCTGTTGTTGGAACACTCCTTCCTTATGCTTTCCTCTTATCCTGTTCCCTTGTTGGGAAGGGACCTGATGGTAAAGTTGGGAAGCCAATTTTTTCCTAGTTAAGCCTCCCAGGTCTCCCCATGTTCCCTCAGAAGTGTGGGAAATAGTTGAGCCAATTGTTTGGGATCAGGGAATTCCTGGATGAGCTACTTCTGCCACCCCAGCATTTGTTTTACTCCTAGATCCTAAAGTATTCCCTCATCAGCATCTATATCCAATTAAGCCTAAAGCCTAGGAGAAACTGCAACCATTACTTGCTACACAAGACTCTGACTCACTCTGTCTAGAGTGGGGCCCAGAGCAGATGAAAGCTTTTGAGACTTTGAAAACTAAATTGACCACACTTCACTCTCTATGATGATGAAAGGAGAAGACAGGCTTTGGGAGTTGTTGCCTGTTTTTGAAAACCATTAGATTCTGTGGCTGCTATTGCTTTCCACATGCTATATGTCCATGGAGCAATTCAGAAAGGAAGGGGATATCTGACAGAAAAAAAGTCCCCTATCAAAATGCCCTTTTATGTTTTTACCTTGCCATAGTCATCTTTAATTAAACTATACCAGGGAAAGTATCCTTTGTTCTGGTCTTCATTTGCTTAACCTCCTTGCCAGGTTTGTCTCCTCTAGGGTTCAAGCTATCAACCTCCAGATGACCACTAAGGCTATGCCAATCTCTGACTGAGTCCAAGTTCTCTAGCCCACTGGACATCAGCCATGTTCCAGAGTCTGACCCGTAGAATGTGAAGTGTGACCCCCTTGAACGGGACCCAGAGAGGTAAGGATAGCTCTACACCCCTTGCCAGCAGGAAGCACTTTCAGAAGTTGAGACCTTTACCCTTTACTCCAAAGGAATTTGGGTCCTATTTCTTTGAGAGGGGAATGATGAGGTACAGGCTCTGGGAATCCCCTTGAGCTCTTCCTGAATCTTCCCATATGAGACATTTGCCTAAGGCCATAAGCCTTCCTTTATAGCTCAGCCCAAATCTCTGTTACTAACCAGCCCTCCATAATCCAGCTACTTCCCACCCTTGATCCTCCCAAAGTATCTATACCCAAATCTGTTACCCTTAAACTAACCTAGCCCTCCATTGTCTCCAGGTAGGCTCCAGCTATTTCCCACCCTTAATTTCTCATTACTGAAATCTGATCTTATTTGACTGAAGACCCTCCCCAAACTCCTCCTCTAGATAACCCCTAAATCCTCCCACAACCTTTCTGTATATAAGACCCATCTTGCCTCCATGAAGGGGCTAAGAATTACTCTGTGTCAGATTATTCTGGCTGGCTTGTCCAATACTACCATCACAGATACAGAGACTCCTTAACAGTCTATCCATGTTAAAGGCAAACCTTTAATAAACTTAGCTTTACTTTGGCTGAGAGAAGACTTGAGTCGAATTCATTCAGCAGAACCCAGTGTGTTTTGGGGTCTCACACACCTCTAAATATTAAACCTCAACATTTTATAATTCCCTGACCTTATCACTATGTGCCATAGCCATTGTGCCAAGCTCTGAGGATACAAAAAGGGGCAAAAGACAGTCCTTACCCTCAAGGAACTCACAATCCAGTGGGGGAGATAATATACTGCTTAACTCAGTCTTGGATACTCAACACTTTCCCAACTCCCTCAGCATCCTCTTCCCTCTAACTGGAGGACTGGAGGGTAAGGCACTAACCTCCTCCCAAAGCTTTCCTTTATGGAGTGCAGTATCTGGACTTTCCAACTCAGGGGCACAAGTTTGAAGTCCATGGAATATGATGACCCTGGACCAGATACATTTCATTCCCCCCCCACCTCCCTTCCAGCTTCCTTTTGTGTACTGTCTTCCTTCATTTGATTGTAAACTCCTTGAGGACAGGGACTGTCACTTTTCTTATTTATATCTCAGCCATTAGCACAGCCTAGCCCATAGTAGGAACCTAATAAATGTTTATTGAATTGAAAGCTCAGGTACTTTCTGTATTCATCCACTATGGTTATAAAGTGGTTTATGTATATCTGAGACTCCTAACACTCTTGTAAGATCGGGAATTTTTTATTTGTTTGTTTGGGGGAGTCCAAACCAGTGATTTCATTATGAGGTCTAGGGAAAACCTATTGAGAAAATTCCTTACACCAATGCAAATCTGTAGCAGTTCTGTAATTTATAGTCATAGAAAGTTGTATGAGGCAACCCTGAGAAGTTGTGACTTGTTCAGTGTCACCAAGTGTCAGAATGATGTTGGGTTGCATTAGCAAACATTAAGGGGCAGCTAGGCAATGCAATGGATAGAGCATTCAGCTTCTTGAGTTCAAATCTGGCTTCAGACACTTAAGTAGCTGTGTGACCCTAGGCAAGTCACTTGACCCTGTTTGCCTCAGTTTCCTCATCTGCAAAATAACCAGAAATTTTCTCACTTTCCACCAATGTGGATACAAAGGTACCCTAAAGGTTGAATTGCCCTTTCCCTGGTTTATCCTCTAAAGGCACCCTAAAATGCAGAAGTGCCCTAAGATTGAGTTGCTCATTTCCTGGCATCCTAAAGTCTCCCCTTATCTTAAAATACCACAAAACTTTCCCTTATCCTGGACCATAAAATTCCTTGTTTGCCCCTCCTGTCCTGGGTCATAAAAATTCCCTTGTCTCCCTTATCTTGTGTCATTCATTGTCCTTATCTTGCAAGACTTATCTTGTCCCTAAATCTCCCACCCCCTTAAGAAACCCTAAAACTTACATCACAATCCTATAGGCTGTATAGCTTTGTGGCTATATAAATCTGGTCCTTGTCCTATATCACTGCCTTTGTTTAGCTCCTTGCTAAGTCTCAGGCCCACATACTTTTGCTTTAATAAAGCTCCCTTTGGCTAAAGAGAAGGTCTGATTGAATTCTTTCAAAAATTCTGAACCAGCTCTCCACACTCTGAACCCCAATACCACTACAGACAAAGAAAAAGGAAATGGTAAACCTATCCAGTATCTTTGCCAAGAAAACCCCAAATGGAGTCATATTCAGACATAACTGAAACAAATGTAACTGAAACAAACAAACAAAAAAAAAAAAAACCACATACTGACTCCTACAAGAAGGTGAAGTAGGTAATGAAATATTTTTAATTTTCAATTTGTAAAGGGGAAATGGAAACTCAAAAAGTGAAAATGAACCAAGTAAATGGAAGAGCAGGGACTGTAACTCAGGCCTTCTATCTCCAAGAGTGATGCTCTTTCCATCCTGTCTCACTGCCTTCCAAAGCTCCAAATAACCTACTACCTGAATAACTTTGTAATTTCATTTTGTCTTCCTATTTTTATTCTGAGAACTTAACTTTAAGGTTCATTATTTACTATGTTTACCCTCCCCCACTACCAACCCACAAAAAACTCATTATCAAATTTATAGCTATAAGCTATCTAAAAGAACCTTATAAACCAAGTTAAATCCCAGAGCTTCCAGAAACTCTAGTAAAGACTTCAAGCTTTCTCACTCTAGTATTTTAATTGAAACTAAGTTTATATATATCAATAAAACAAAAACACAATAAATAAAAGAAGTTCTCTTTTTTCCACATATTTCTCAATCCAACCCCTTTATCCTTCTTCCCAAATAACTCTATAAACAACAGGAATATCCCAAACCTGGTAGTTCAAGGACTGTGTCTTTTCTTGTTCTTCCAACATCAAATGAGCTTTGGACATAACCAGTCAGTCATTAATTAAGTGCTTACTAGGTGCCAGGCACTGTGCTCAACCCAAAATCTAACTAGGAGTTCTCACTTTCCAGGGCAGACAAAGAAAAAAAATTGGCTTAAATTAGAGGAGGAACTGAGCATACACTCTAGGAAGGTCACAGATGGAAAGATCCCATAGACAGCAAAATATTCATAGCATTACTTTTAGTAGCAGCAAAAATCTGAAAACAAAGTGGGTGCCCATAGATTGGAGAACAACCAAACAAGCTGTAGCAAGTACATGTAATGGAATACTCTGTTAGAGTATTCCAGTTAGAATCAACACATCTGATGGATTCGGAGAAGCATGGAAAGACTTGTCAGAACTGATGTGAAGCGAAGTAAACAGAACAAGGAAAATGACATGCATATTAACTACAAAAAGGAAATGAAAACAATACTAAAAGGCAGATAAACTCTGATTAAGCATAAAGAACAATTCCATTCCAGGATTGCTTCCATCCTCAGGAGAAAAGTGTGAGAATTCAGGTGCAAGATGCAGGACATGATGTCAGACAATGGTCACCATGTCTCCTTTGCTTAACTGCCTTCCTTTATTACAAAGGGGGATTGGAGGGAGGGGAGACGAGAGGATTATATCAGGTAATGCCTCTATTGCAAAAACAGGTGGTGGTTGTTCTTGCTGCTGCTGTTGTTGTTCAGTCTTATCAGACCCTTCCTCACCCTATTTGGGGTTTTCTTGGCAAAGATACTGGAGTGATTTGCCTTTTCCTTCTCCATCTTATTTTACAAATGATGAAATCAAGGCAAACAGGGTCATTTTACAAATGAAGAAACCAAGGCAAACAGGGCCACATAGCTAGTAAGAGACTCTGAGACCAGATTTGAACTCAAGGAGAGACTCCATGACCAGAACTCTATCCACTGAGCCACCTAGCTGCCCCAAAACAGAAGGCATCAATAAAATTCATGAGAAAGAAGCATATTTAAAAGTGTGGTAGGAAGGTCAGATACCAGCAAATAAAAGAGTATTCATCAATCAAGCAATCAATTAACAAGCATTTATTAAATATTTACCATGAGCTAAGTGGCACAGTGAATAGATCAAAAGGCCTGGAGTTGGGAAGACCTAAGTTCACATCTAGCCTCAGACATTTATTAGCTGTGTGACCCTGGGCAAGTCACTTAACCCTGTTTGCCTCAGTTTCCTCATTTGTAAAATGAGCTGGAGAAGGAAATGGCAAACTACTCTTTGCCAAGGAAACCCCAAACAGGATCATCAAGAGTTGGACATGACTGAAACAATTCAACAACAATATGAGCCAACCACTGTGTCTAGCATGTCTGAAAAATTCAAGCCTTCAGGTTCAGATTGGGGTAAAAAGTATTTGCAGGCAGTGATGAAAATCTTGAAGAATTTTACCAAGTCACTGGAAGGCTTCTCCATGTTAAATGACTGAAATGCTCTTTTAGCATTTTTAACACCTTGGCTGCTCTTTTCTAGATGCCCTTCAATTTTATCATGGTCAGACCCTTCAGGAGAGCTTGCAGTCCACTAACAATGATAGGAATTCGGACAATCTCTGTTCCTGTAGAAGGACATCAGGTTCATTTTCAGGATCCAACAGTTGTTAGGCAATTGTGCAGAAAGTACAACTTTAATTTTTCACTGTGGAGATATTTTTCTGTTAGTCACTTCTATCCACCCTTCAGCCTTTCTCTTTATTTAGAAGCCATCATTTTAATTGGCCATGGACTTTATTGGGAGTTATACACAGTGAAGGATGAGGGAATCAAGCCAAATATAGACAGAAAAGCTACAGAATAACTATATTAAGGTCATTACAGCTGACCCCATGTAAATTATCCTCCTGTCATTTTTCTTTCTCATTTCTTTTACCAGCCCAAATTTTATTATATACACATTTGAATGTGTCAGGATGTTTGCCAAATTCACTAGATATTCTAAAAAGAATGTACTTTAAAGGGAGAACTGCATCTTCTTTTTCAAAGGCTCTGACAATTTTGAAAAGTTATTTTCCAGAGAAAAGTTAAGAAATAAAATAGTGCATTTAAAATTTGTAAAAATATAACCATTTCCTAGGCATTCACATAACAATGGAGCCTTGTTATCCTGATACCTTTGAGGTTCCTGGCATAAGGCTATGTTAGAGGTCTTTGGGCAGGAAACACAATAGGTCACCTTTTTTTGCATTCAATTCTGTTTTCTCACTTCTAAGGGAACATGCTTCCCTTCTTCCCCCATTTTCTTCTTTTTTTCCTCATCTCCTCTTCAGTTGAAACCCTGAAGCAGCTTTTGGGGCATAAGGGTCAGAAAAGGTCTTAAAAATCATCTAATTTCACTCCCTTATTTTGTAGAGAAGGCAACCATTAGAAGGTAGCGGAAGAGCCATTCCATTTCCAAGAAATGGTATTTCCAAGAGTATGATATAATGGGCAAAGAGAACAGGACTTCAGGTCAGGAAAGCCTGAGTTAGAATCCTACCTCTGACACTTACTAGCTGTGTAACCCTGGAGAAATCATTTAAGTGCTAGCCTTAGTTTCCCCATCTGTATAATAATACCCATAGTAGGGAACATACAAGATTGTTGTAGGCACTACATAAATGTTAGTTACTGTTAAGATTAACGTGTTGTGTACCAAATTCTATACTATTCTAAATCATGAAGAGCCACTGAAAAGAATATACAGTCTGAGTGTTCTATAGGACTTAGTTTAAGCATATTCCCTGCTTATGGTGCCAAAATGGTTAGCTAAATCATCATAGCATCATAGAGTTAAAGCTGGAAGGGAATTTATAAGTTTTCCTACTGTAATGGCAATGAGATTTGAAGATCCCTTTGTATTGGAAAGCTAAGAGGTACTTAGCACCTAGTTTCAAATTAAGCCTCTGTTAAAGAAACAGAAGGTATGAACCCCTGTTGCTGATGTAAGAGGAAGGGGCTGAACAGGGAGGAGCTATACCATATTTAAGGAAGACCACAAGCTTGAATTTCTTGGGATGAGCACCTGAAGGCTGGGCTACTGCTGCCAGACCGGAACTTCTCTGGAGAAAGTGATTTTGATTTTAAGAAAAAAACAGCTGAAGACTTCCAAGGGCCAGTTGGAGCTGCCTAAGCCTGAGGAAGGATGACTGTGATGTCGGTATTCTGTACAAATGTTGTGGCTTTGTTAATGTGTGTGAATATTATTGTGGCTTTGTTAAGCTTTGTCTCCCCAGGAACAGAGACTGTGTGAAGGATTTGAGATGCACTGGACACTGAGAGCTGGACAAGGAGCTGGAAGCTGTCTGCCTTTGAACTCAGGTGGCAGTTGGTTGGATTTGGGCAGAAGCTGGGACCATGGAAGAGGAGCCATGGGAGCTGAAAACCTGCCCCGAGTCAAGATGAAAAGACCTCTCCATGAGTATTGAGTAGTGAAGAAATTGTGCTTTACTTGTGACTGAGGGGTGGATGGCCTCTGTATTTCCCACTACCCCTTAAGAGGGTACAGAGTAGTGACTGATGACTGAGTAGTGACTGATGACTGAATCATGACTGATTTGTAACTTAGTATGCCCCTTGGGTGGAGGACTTTGACCTTTTGTACTTTATGATTGAATGATTGAGTTACTAATTGATTGATTGACTAAATGAATGTACTTTGTTCAAAACTATGTGACCACTTTGGTGAAAACTATGTGGCCATTTTAGTGATAAGTTGTTGAGTTATTATGTCATTGTGAATGCTGTACTTTGATTTTCTGTGGTAAGTTGTAATATTGTGAATGCTGTATCTTGATTTTCTGTGAATGTTTTGCTCTGATTTGTTATTGAATAAATAGAGTGTTCATTATACTATGTAATCAGAACCTTGAAGGCTGTTCACAGCAGCCACCCTCTGGAAAGTTGCTCGTGCTTGGCTTTATACCTACCTCATTTTACATAAAGGAAACCAAGGCACAGGAGAGAAGTGATTTGTCCAAGATCCTACAGCTAAAAAGTAAGAGAGTCAATATTTGAAGCAAGGTCCTCTGATTCCAAATTCAAAACACTTTGTACTATACCACACTGTGCCACAAGACATTCCCTCTGACTGCCTAGGGCACTGAGGGATTAAGCGATTAGCACAATCAGTACATGTCAGAGGTCAGACTTGAACCTATGTCTTCAATACTCTCTAAATAGCCATCTCTGCTTTGTCAAGGTGTCTCCCAAGGCAGTATTTGCTAAGTGTCAAATGAGTAGAAGGAAATTGTTGAGGACTGGGGCAACTAATGAAGGCTCCACGGAAGGAACTGAGAGCTAAGCTATGAAGGGCTGATAAAATTTGGAGAGATGGGAAGAGACTGAAAGGCATCCCAAGCTGGGGAAATACAGTAAACAGAGTTAAAGAGGTATATGGGCAAGAGTGAGTGGAAGGACCTAGCTATGGTAGGAGGTTGGTGCAGGGGAATGGTAGGCCCTTCAGTTGATAAGATCCAGGGCCAACTCAAAGTATCTAAAGGTCCAATATCCACTCTTTACACAGATTATTTCACCAACAGAGGGAAGTCCAAGGCTAAGAATCAAATCTAGTCAGATTCTGTAATACTCCTAGGACATTTTGGTTAATCAGAAAGCTAAACTTGTAAAGTATTCCTAGGGAATCATTTAAACACTTAGTGTATTTAGAAAGTGTATTAAGTCCTTCAGGCCACAAGAGTGCTATTTAGAATATTAGTGTTGGGAAGAAAGTAAATTACTATTTCTAAATCCTGGATGCCTTAATGAGCCAATGCATAGGTATATAAGAGAGCCATAGAATTATAGAATTGGAAAGGTCTTAAAAATAGTCTAATTCCACTCCCTTATTTTGTAGAGAAGGGAAACATTGCCCAGAAAGTTTAAATTATTTTTTCCAAGATCACTCAGCAAGTTAGTAGAGCACATGACTCTAAAGATCATCTCAACTCCTAGAACAAACATCTTTTTTCTCTTCCCTTCTTTCCTTTACTCCTTTTTTTCATTTTTTTCTGGGGGGAGGGGAGAGCTTAGGAGAGATATCTGAGTAAAATCACCTTTTGTGCAACAGTAGAGAGGGAAAAATCATCATGCTTATTAACTGATACATTGCTTGTCCTTCATTTTCAGAGGACCAATGACACCACAGGGTGGTGTATTGACTTGTGTATGAATTGAATTTAAGTGAGGCAGAGCTGCAAAAAGTCATCAGCCTCACATTCTCTTCCATTGTCATCAAAGTCTAGTGGCAAAACTGTCAGGATGACTGGTGACGGCCCAGATGCAGTGGGTGACCTTGGGGCCTTCAATGTCTAACCAAGCTCTAAATGCTCCACAGCATCTACTTTAGCTGCTTTCATGGCCAAGAGAACAAATTTTTCTCACCTGTCCCATTCCATCAGGTGAAATCTTCACATGCTGGGGCAGAACACCCCCCCACCCCCCCACCCCCCCACCCCCCACCCCCCCCACCAAATCATCAACCAGTTTGTGGCCCGTTGGTTGCCCTCAACCTGCTTTAGCCTATCTGCTGAGAGTTTACTAAGTGTGTAGCCTCTGTGTCTGCTAGAGCTTCTTGGAGCCACAAGTGAGAGTTGAATGCCAAGTGGATACCAAAGGGCTCAGCAAGCCCTCACATCAGAGGTGTTACCCCTCCTTGAATACCCACACACACCCCTTATTTGTATATTACAGTGTTATTTACATAATGGATGTTCAGAGAATAATTGATTAATTCCCTGGTACTGTAATCTGGATGTCAGTGACCTTTTTAGTCTCATCTCCCAGAACCATCTTATACAAACTCTACACTCTATCTGATCTACTTTTCCTCACACACATCTTGTATTTTGTCTATTCCATACTTTTTCTCATTCCATTTCTTCTCCCTTCCCAGTCCTGAGCCCCAGAATGTTCCTTTCCTTCAATTCTAATACAACCCTACTCATCTTTTACAATCCAGCTCAAGTCCTTTTGTTCCTCTGTGAAGGCTTCCCAAGCTGCTCTAACATGGAGTCCTTTCTACTCTAAGCTCTTGGTCATTATTGTCTATATGACTCATTTGTCAATAAATTATTCAAAATACAACTTAGCAGACTTTCATATTATAATCTTGTATTAGCATATTGTTAATTGCATACTATAGTCTTGAATTAACATATTGTTATTTAATTGTATATGTTTTCCTTTTATTCCCAACTAGATGGTAGGATGACCTCTTTGTATTCCCAGTAGTATCTAACATAGAGCCCTGCATAAAGCAGGGAACACCCCAGCCAAAAGTCACTTCACTCACTCCTCTCTGATCACTTCTTTCATAGCCTCTTTACCAATTACTTTGCAATCTGTTCCAGTACTCCTTCTTTACCCCTTCCCCTCCAATTCTAGACCCAAGAACCATGATAAATCAATTCTGTTATTGTTCTTTAATGAGATATATGAATCTATTCTTCAATGGCTCCAGTCACCATCCCAGTAACTTTCCAACCAATGTGCCCATTTCTGGCCATCATTCCCTTGTATATGTTGTTGCTTCCATTAGAATATAAGCAAACTTTGCTTTTGTGTTTGTATTTCCAGTACTGAACACAATGTTTAGAATATAGTATATACTTAATAAATGCTGTTTCTTTCCTTCCTTCCTTCCTTCCTTCCTTCCTTCCTTCCTTCCTTCCTTTCTTCCTTTCTTCCTTCCTTCCTTCCTTTCTTCCTTCCTTCCTTCCTTCCTTCCTCCATTTGGTTTCTGAAGTGAAGACAAAGGTAACCAGTATCTTTTAGTTTTCTTTACCTATCCATAATGTTTATAGACCACAACTGACATCATGGTAATAGAAAGATTATGAAAGGAATTTTCTTATTCTAAGACAAGTAAGGGTTTAGACTAAGCAATTCTAAGGGGCAACAAGAAGTTCAAAAGATAGATTTAAAATGTCTAAGGGCATTCCTAGTTAGCTAGCTAAGTACAACTCATTGAGTATGAATCACAAAAGAGCAGCAAGAGTCCCATGGAGCTATAAGCTAAATTGTAGACAAACCCTTCTACCTTATAAGAAAAGATGCCACAACAAAGGTGAAAAATGGCAGATAGTAGAAAATGGAAAGCAGCAGCTGCTCAACAAAGATGCCAAGCAAAAAATAGCAATGTCAGCAAATCACAATGATATCCCTAGAAGACATCAGTGGCTATGCAATACTGGAGGCATGAGGTCAACAGCCATGTAAATTCCCATTCATATTCTCCTGCATATAAGTTCCTTAGCTACATATGTTTCTTCACCATTATTGTTCCCTACATATATGCCTCTCCATACATGTTCTCTGGCTAAGCAAGTTCTTTATGTATTTCCCTTCTCACACTGAAGGTAACTTGTAGGAGAATGTCGAACTGGCTGCATGGGGGGGTGGGGGGAGGAGAAGTCTTCTTTTCACTTAATTTGCTTTATTATTTAGTTAAATGTCTTTTGCTTTGAACTAATGTGTTTCCTGATAGGTCTAGTAAAAGAAAGACATTGGTGAAGACTCTCTGTGTTTGATTGGATACTGATTCACAAAGTACCTGCAACCTGGGGAGATTTTCAAGGATCCAAGTGTGAAGAAGGACCTCCATTGCTTTAGATAAATATCAATGGATTGATTGAAATGTCAGGCTTCCCTCCAGCTGTAGGTGAGTTGTTTGTTTGGAGCACTTTGATTTCTGTGTTAAATTCAACAACTACTGGTTATATTAATTTAAGAGGTAATTAGATGTAGTGGCAAGTGCTGAATTTTGCATTAGTGAACCTGACTTATGAAGTAAAAATACCTACTACCTGTATGACCTTGAACAAGGCATGTAACCTTTCTGGGCTCAGTTTCTTCATCTATAAAAAAAATGTTGGTTAGTATTCGTGTTCTTAATCTTTTTTGTGTCATAGACCTCTTTGGCAGTCTGTTGAAATCAATGGAGCCTCTCTGAAAATAATGTTTTAAAATTAATTTTTTAAAACTCATAGAATTACAAAGGAAGCCAATTATATTGAAATGGTTAGCATTTTTTTAAGTTCACAGATCCCAGGTTAATAAACCCTGAATCCCATGTTTCTAAGAGACCTCTCATCTTTACATCTTTGAGTCTATAACATTATAGGTACAAGTTAAGGACAAATGAGAAAAGTAATAAATCATAATTTAAATTTAATTTAACAACTTACTTTCTCATGATAAATTTAAGACTTCATCTGGTTAACAAGCAGTTATCTCATTTTAAAAAATTAAAAAGGGGGAAGAAAAGCATGCTTATTTTAATATTAAACAAAATACATCTAAGTCATAAGCCTCATCATTCACACCATGTGATTATAACTAATGTAGCCTTTGCCATATGGCTTGTAGGAAGATTGATAAAAAGAAGAAACATTCTCTTAGGTATTGAATTAAACTTAGCTTAAAAGCTTACATTTAGTGAAGTGACATCAAATATCACAGAAATACACTAAAGCATAAATTAAATGTTAAGGGAATGATCAGAGACAGGAAAAGTTAGTTAAGAAAGGCTTATTAGAGATTCCTTAGTAGCTGGGAGCCTTGAAGGAAGGCATGGATTTGGTAGTAAGGAGGTGAACAAGTAATTTCAGTCAGGAGAAGGTAAATGGGCAGAAATAAACAAAATGTGTACAATGAAGAGGAAGGAAATGGGTCTGGTAGGACCTGAACTGTAATATAATGACAGTTTGAACCCTAGCTCCCCCACTTGCAACCTGTGACACTTGGAGCAAGTCACTTTAACATCTCTCAAACTCAGCCTCAATTTCCTCATCTGTAAAAGATAGAAGCAGACCAGATAATCTCTTAGGGCCCTCCCAACCTTAAATCTAAAATTCTGTGATCTTATGAAATTGGATAGTTACAGCAGGGCCTTAATGAAGAACCTTGAGTGCTAGACTGATATAATTGGGTTAACTATTAGAAGCACAGAGGAAAAATATAGATTCACCAAAATTTAGAAGAAGAATGATATGATGAAAATGACATTTGAGAAAGAACTTGTTGACAGCAGTCTGAAGACTGAAGGAGAAGCAGCATGATGTCATGGAAAATACTCTACCTCTGAATCCTGGCTCTGACACTTAGTACCAGTAAGGTCTGGAGCAAATAACTCTTTCTGTCCCTTTGTGCCAATCTGTAAAATCAGGGGCTGGGATCTTTGAGATGCCTCCAAGCCCTAAATATCAAGACTAAAGACCCCACAGTATGAAGGAAGTAGAAGTCTGAGCAATAGAGGAGAGAGGACCACCAGAGAAAGGGAGGGAAGAAGAGCTATTCAGGAAGATGAGAGGATACATACCTGAAAATGTTTTCTAGGATTGATCCTGCCCCGTCTCTACTGTACTGTTCAAGCAACAGGATAGTCTATAACTTTATCAGGTCCCTGACCTCTCTCTCACCTTCCTATTCCCAAACCTGCCTCTTCCCCTCATTAACCTGGAATAGAGACATAAGAAAAACAATGAGCAATTCAGTTCAGTAATTCCATTCTGTCACCTGGTGCACAGAAATATCTCTGCCAAGGTAAGTTTGATAACCTGAGGATGTTGCCTAAGATTTGCTGTGCATGGCCACCAAAAGCCACATATGATCAATCAATCACAATTATTTATTAAGTGCCTCCTATGTTCCCAGTACAATGCTAGACCTATATATGTGACTAACAAGAATGAAAGTCTCTGTCCTCCCAAGGAGCCTAAACTGTAATAGGAGAAACAAGTACATTATAATATACATACAGAATAAATATAAAGTAAATAAATATAAATATACACAAAGAATAAACTTCATACCTCTTTTCTGTTATACATAGACACTTTTAGAGGGGACAATAGCTTTGAACTTTTCAAAGAAAAGGTGCTGCATAAATATATCATCATCTCTCTATATTCAATTCCTGAAAATGGTGGAAATTTGCTTTAAAAGTTCATAAATAAATGGGAGTAATAGAGCAAATATGCGCCTAGATTGGCTGCTGGCTACAAAATGCAAGCAGACTTTCATATATCACTTACGTGCTTGGAATCTTCTGGAAGTCACATTTGCATTAGTAATCATTACACTGACACATTTCTCTTTTATTCTAAACTTAAGAAAGAAAACAAGCATTTCCATAACATAGTAGAATAGGGGGGGAAAGATGATTATACATGAAACTGCAAATCTATTATGTAAAAGTTGTTATTCCTTTAAAATGTATATTTTTGTCCTCCCCCCCAGATGGCTACCATTAGACACAAATATATATGTATAGGGGAGCAGCTAGGTGGCGCAGTGAGTAGAGTGTCAGCCCTGGAGTCAGAAGGACCTGAGTTCAGATCCAGCCTCAGACACAACGCACACACAAAAACCTAGCTGTGTGACGACCTTGGGCAATATATATATATATATGTATGTAGGTATGTATGTATGTTTATAATAGACACACATTCTATTTATCAGTTCTTCTCTGAATGCAGATAATTCCAATATTGTGTGTATGTCCAATACATACACAATATATATGGATATAAATATAAATTTTAAATTATTTAATAGGCAAAGAAGGGGTCCTATCAAACACTATCAATAAACTGAAGGGTAGTTCATAGAATCACAACTTTAGAGACCCTAGAGATCATCTCACCCAATGCACTCATTTTACAGAGTCACCAGCTACCCACAGAAGCTCCAGAAACATAGAGCCTGCACAGCAGAACTGGGGTTTGATTCTTAGATTCCAGATCTAACATGTATTCCATTACATGCAATTCTTCCAGCTAAATCATTCTCTTAGAAACTTCAGCACCTTGGATGTAAATAGTAAACACTTGCTTTTAATATATTTTTTTGGAGGGTGTAAGGCAAGGCGATTGGGGTTAAGTCACTTATCCAAGGTCACACAGATAGTAAGTGTTAAGTGTCTGAAGTTCGATTTGAACTCAGGTCCTCCTGACCAGGGCTGGTGCTCTATTCACTGCACCCCACCCAGCTGGCCCCTCTTTTTAAATTTTGAAGTCTTTTTAGAATTACTTGTGAAATCTGCCTCTATGTATTTGAATTGGAATCTAATAGACTCAGAGGAACTGGAAGAGAGATTACTGAGTTGAGCTTTCCACCTGAGGCAGCAATGTTTCCTACAACATCCCTTCTAGATTGCTTCTCTCAGACCAATTTGAACGCCTCCAGCAATAAAGAGATCACTCTCTTATGACCTAGGCTGTCTCATGGTTGGACAGTTATGATGCTAGAATGTTATTTCTTAGGTTGAAGCAAACATACCTCCTTGTAATTTTCCCCATTTATTCTGTGTTATCAAGAAATCTAGAGAAAGTTGACTTTATCTTCTAAGTCGTTGCTCAGTTCTTAATGCTTCCCTCTCTCAATTCCCTTAGAATTTCCTTCTCTAGACTAAACGCAATCAGTTCTTTCAATTGTTTTTTGTGTTACATGGTCTCCAGATACTCTCAGAAATTATGGTTATCCCTTCCTGGCCACCCTTAATTTTTCTATGTCTGATTCCTCTCAAAAATGAGTAATTCCTGTTTATGAAGTACTAAGAGACAAAGGGGCACAATGGGTAGAGCACTGGACCTGAAGTCAGGAAGGGCTGAATTCAAGCCTGGGCCCAGACACTTACTAGCTCGGTGAACCTGGGCAAGTCACTTAACCTGTTTGTCTGTTTCCTTATCTATAAAAGAATGAACTGGAGAAGGAGGTGGCAAACCACTCCAATATATTTGCCAAGGAAACCCCAAATAGGGCCACCAAGGGCTGGACACAACTGAAACATCTCAACAATAACAACAAAGAGACAAAGCTGTATAGTAACTCTATCTAACTGACCTTAGAAGAAAAGAAGTCAGGAAGATAAGGATTCAACTACTAAACCTGTGAAATCCTAGCTAGGGACCATAGGCAGAACACCTTTCCTTTCATTATCTCAGGCCACTGTCTAATGCTAGGAATTAGGGAGTAATGGCTCATCTGTATTGCCAGAAGGAAGAAAGGAAAGAAGTGTTTATTACCCACCTATTACATGCTGTTCACAGTGCTAAGGACTCTACAAGTATTTGATCCTCACAACCTTGGGAGGTAGATGTTATTATTTTCCCCATTTCAGAGTTGAAGAAACTGAGGCAGACAGAAGTTAAAGTGTCTGAAGCAGAATTTAAACTCAGATCCTCCTGACTCCAGTCACCCAGTGACTAGTATTCTATCCACTGTGCCCTAGGTTCCAGAAATTTCCTATACTAATGACATAACAAGACCAGACATCTTCCTCCAAAGGAAAGGGTTTAATGTTTACAAAGTACACGCCTTTATAAGAACCCTGTGAGGCAGGTAAGTTCAGAGTGATTAGGAGACTTGTCCAGAATCACACAGCTAGTCAGTGATAGCTAATATTAAAACCCAGTCAGGTCTTCTGATGCCAACTCCAATGCCCTTTCTTTCCAGGCTATCTCTTAAAATTTGGTGCCCAAAATTCAACACAATACCCTTGGTGTGGAAGAATATTTCCAAGTTTGAGAAATTCCTGCTGGAATGGAAATCGAATTTTGTTAGCACTGAAGAGCCCTCTAGGGTATGACATCCTAAATTGAAAGCTTTGTTTACCTTGATAGGTCTATTTGCATATAGGTTGTCCTTTACCTGAAGTAGCTTTTGGCTCCAGGCAGGCTTCTGGTTTACTGGGACAAAGGTGCAAACTGGAATTAGGTTCTAATATTTATCCCTGGGAATATCCAAAGTGCTACAGACCTTTTTGTCCAAATGAAACCATGAGCCTGGATTCATAAAGCATTTTATACAATAATATATAGTAAAAATCCTTTTCATATTCTTAAAGCCTGCAAATAGAAGAAATACTACATTGAAAGAAATGAATACATTAAACTATGATTTTGTCTCTCAGGAAAGGTAGCCTGACAATGACTACTAGACATTTGGGCTTTGAATAAGAAAAATCCAGGTTCACCCCCTCTCACTCATATACTGCTGACTCATCAGATAAGCCTTCCTATCCCAACTATTGAAGACTGCAAGTTGTAATACAATTGCTGATTTATACTGGTAAGAGAATAGGTCTAGATGCCCCATACACCACCTCCTAAAAAAGAGAGAAAGACCTAAGTTCAAATCCTGCTTTGGTGTATATTAGTTTGTGTGGCCCCAGACAAGTCATTTAAACTTCCAGTGCCCAGAAGGCATATCAACAGGAATATAAATTATAGGCATTTGGGCATCTGCATGGTCAAACAAAATTTCCCAATAAGTTAGGACAACCTTCGGGAAGGGAGTAGGGAGGAAGGGAGTAGGGAGAAGGAAGGGGAAAGGAAGAAGAAGTGGAAGAGAGAATGAGGGGGAGGGAGAAAGGGTAGAGGAGGATGAGAAGGAAAAAGAGAAGGAGAAAGAAGAGGAGAGAAAAGGCAGAAGGGAAGAGGTGGGAAAGGGTAGGCAGAGGATAGAGGGTGAAGAGGAAAGGAAATGGGAGAATGAGAAAGGGAGAGGGAAAAGGGGAAAAGAGAGAGAAGGGAAAAGTGAGAGGAAAAAGAGGAAAGGGAAAAGGAGAAAGGGGAGAGGAAGAAGGGAAAAGGGAGAAGGAGGGGAGAAGGGAAAGGAAGGCTGTTGGAAGGGGGAGGAAAGAGAAAGGGGAGGATTTAAGGGTTGGAAAGCCAATCAGTCAGAGGGACAGGAATCCCATAATCATAGAATGACAGAATTTAAAAGCTAGGAGAAATCTTATCCATTGTTCACAAGCAAAAGGAATCCCCATTTCCCAAGGTATCCCATTCCTCTTTAGCATTGCTGCAAGAGTTGGAAAGTTTTTCCTGACATCAATCTTAAATTTGTCTCTTTGCATCTTCCATTCTTTCCTTCTAGTACTCCTAAATGAGATCAAACAGAGCAAGGCTCTTCCACATAAGAACCCTTCAAATTTTTGTATCTAAATTATATTTGTATCTTCTCCTCTCAAGGGGAAACATTTACCTATCTTAAAACCAACCCTTATACAACAGGCACTTAAGATCCTTCACCATCAAGATTGTTCTCTGGGAACTGTCCAGCTTATAAATATTTTCTTAAACTTTGGTACTCCAAAACAGAACACAGTACTCTAGATGAAATATAAAAAACAGCATTTATAAAGGATTTTAAGGGTTTTCAGAACACTTTACAAATATGTCGTTTTATCCTTATAACTCTGAGAAATAGGTGCTATTATTTATCTTCATTTTACAGATGGGAAAAGTAAGGCAAAGGTTGTGACTTTCCTAAGGTCACACAGTTAGTAAGTGTCAGAGGTCAAACTTGAACTCAAGTATTCCTCATATCAGTCCAGCACTCTATTTGCTACACCATCTAACTGCCTCTAACAAGGCAGACTAAAATGGGATAAGAATGCATTAGCTTTTCTGGATGTTGTGTCACACTGATGATTTATATTGAACTTGCAGTTCACTAAAACCTCCAGATCTTTACTTATGAAATTGATTTGTTTTGTACCCAAGTATTAGACTTTACATTGCTCTCTATGGAATTCCACCCTATTAGACTTAGCCCAGTATCCCAACCTGCCAAGATATTTTGGGATCCTGAATCCTTCATGCAGTTTATCGGCTATTCCTCCCAGCTTGATGTCATCTAAAAATCTCCCTAGCACAGCATCCATTCCTTTAAGACACTGATAAAAAAAAATTTTAAGCAGTACAGGGTGAAGCACATATATCTAGAGTTAGGACCTTCTCTTGTTGGAAAATCCAAATACCCTGCAGCCTTCTCAACATGGAACATCCCATTAGTGAATTGTTCCTAGAGCCTCCATTGTGTGGACAGCCTCAGGCTGCCTTCATTGCCCTCCTGGCTTCTGGTTGTTATTGGCTGTTAGATGACTGGCTTCTGGATTTCAAAACAATGGCCTCCCCATGCATCACTCTTCTCACTTTTTAGCTCCCTTTTTATATTGTCTTCAGTTCTTAGAATGTAAGTTTCCCAGCATTTTGCACAGAGTAAACACTTAATACATATTTGTTTCCTTTCTTCCTACCCACTGGAAGCCTCCTGCTCTGATGACTTTAAATCAAAAAGGTGTCCACCACTTCTGAATCCAATTAAGTGCATTTTCTTCAAGTCCACATTTCTCCACAAGAATACAGTAAATCTAAGAATGGTTACCCTGCCCATCTGCTCAGCTTAAATATAAATGTTAGAGAAGAACACTTTCTGATTGAAACAATCAGAACCAGATATGAACAAAGCCTATACACCTTAAATCAATCAAACACATTTCAATTAAATGCAACAGTAAGTCTATTTTAGTTGAATGAGAAACATAATCACACTCTGTGATATAAACCCAGTTACTGTATCAGAACCGGAAAGAGATACTGAAGGTCTGGCCACATAGAAAAAGGAGCAAGGAACCTTAAGAACCTGAGATGAAAACAACTGGAAGCACAGGGACAGCTAGGGAAAGAAGAAAAAGAAAATAAAAATGAGTTCTAGTAAAGAAAGAGGAAATTGAGGAGATCCATTGGTATATAAGGCAACTTGGGGTGGAAAACTTGGGATAACATCACCGGTTATATTCACCTCCCCAACGACTGAGGGAAATTCAGTAAAATGTCAGCTCTTTTCCCAACTTGTAGTCACTGCACTTGTTTGTTAGCAGAAAATGTAATATACTTAACTTGTTTCTATACCCAAATGTTTACAGTAACCTGGATTTTGCCTCAAACACAAAATGGTCACAGATTATCAAGAGATAAATATAAATGTAAATTTAGGCAAAGAGTCAAACTTTGGCCTAAATGTTAGAAATTTTTCCAAGGAGGGGCTCAGGATGATTGTGATGGTATTACTAACTTATCATTTAATAAAAGTCCCTAAAGCAGGAGAGGAAGGAATTATGCATACCCAAGAGGCCATTACATTGCCCTAAAACTTAAAATTAGCTAATTCAGGTAATAGGGTATTACATTAATATACTTAACTGAAAGCTTTGTTAAGATCTAGGTATTTACTGAAATCTCAAAGCATTCTCTTCATTTACTAATTTAATAACACTGAAAAAAGTTTAAAAAATAATAATAGCTAGCATTTAAATAGTTCTTTAAAGGGATTGCAAAGCACTTTACAAATTTTATGACATTTCATCTTCACCACTCTGAGAGTTAGGTGCTATTTCCCCATTTTATAGATAAGGAAAATGAGGCACAAAAAAGGTTAAGTAACTTTATCCAGGATCACACAGTAACTACATGAGGCTACATTTGAACCTAGAACTTCCTGACTCCAAATGAGCATTCTCTAGTGTCCTTTAGGTTGAACAATAAGGGGAATTCCATACAAATGGCTTTCTGAACAGGAGGCAGACTACCTGACTTGTAGTTCAAAACCTTTAAGTTCTCACCAGAATGAATAATGATCAAGAAATCTAATGAGAAACTCCAATAAGTAAATTCTACCACCCCTGAACTATGCAAAAAAAAGTAAGCCAGAAGCCCACAAGCAAAGTCAATGCTAGCTCAGTCAGAGATAGGACACACATACCTACAAGGATTTGTATCTGGAGGCAGCAAGTGAAAGGTTTGCCTGAGAAAACCCTAGAGTGGGGACCTTGGAAGCCCTGAAGAATGGCAGTGTACAAAAACCAGCAACCAGGTTCAATTAGCACAGTTACAGGTTCACACTTGAATAGCCTACAGGCTCTGAGGTCCTTAATACCCTGTCCTGAAATGCCAGAAAGGGTCCTGAGGATTCAATGCTCTGAACTTTGAAGATACAGCAGACCTTAAGGAGAAAAGCAGAAGTTAATTTAGGAACCCAGAGGACCTAGAATGAAGCAAAGCAAAGTCAACCACTCCATCCAAAAGCATAGCAGAAGACAGAGCCTGGCCCTAGCATAATAGCCCAAGCTGAAGAAATGAGTGCACCAAAGAAAAGACAAATCAGGGTAGAAAAAAGTATTGCAAATCTAGAGATCCCCATTAAGCAGGAATAAGTAATTCCCTGCAAGCAAAAACTTGAAAGGGAAAATATATGTGTATATTTTCCAGAAGGACTACATGAAAACCTGAATGAAATTAAGATGTTTAAAAAATGAGGTTAAAAAGATAAAAATCAAAAAGGAGTATAGTCCAATAACAAAATCTCATGTATTTCCCTCCGTGGATTATTATCTACATGTCCTCTACCATGCATTCCTCCATTATTTCTTAGATTTCTTTACATGAATGTGTTCCTTTTTTTGTCTTTTTTTAATATACTTTCTAAAATACAAATGGCACTCCACTTTACCTATCCCTGCCTCTTACCTAGGCTACCCCTTCTACCTATCCTGGTTTGTTGTCAATGTGTATAACAGACAAATCCACACATTGTCCATGTCCAAAAATGTATATCTTTTTCTTCATCTTGAGTCCCTTACCTCTCTTTCAGAAGGCAAGCATTTATTGCTGTTGAATAAAATATACTCATCCAAAGCCACATTCCAATCATGAGTTTATTGTCACCCATGAGGCCAAATTGGTATTCTTGTATTAGGACCTCCAGGTCCAAGTGTATTACCTAAACTTTGGACACTTGCACATTGACATTTGAGACTGTGTGTGTGTGTGCATGTGTGTGTATACATACACATCTAGACATGTATGTGTATATACATACATATATGTTGTAGATGTGCATATATGTGTATATGTATGTATGTGTGTATATACATATATCTATTATTGGCTCTTTCTTTGGATTTTTTGTCTTAGTAAACTTCTAGATGTCTCAATAGCTATTATTCTTCCTTTATCTTTAGAGTTCTCTATGGTATCTACTATGTAAGATATAGTCATTGTCTTCCTCTTTCCCCTCATTCTTTTTAGTTTAAAACTCTTTTGATAACTTTTACAAGATACCCAGGGCTCTTACTGGTCTTTGTTAGGTTCATTACACCTCTAGCCAAGAATCTATCATCTTTATATTTTAAACAATGGTCTAGAAGTCCAAATCACACTAACAGACACTATCTTCTCTTTTTTACCTTCCCCAGTCATTTTTTCTCTTTTATATCCCTTGCCTTGGGAAAAGTGAGGAAAATACATCCTGTGCTCCATCGTCTTTAGTTTCTTGCTGAATACTTTATAATCACTGATGTACTTTTTAGATTTCTTCTGACAATATCATTTGTACACATACAAATCAACAGAAGTAGGTCATTGGCAGAAGAAATTGATTGACCATCCTCCCTCCTCACCCAGAATCTCAGGGAATGAATGATAAGTAGAAGGACACAATATCTGTCCATGTCAACCAAGATTAGTTGTCTTTTTTTTTTCACTACTCTAAAGATATGGACTTCCATGGGAAAGTCAGTAGTATCAAGGAACAAGTGAATAAGCATTTATTAGGCACTTACTATGTGCCAGGCACTGTGGTAAATTTTAAGACTATAAATATAGGCAGAAAGAAAGGCAGTCCTGGATAGAGAACAAGGTGGGAAAGAGAAGGTAGCCAGGAACGAGGACGGTGGAGAAAGTCCTCAGAGTCAAGAGAGGAGCACAAAAAGGAATGAAGACATGACTGTCCCAGGCACTTCTTTTAAAAATGGAGTTCTAATAGGGGCGGCTAGGTGGCACAGTGAGTAAGAGCACCAGTCTCAGAGTTGGGATGACCCGAAATCGAATCCGGCCTCAGAAAATGAGCACCCACACACAAATCGTGACTAGCCATGTAACCTTGAGCAAGTTACTTAACCCCAATTGCTTTAAAAAAAAATGGAGTTCTAGGAAGAAATAGCCAGCTGGAGAAGAGTAAGAGATTGTAGAGGTGGAGCATATTTCCAGTATGAGAAGTCCATAAACAGAGTGGACTTCAAGAGGGAGGTGGCTGCTGTGACACAGTAGTCCAGAGAATCAGGAACGAAATAGTCTGTGTCAATCAATCAACATTTATTAAGTGCCAGGCACTGTGCTAAGTCTGGGGATGCAAAAAGTAGCAAAAGAGAGTCCCTGCCCTCAAGGATCTTATGATTTAATGGTAGAGAAAACATGCAAACATATGCAAGTCAAACTATATACAGGATAAAGAGGAAATAATTAACGAAGCGAGGATGAATGAGGATTTTGAAACAGAAACTAGGTTAGTGCTTAAAATTTAGCTCTACCTAGTGGGAAACTGAGATACTGCACTCCCTCACTGGATAATTACACAATGGCATGGCCTTGTCTGTAGGCTTAACAAAAACAAAAACTGTATGCAAGTTGATTTGGGTTGACTACAAGTTCCACAAGAGTATTGTGAGCACTGAATAAATTGGTTGCTAGAGACTTTTTTCCCTCTCACTTTATCACTAGATTCTTTTGAAGTTCAAAAGGAAAAGCCCAGGCAAATGCCCTTGCCACAGTCATTGGGGTACCAGCTATCTTTTAAAATGTTATGCAATTATTAATACCACATTGAAGGGTCCTATGACTCCAATCAAATCCAAAAAGCATTTTTAAGCACTTAATCTTTATAAGACATTGTGCTAGCCCCTGGGCAAACAGAGACAAACAAAAAATGGTCCCTGCTCCCTACAAGCTTATACAGTACAAGGATATAACATGGAAACGATCAAACACTAAGGACATTGTACATAATAAGTGCTTAAAGATGCTTGCTGAAACAAGTTTATACACAATTGTTTGAGGAGGAAGAGAGGACACTACCAGCTAAAGAAAGAATTACTAACCTTTTTTGAGTCAAAGGCCCCTTGGCTGTCTCAGAAAGCCTATGGAATCCTCAGAACCATGTTTCTAAATAACTGAAGGAAATGCTAAGTTTCAGATAGAGTTTGGTGAAAATAAAGACAGAATTTTCTTCCCATCCATGTTCATGGAATCCCTGAAATCTATGCATGGAGGGGTCCATGGATCTCAGATTAGGAAACTCTGAACTGAAAGGATCAGGAGAGACTTTCCATAGGATGTGGCCCATGAGGTCAGCCTTGAAGGAAGCAGAGATTCTAAGAGGCAGAAAGGAGGAAGAAATATATGCCAACCATATATTCTATGTGAAGAAGGCACTGGGGCAAGAGATAGAAGGGAAAGTATTAGGAACAAGAAGTAGGCCAGTTGACTATGAAGTAGTGGAAAAAGGCAAGAAATGTAGGGTAAGGCTGGAAAGGTGAGTTGGAGCCAGATTGTGGAAGGCTTATAATGCAAAACTAAGGAGTTTATCTTAGAAGCAACAGGGATCACTCTACAAGAACCCAGCTTTATCTACAAAGAAGATGCTAAGCTCCTGTAAGCAATTGGCTTATGAACCTAAGTTTAGCTCTCTAGGCTAGTTTCACAGCACAAAAAAAGCAATAATTATTGCATTAAGAAATGGTTGCAAAATGTAAAAACTCAGTATGATAGTAAAATGGGAAAAAAATATCGCAACTTTCAAGCAAAAGGGCAAGCTTTTTTTATCGAAATGAATGAAAAGTTCAAGAGGCAAAATTTCTGGATAATTAATAATCAACTTATTAATTAGGCTAGGAAATAATAAATTGATGGTCAGTAGTTTCTCTGGGTAATGAAAGGCAAAACCATAGAGATGGCTGAATGCTTAAATACCTTTGGAAAAGGAGGTACCCCTGGCAGGTGAAAATCAACCCTGATCGGTTAACAATTTATGATGGGTAGACTTTTTCTAATGAGGAGGTAGGTTAAAAGTCTTCAGTCCCTCTTGCTGACTTGATCTTGAGACTCAGCTGCCTCCAGCTATCTGGACAAATGAATCCATATCCATCCAGACCACTCAAGTTAAACAATGGGGGGTAGGGGGAGACACACACACAGTTCTGGGGCATGAGTAAATTCCATTTACACTATAATCAGAAGTAAATTCTCTTAGTTGGGTGGGATGCCACCCAAGATTAAAGAGAATATTCATGGAGAATTAGGTCAATCTCATCATCAGCCTTGTCCTTCAGAGACTGACTGACCTAGAGTACTGGCCCCTGAATGAGGAAAAAGAAAGGGAAAGAAAACACAATTCTAATTTGATTATTATTAATAGAAAAATAATAATTTCTTCCACTGTTATTCTTAAGATTGACTCAAGTAAAAAGAAGGCTTCCTTTCTACAAAAACTGGGGGCAAATTGATCTTTTCCATCAGAGCAAAATTCTCTAGACTGATTTTTCTATGTTTTGTGGAATAAACCAGTTGATTACTACTGAATGCTCACTCAATCACATCCAGGAAGGAAACCCTGCTCATCTATGGAATTTACTAGGTAACTCTACAAAATCTCATTGGGATAGGAGGGTTGGTACAATAGAAATCATTGTTGTGGTCCTGGTAATTAGAGGGCTTATAAAGCCCTAATATTTCTTTACTCTAATTCTTTGATGGTATATTTTGCAAATGTACTTCTGAAGTGCTTAATTTATCATTTTTATGAGTCTCATTAATCTTCCAACTCTCCAAAGATCAAATATGTTCGAAGCATTTTCTAGGAATATTTTACAAGCTTATGTAATGGGAAATAAGTATGTCAACAGCTATAGCCAGGACACTAATCTCTCATTCTTAAAATGACAAAAATAAAATAAAATGCTTTTGTTTAATTGTCAAAGTTAGGTTTTCTATTGATGGGGTATAGGCTCTGAGAACCCCCTTGAACTTTCCTTGAATCTTCCCACTTGATGATGTGCCTGAGGCCATAAACCTTTCATTATAGCTAGGCCCAAATCTCTTACTCTTATTAGTCAGCCCTCCATTGTCCAGTTAGTCTCCACTCTTGATCCTCCCAAAATATCTATACCCAAATCTGTTACCCTTAAACTAGCCTAGCCCTCCATTGTCTGTCATCTCCAGGTAGCCTCCAGCTATTTCCCACCCTTAATCTCTCATTACTGGAGTCTAACTTCATTTGACTCCTCCTGAAGACCCTCCCCAAACTCCTCCTCTAGACACCCCTAAAACCTCCCACACTCTTTCTGTATTTAAGATTCATCTTGACTCCATGAAGGAGCCAAGAATTATCTTGCACAGACTCACTCTGTCAGATTATTCTGGCCGGCTTGTCCAATGCAAGCATCACAGATACCTAGGCTTTTTAAGAGTCTACCCATTATGGCAAACCTTTGCTTTACTTTGGCTGAAAGAAGACTTGAGTCAAATTCATTATTTGGCAGGACCCAGCATGTTGGTATTTTGGGGTCTTGCATACCCCTAAACCTTAAGCCTCAACATTTTATGGTTCCCTGACCTCAACACTATTATATTTCTCATTTTAAAATGAGGATCATGGTAGCAGAATTTTTGCCAAATGTTCTCCACTAACATAATACTTAGTTAAAAGTTTATAACATGATTAATAGGACCAAACTTAAGGAAGTTATTTTTTCTGGAGCTAGAAAATTTCCAGCAAGATTAACTTATCTGAAAATAAAACCATTAAATGAACTTGGGTATACCTATAAACTCTATAATCCCAAAATAGGGGGAGGGGAGAAGGAGAAGGAGGAGGGGGCAGGGTTGGGGAATAGGATGGAAAGGAGATAAGGAAAGAAAATCACCTTCTAGTTAAGGTGCATCTCTGTTAATACATTATTCTGATTCTGTCACACTCCTGTTTTCCTCTGTCTGCTCTACAGTACCAACTATTTAAGGCTCAGTAGGCTAAGAAATGAATCAAGTCTCAATGACTTTAGAATTATTTTTCTTGTACTTTGTCTTCATCTCCAATAACAGAGTTTCTTTCCCTGAGAATGCAGGATAAGAGGAAGGGAATGGCTTTAAGTTGTAGCAAGAGAGATTTCTGTCAGACATGCAGAAGAACTTTTATGTTCAGAACCAAGGCTGCAGTGAAGTTTCATGATGCAACACCAGCAAATGCTGCCAGAAACACCTCGGGTAAGTTAATATGTTTGACTTTGAATTAATTTTTGGTCATTGCACATTCAGAAACCTTTTACTGTTGCCAGATTTTTTGTGACCCCATATAGGGTCCTGACCCACAGTTTAAGAAGCACTGAAAATTACCTGTGGAAAATGAAGAATCTTTTTCACAGCAAATTTACTAAAGATATTTTTTAAGTTGTTCTCAAATGGTTTGAGAGGTTGCTTCCAACTCATAACTCAAGGATCAGTGGTCTCTCCTACAGGGACTATTGTGCAGATAAAAATTTTAAAACAATTATGTGACATTCTGTAAAATGATGCAGAAATAGAGTATTATACAAACACATCCATAAAAGCAAAGTGATAAACTACATCACAGCACTTAAAATAAATTTGGTCTCCATTAATTCATGTACAGCTTTCAGCTGACTTATATTGACTTATTAAGCATCTGTTAAGTATCTATTATTTCTAAAATACTACTCTAGGCTCTGGGAAGAAGGCAAAATTTAGAAACCTCTGTCCTGATGGAATTTACTCTCATGTAGGGAGATAATAATTACAACTCATATTTATAAAGCACTACAAAATGTCTTCTTCACAACACCTTTGTGAGGCAGGATGTTTAAGCATCACCTCACATGCATATATATATATATATATATATATAAAGAGCTTAGCACTGTACTTGGCGCATAGTAGGCATCTAAATGTTTATCAATTATTGACTACATATGGTATACACATGTATATGTATATACATATATACATATATGTGTGTTTTGGGGTATTTTGTTGTTGTTGAGTCATTACAGCTGTATCTGCCTCTTTGTGACCCCATTTGGGATTTTCTTGGCAAAGACACTGGAGTGGTTTGCATACCTATACATACATGCATATATGTGTACATACACATAAACACACAATACATAGATCATATATATGCACACATACTTAATGTGTGTAATCTATGCACTGTGCACATATGTTCTGTGCATCTGTATACATGTAGAACATGGGTATCATATACATGTATGCCCGTGCTATGTTGCATATACACATGCATATGTGGGCATTCGTTTGTACACACATACATCTTACAGACAATCTAGTATCCACTGATAAAGAGCTGGCCTTGAAACCCAGAAGTCCTGGGTTCAAATCCTACTTCTGACACATAATAGATGATGCTGGTCAAGTCACTTAACCTCTCATCCTTCGAGGCAGCTCTCTGTATCTCTGAGTTGCAGGGAAAGTGTACACTTCTTTTTTTTTTTTTTTTTGCTTTTTGGAGGGCAATCAGGGTTAAGTGACTTGCCCAAGGTCACATGGCTAGTTTTTGTGTTAATTGTCTGAGGCCAGATTTGAACTCAGGTCCTCCTGACTCCAGGACTGGTACCCTATTCACTGCACCACCTAGCCACCCTAAAGTGTACACTTCTACACTTGTAGAAGAAGGTCCCTCTACCCAAGGAATCAGAGATCCAGCCCCTATCCCTCTCCTATCCTACAGATAAAGAAGTTGAGTCTGAGAGAAGTGACATTCTCATATCCAGTAAATGTTAGAACCAAGACTCAAAGTCAGATCTCTCCTGATGCCAAGGCCAGAGCTCTTTCCATGACATCACATGACTTCTCAATACAACACAAATACAGATAGCCATAGTGCACAATATTATATAGCCAGTGCATTACAAAAGGACAAAACAAAATGCCCTGTGAGATCTGAAAAGGAAGGTGGTTATTGAACCTAGGAATTAGGGGGAAATACAAAGTACAAAACCTTATAGATCATCTCCTCTAACTCCTTACTTTACAGCTACAGAAACTCAAGCCAAGAGAAGTTAATTGACTTGCCCAAGGTCACAGAACAATTTAATGTCCGAGCTTGGACTAGGACCCAGGTTCCCTGATTCTGAGCCTGGAGTGCTTTTCACTAGAGCTCCATGCCACCTAATATCTGGGAAAACACTTCATAAAATGCAACTTGCTATGGATATGTAAAATGTTATTGTAACATAGAGAATGTATTATACACATTAGAGTCTTACTCCAATGCCTCTTCACTGTTTGATGATAACCTTGGGATCTTGAAATCAATGCCAACAGATCTCAAATTCTGCCAGGTCCTACCAAGCCAGAAAAGCTTGAATGTGTGACCAGAGACAGGCTGTCTGTCTGTCATCTGATGACCAGCCTGCTGATATTCAAAGAGGATCATCACTAAAGGGGTGGATATCAAATGATAAATTTTGGGGTCCATAGTAATTCGTTCAACCAGTTAGTCATGAAGGGCCTACAAAAGAGCCATAACTAGAAAATTTTAAGACTAGAACAAAATGAAATTGCTAGAAAAGGGGGGAAGTGCTGGAAGGATATCTTGCCTTAAGGAAAATGGCCAGGACCTTAGAGGTCACCTCTCTGCCCCCTTCTTCTTACAGAGAGATAAACTGAGATCCAGAGACAGAAACTGAATTGCCCAAGGCCACACAGTTGTTAGTGTCAGAGTTAGGACCAGAAGCCCAAGCCAGGACTCTTTTTACTATTCTTGCCTCAGTTTCCCAGAGTGTAAGGTTCATCGTGAGACTGTGTCTGCAGAGCTAGTAGGGTAGATTCCAATGATAGGATGAGGAGTAAACTTTCCCTGGCAGTTCTCATGGGAATAGTCTCCTCAGAACCAGCTTATCTGGTTTTGCAAAAGCTAAGAGCCATGGGCTACCAGGAATGTCCTTTCTCCCTGACCAGGGAATCCCACAGCAGCCCAAAAGGACCTACCCCACTGTTAAATGTGACTGGCACAGACCAGGTGGCAAGGTGGAAATGGCTCTGGGCTAGGAATCAATCAATCTGATTTCTACCTCTGGCACTGTTACAAACTTGCTGCATGACCTTGGGCAAAGCCCTTGCCCTCTCTGGGTCTCCTCTTTAAATCAAGGAGGTTAAGAAAAGATGGATTCCCCAGCTTTCTTCTGTGATGTCCCACAGAGCAGCATCAGCAGCCGCTGTGACATGAGGGACAGAACCAGGTCAACACTGAGATACAGTGCTACCTTTGCCATGTCTGCTGGCTCTCTCTCCTGACCAGGAAGTCCTCAGAGGGCTTCTGGTTTGGAAGCAGCCAAAGTGCCCCAAGACCAGCCCCACATAGACCAGCAAGAAAGGTCATCACAGTATAGGACAGCAGGCTGATGGGGCCACAGGGGTAGTGAGGGGTACAGGCAGCTATAGACTCTCCCAGCTTACAGCTCATAAGGCCCCAAACCAGTGGTAGCCCCAATGAAAACAGAACACATCATTTTTTTCATCCCCAGAAGGCAAAGAACAGCCCTCACCTGCTTCAGTTGGGTACCAGGAAGGTTGATCACTTCATGTCTCTGACATACTCTGACATGAAGAAAAAAATACTTCTACGGCTACCAAGAGGGTAATGTTGATTTAGGCCTGGCCCCCTAAAGGGAAGGGATAGGTGTCTTGGGGGAAGAGGTTGACCCAGATGGATCCAGCAGATCTGGAGTAGGTGAGGACCCAATGCTAACAGGTGGAGGTTCCCCATGGAGGTGGGAAGGCTTTCTGAACCTTTCTCCCCATTCTCTTGTTTTTCTCAATGCTCCTTGCCTTTTCTGTATCCCCAGCACTGAAAACAGTGTATGACACCTAGCCCAGAGTTGAGTGCATAGGCAGCATCTAATATCCATTCAGTTCAATTCCTTCTCAATCCATGTCCTAGCACCTCCTTCAGGGCATTTATTTAGTGCCTACTATGTGTCAGGGAGTGTATGGGATGTTCAAGAGAACTAACAGCTCTGAGGTGAAGGCTTGCCAAACCCTTTTCAGGGCTGCTCATCTCCCTTTGGTATCTACCTGGCACTCAACTCTCAGCAGAGGCTCCCAGAAGCTGTAGCAAGAGGAGGGGTCACTCCTTAGTAAACCATCTTGGCAGACAGCTAAACCTAGTTGAGGGCAACTGATAGGCCTCAAACCCATAGGTGAGTTGGAAGGTGTCTGCCCCAAGCATGTGATGACCTCCCCCAGCAAAATGGGCTGATAAGAAAAATTTGGTCCAACAGTTTTGAAGGCAACTAAAGTAGGCACTATGGAACACTTAAAGCTTAGTCAGACATCAAAGATGACAAAGTCATCCACTGAATCCCTTTTGAATTGCCACTGGGTTTCAATGACTCTGGAGGAGAAAGTGAGGCTGACACTATGCAACTCTGCCTTACTTAAATCCATTGTAGGCATAAGGGCACAAGTTAAGACATCACCTTGTGATGTTATTGGTCCTCTTCAAAAATAAAAGATAAATAACTAATGGCCAGGAGGAAGAAGTATGTATCCGGGCCAGTTTTAATAACCAAGGAAATTCTCTGGCATCCTAAATCCCCCACTATGGGTTCTGATCAGCATCAGTAGTAGAATATACATCTACACACATCACAAAATCTGAGTTGCAAGGGAACTTAGAAGCAATCTATTCCAACCCATTTAAGACCAAGATTCCTCACTATACTATATTTGTGTGTATGTGTGTGTGTGTGTTCAGACTTTATGCACTCACTTCCAATTAGAGGGAATCCACTATTCCATTTTTTAGACAGCTCTAAATTCATTCTCCAGTCTTCACCACCATACTCCTCAAGTGTCTTCATTCCCTACACGGACTCTCTATTTCCATTGGTGAATACTTCAATACCATGACCCCAAGCTGATCCCTCCCCTACCACACTTCACTTTTCAGCTCCAAATTAAATCTTGTCTTCTCTCATTAGAAGTAAGCTTCTCCAGATCAAGGACTCTTTCTTTTTGCTAGTATTTGTGTACCCAATGCTTACCACAATGTTTGGCACTGTAATGTTAATGGAATTTAAGATCTTTCCTGTCCAGTAAGGAAAGTTTGCTTAGGGAAAGCTTGCTTGTAGAAAGGCTTTTACACCTTTTGCTAATTTCTAATTGGCCACTAAGTCACAAGGGTTGTGATGCCTTCTGGTTCTGAGAAGTACATATTCTAAGTTGGTATTTTCCTTTGGGGGCTCCTTTATGAGAAGGATCTTGTGATTCCCTGGTCGAAATTCTGAATGGCCGTATGTTCAAAGCTCCCCAACTGCTGAGATGTAAAGGATCTCTTGATCCAGGGATGTATGTAAAGTGTATATTTTTTTTCATTAAACAAATGCTTTATTAACTTCTGTTTTACATCATTCATTGCCAGCAGATTTTCCCCCCGTTTTTCCCCTACCACCGTCCCAGAATAGCAGTCCCACAAGATATCGCTTCCTCCAATCTGCTCTCTCCCATATCTTCTCCGATACCCCCTTCGACTTTTCCATTAGAGCAAGGTGAATCTCTGTGCCCCAATGCCCGCACATCTTATCTCCCAATTACATACAAAAGAGTATTAATAATAGTATTGATATACATTCAAAACATTTAATTTTAAGACCTCGAATTTCAGATCCATTCCTTTCCTCCCTTGTCACCCATTCCCTCTGCGAAGTTAAGCAATTCAGGATATGTATAGCTATGTATAAACATGTATAGCTATGCAAAACATTACCACAGTAGATATATGGTAAAAGACTGCTTATATTTCCCTCCTACCCATCCCACCCCCCACCGGGTTCATTCCCTACTTTGATCCTGTCCCTCTTCTATAGTGGGTACTTCCAACCTCCCCTCTGCCCAAGAATGCCCTCCCATCCATCATCCCCCTTCTCATCCCCCTTCCCCCTATTCTGCTGCAGGTTGAGATATCCCATTTAGTATGTATGTCATTCTCTCCCTGAGCCAAATTCAATGAAAATGTGGTTTTGCCTTTTTGCCTTCCTATTCTTCCCCTCCCTTGCAGCCACTTCCCCTTGCTTCTTCTACATGAGATAGTTTACCCTACCCTGTCTCTCCCCACCTCCTCTTGCCACTTTCCTCTCTCATCTCATAATTTCACCCCTTGAGTATTCTCCCTTCCCAACAAATTCAACCTATGCCCTCTATCCATATATAACTGTAACCATATACACACACATTCACATATGTATTCATGTGACCACACCCCCTTCTTCCATTATTTTCATAGTGAGAAAGATATCATCAGTCACAGTTATTGCTTTTCCATATAGGAATGTAAATAGTTCAACTTTGATAAGTTCCTTTTGATTTCTTTTCCTGATTACCTTCTCAGGCATCTCTTCCTTCTTGTGTCTGGATGTCAAATTTTCTATTCAATTCTGGTTTTTTCCTCAAGAATGCTTGAAAGTCCTCTATTCCACTGAATGACCATATTTTCCCCTGAAACAAAAATACTCAGTTTTGCTGGGTAGGTGACCCTTGGGTTCATTCCCAGTTCTTTTGCCCTCTGGAATATCATATTCCATGCCCTTCAATCCCTGAGTGTAGAAGCTGCCAGGTCCTGGGCTATTCTGATTGTGTTTCCACAATATTGAAATTGTTTCTTCCTGGCTGCTTGTAGTATTTTCTCCTTGATCTGAGGATTCTGGAACCTGGCTATAATATTCCTGGGAGTTTTCTTTTGGGGATCTTTTCAGGAGGTGATTGGTGGATTCTTTCAACCTCTATTTTGCCCTCTGGATCTAAAACATCAGGGCAGTTTTCCTTGAGAATTTCTTGAAGGGTGATTTCTAGGTTCTTTCTCTGATCATGGCTTTCAGGTAGTCCAATAATTTTTAAATTGTCTCTCCTGGATCTATTTTCCAGGTCAGTGGTTTTTCCTATGAGATATTTCACATTGCCTTCTATTCTTTCATTTGTTTGGATCTGCTTAACAGCATCTTGATTTCTCATAAAGTCATTAGCTTCCATTTGCTCCAGTCTAACTCTGAAGGAATGAATCTCCTCAGTGAACTTTGAGATTCTTTTTCCATCTGGCAAATTCGACTTTTTAAGGCATTCTTCTCCTCATTGCCCTTTTGGGCCTCTTTGCCATTTGAGTTAGTCTATTTTTTAAGGTGTTGTTTTCCTCAGTCAGGCTGTTGACCCTCATTTCATACTTTTCCTGCATCCTTCTCATTTCTCTTCCCAATTTTTCCTCCACTTCTCTTATTTGATTTTTAAAGTCCTTCTTAAGGTCCTCTATGGCCTGTAACCCACTTATATTTTCCTTTGGGGCTTTTGGAGCAGGATTTCTGACCTCACAGTCCTCCTCCTGTTCTATGCTTCGATCTTCTTTGCCCCCAAAATAGGAATCTAATGTTGCAATTTTCTGTTTAATTTGTTTCCTCTGCCTTGGCATGTTGCCACTTAATTACTTGACTTTTGGGCTTGTTGCCACAGTATGACTCTGCCACCAGACAAGGGAGCTTCTGTCCTGAACATGTGGGTGGACAACTTCCCTTGGTGGCAAGCTGGATATCCATCCCAATACCTCCCCCCCAGACCACAATCCAGATCCAGGGAGGTTAAAGAAAGAGTGATTACCCCCCCCAAGACTGATCGCTGGATCTCCCTACAGTTTGCAGGCCAGGAGCTGGAGCTGCCACTGAAAACTACAAAATGGCGAGTCTCCTCCGTGGCTTCTAGCCCCCAGGGGAGGAAGCCGACACATTCCCCAAATACTGGTCCCAAAGTCCATAGGGCACTAACCTCTCACTTTGTCCTAGGCCTGTCTGTATTGATAATTCTGGAATCACCACAGCTGCTGGTGTTCTGGGGTCCCTCCAGCCAGCTGCTGGCCCAGCCACCGGGGGGCTAAAACCACAGCTCAGGCGGACCTGGGCTCAGCTCTCTGCCTGGTGCACTGTTGGCTCCCAGAGTGCTGCACTGGTCCTTCCTGCAGGGCTGCTGGGCTGTCCTCAGCGGGAGGTTAGCTTCTCTGTGTTGTTCTGTGGGTGCTGGGGCTCCAGAAGTTGTTCAGAGTCCCCTTTTACATAGTTTGGAGGTGATCTGGGGGGAGAGTGCCTTGGACATGCTGTTTCTACTCCGCCATCTTGGTAAAGTGTATATTTGATTCAGGCAGTCAGAGCCCTGTCTGTTGGTCTTTATTTCTCTGCTTATATTTTCTCTGTGTTTTCTCTGAAGTTCAGGGTGCTGATTTTTACCCTGAACTAGTGAATGTAATTTAAAAAGATAGTTGACCCCTTAAACAGCTTATCCCTATTCCAGGTGACAGTTCGTCAAACACTTAAGATAACTGCCATGTTCTATCCCATCACCAGACAGTCTTCTCTCCTCCAGGTTAAGATTCCTAATTCCTTCAACCTTGATCCTGAACCCTGTCCACCCTCTTCTAGTTGCAATCAAGCTTAGATGAAATCATGGTTCCTTGAAAACTGAAATATTACATGTTAGACAATCTATATTACTCTTATTACTGCTGCTGATGATGATTGTATGCCTAGATACCCTGTCTCCCTGACTCCCAAGCTATAGAATACTCATGTATAGTAATTCACTTTCTATCTTAACCTTGGTTGCTTGGGTTTTTATTCCGTTCTAACATTTGTGTTATTGTGATTGTTCAGACCTGTGATTTCATAAGTGCAAGGTAGACATGTCGAAACAGTGGGCTACATGCAGTCTATAACACTCCTGAGTGGGCCCAAACCTAACTAAAATGTAATTGGGAAATATTTAACAAAACTGACAAAAATAAGACAAAACCCAGGTAATATTACTTTTTTTATTCACCATACATTTTATTTTAATAATACATTTTAAAACCAAGTCAATATGCTTCTGAAGGGATCCTTATGTGTAGATTAAGGGTCCCCTTTTCTATCTGATTTTGATATCACTGGTTCAAGGGACTCCTCCTGAAGAAATTTACTCTACCATTGCACCCTGGCAACAGACAACTTCTACTTGGCCAGGGCACTGATAAGTAAAGTGGCTTACCCAGGGTATCACAGCCAGTGTGTGTCAAGGATGAAATCTGAACCTTATTCTTCCCGACTCTAAGGTCAGAGCTCTATGCAGTCTGACATTCTGAATCTATTCCCATTTCAAACTTTCCCCCATTCTGTTGTGCATTTCTCCAATTCATAAAGGTTATTTTGAATTCTGATCCAAACCTTCAAGGCATCAAGCTGGTGTTATCTCTGAACTAAATGTCCATGTTCTGTGTTCCATCATCTGAATCATTGATGAAAACAGTAAACAAAACTAGGCACAAGATCTGCTTCTTTCAGCTAGAAGGACATTGGGAAGGCATTGATTTTCTGCAGAAAATGCATTGGATATATTACTGTAGCTCTATGTAAGGGTCAGCAACATTTTTACTATGTATGCATAGAGGTCACTGCAGTTTGACATTGTGCAAGTTAGAGTTCAGCAGGTTTATAATTGATCTTGCATAGAAATATGCCTTTTTCCCCTTTCTTTTTTCAGTTCATTCCCTTCTAGCAGAGGTCAGGCATTAATTGTGTTCCATGTCAGCCACAGACTATACCCCAAAGTCAATCTTTGCCTCCTGGATTTAATCTGTATATAAAAAGTTGACATTCAAATTCATGTTTCAATACCTATTAAAATACGTCTTAGATTTTACAATGTATCTTTTTTTTTTGGTCTGGAACTGTGAGTTCATCTGTATTGGAAATCCCCATTGTGCAGATCAGTACCATCATGAATTCCAGTCAGCAGCAGACCTAGAATTTATAATCTTCAATGTTTCCTGAGGTCCTGACTGGTTAAGTGACTTGCCCCTGGTTATACAGATAGTACATATCAGAATAGGACTTAAAGCCAGGTCCTCTGAGCAATACCACACTATTTCTTATGTTTTCTGTTAGCATTACTAGATGGATCACCTTCACTTAAGTCCTTAGACCTTCACAGAGGTACAAAGTAGTAATATTACTATGAATAAGTTAGACAACATTTTTAATTTGCTTTTGAAACTAAGAATAGAGAAGGGAGAAGATTGTAGATAAAATCCTTTAAAACTATCTACCATGAAGGATATCAAGTACAATACAGAAAGAAGAAAAACAACAGAGGAGATGCCCAGTAATTCACTTGAGACAATATAGAACTGGGGACAATATTTATGGCCTTACATATCTATATGTCAATGAACAAAAGAATGAATGGGTGATTTATCACTTGAAATTGACATTTTAGCAAAAGGGGGTGGTTATGAATTCAAAGATATTACCATGACTTAGAGAGGAGACCTTGAAGGAAAATACAGGAATGGAAGGGTAAATACATAAAATGTACAGGAATATGACATAGTTAACCATTTCCCCTCTGCAATCTGGGGCCACTTGGTCAAGAGCTTTTCCTCCCAGTCATCATTAGCTGCACTTTAGGAAAAGGCAAAGAAAAAGTCCAGCAAAGCAAAAGTCCTGCAAAGAAAACCAGTGTGTCCATCCCTATATGCTCCATAAATACAAAAGGCAGGGTAACTCATTTGAAAAGAGTTTTATCTCCTGGGATTGTCCATTGTCAATCATCTTGGAAGTAGCCTAGTGAGAGGAGACTGATCAGAAGAATTTCCTGTATCTTTTCAGCAAGATGCCAATGTGTAAGCTTAAGCTACATGGAGATATTTCCCTGCTTCCAAAAAAATGTCAAGCTAATTAGTGAATGTATTAAGCACTCCTGATCTAGCTCTGTTTCAAAAGCATTTGGGTGAGAATAGGAAAGAGAAACATAAACAATATCACTACATGAGTATACTACAGACCACTCCCATGAGATGGAAGAAATGGATAAGTTCCCAATATATATCACAAAACTGGCAAAGAAGGAAGATACAGTAGTGTTGGGAGATCACAACCATTGTTAGGATTCTATGATTCAATGACAAATATAATTTAGACCTAGAAAGGTCTATAGAAACTCTAAGTTAGACCAAGAAATCAGTCTAGATCTGATTCTAGACCTCAGTAGATAGAGATTGCCCTCCTTACTGTCTATCAGGGCCAAGTCAAAGATACAGTAACTGTGCTATATGATTAGAAGAAAAATTCTTCAATATCAACTCTTATTCCTCAGAAGCTTTTTCTAATAGTCAACTTAGAGTTCTCCTTATATGGTTTCCTCCATGAAATCAGATATCAAATAAGACTAAGTGCCAGGGGAATAGGTTTCTGATGTCCTACACACACAGAAGATCCCACAAGTACTAGTAACTGCAGGAGTAGGGAGTAGTTAGTAGAGGGACACAAGGCAAAGATAACCTAGTTTAAAATATGCATCTAATCTAGTTTATTTTTCCACAGTAACTAATGTCACCCTCCTCCTCTTTCTTCTCTCTTCCACTCCTTGGGATAAAAGGGAGAAGAGAAATGAGACTGGATATGGAAGCACTAAGCTGAATTGTAAAGTCTGGATTGAGTTGAATGGCTCAAATGAAGGAAGGCCAAGGTTTATAGCCTCACAAATAAGTCCTGACAACCATTCATTCAGTAAACATTTATTGGGTGTCTACTTCATCTAAGGCACTAGGCTGAGTGCTAAGAAGGATACAATGATAAGACACAATCTCTGTTTTGAAAAAGCTACAGTCTAGTAGGGAAGATGAGACATATACATGAGTAATCATAATTCAGGGTAAAATGTAAAAGTGAGAAAGACAAGAAAAATGCTGTTGGCACTCAGAGGAAGGAATAATCACTTCCAGCTAAGTGGACCTGGAAAATCTGTACAGACATGGTGGCACTTATATTGGGTCTTGAAAGACTCCACATCATGATTCAAACATTGGCAGCTGACAGTTCAAGCACAGAAATGGCTTTCAGTGGCACACTACTCCTAGCTAGGACCCCAGGAAAAATCACAAATTAGACCTAGCTCTTTCTTGCTTCCTCCTACCTTCTCTTTTTTTCTTTATCCCCAGTGGATCCATCATTCTGCTTTTCCCAGTCTTCTATCACACACAAGCCTGGTCTTCATACTCAACACCCAACTGCTCCATATACTAAAATTACACCTTCTCCTTCCTCCCAAGGATCTTTCCCAAGAGCTTCTCATTCAGATTGATCTCAGGTGGGCACTGATCTGATTAAAATACTAACACTTGTGTGTCAATGATTGCTATTTTAACACTTTCAGTATATACCTACATCCCCAAAGAAGAGTTTATTGTTTAAACCCAAATGAATCTGTATTTGGGAAAGGGAGTTTGCTTTTCATCAGAGATTTTCTGATACTTTCTCCATTGAGATGTCCTACCCCCTCTTTCCTGTCCTAAATAAATGTCTCAAAGAAAAGTCTCTTGTGATGACAAAAGCCTTGGATACAGGGTCAGATGATGCAGGCACAAAGCCCTGCTCCAGTCTTGCATGACTTTGGGTAAGCACATAATCTCTCTGGACCCCAGTTTCCTCATCTATAAAATGCAGAGGTTGAAGTAGACAGCCTAATAGAGGATCCCTTCCACTTCTAAATCTCTGATCCTGAATGAAAATAAAATCAAAGTGATTGTTGAGTTCAGTCTCCACATTGCCTTTTGGGAGCCCCAGTCAATAGCTGTTATTTGCATATCTATCTATTCATACCAAAAAGTCTAGCTTTAAATATGTGTCTGTGTCTGTGTGTGTTTCTAATACCTATTTCCTTTCCAAATATTGTTTCCCATGTTAGTTTCTATTTTTTGTTCAGATAGCTTTCCAACTAATTATTATGTGCTCTCATTTCCAACCTCTGTAAGTTATAGTGTGGTTTGAAAGTCCATCGAGTTTGCAGAATAATATTTACTGGGCTACTAGAAGTGACTAAAGAAAAATATCCAACTTTGGGGAATAATTTGTCTTCCAGATTCTGAGCTCTATGTGATAGATGACTCCTCTATACTCAGGACTTGGAATGAAAAAGAATTCTAAATCCTTGGGAGGAATGATAAATCCTTCAATAGAAAGTCTTGTATTTCAAGTGTCAGACATTTAGAATAAGCAATATATTGCTAATATGCTAAGAAAAATATTTTTAATCTTCTTGTTTGCACAGACTTGGCAAAGAAACAAAATTATATTGGGATATTTTGTGAAAAATAGCTTTTTTTTTGTTACAGAAAATGAAAGTTCATGGCATACATAGGTTAAAAAAACAGTCTTACCAATTCACCAATATGAAGAAGAAAAGGGACACAGTCATGGTTGTAAGAACATTTAAACTCTTTTTCTCTAGAGCAGTCCATCAATATGCTCAACACGAACCAATGAGATCCAATGAGCAAGATTTAACAATAAAACATAAAGTTACCAACAATTATGCTCCAAGGGTGGCTAGGTGGAGCAGTGAATAGAGCGCTGGCCCTGGAGTTGGGAGGACCTGAATTCAAATCCAGCCTCAGACACATCACACACACACACACACACACACACACACACACACACACACACAAAACTAGCCACGTGACTTTGGGCAAGTCACAGCCCCAATTGCCCTTCAAAAAGAAAAAATTTTTTTTTAAATTATGCTCCCCTTCAAGACAACTGTATTTTCACCCAAAAAAAAGTGAATTTCACCCAGTTCCAAATTCAAATTCAAGAAATATTTGTCAATTAAGTCCTAATTAGTGTGAATAACTAACCCCATGAAGTGGTCACATGTATTGAAATGCACACTGTTTGAAGTTACAATTATTTAAAATGTGGTCATTGGTTCTAGCTCAATGGAAATATGCAGTACAAATCGAATAGTGCAACTACTTCACTAGATTCATTATTCACACTAATGGGAACTAGCTAAGAACTATAGCTCCCAGAGGAAAACAAGGTCTATTCAATTCAATCCAATAAACATGAAGTATGTACTCAGTTCAGGACAAGAGAGAGCTTGGCTTAATAGATAGGGAGCTGTCCTTGGAGTCAAGAACACCTAGCTTCAAGGCTAGCTTAACCATATATTAGATTGTGACCTTAGGCAAGACATTTAAGAGCTCAGTACCCCCAAGTTTCAGACAAGCTGCTGAATTGCATTGATATAGAGCATTTCCAAATGGGGAGGTCCTGGTTTTGTTGTTCAGTCATTCATTCAAGTTCGACTCTTCATGACCACATGGACCATAGTATGTTCTTCTGATGTCCTATCTATTATCATTTTAATACTGTCCATGGGGTTTTCTTGGCAAAGTTACCAGAGTAGTTTGCCATTTCCTTCTCCAGTGGATCATCTTTTGGCTGAACCCTCTACTACGACCTAATCTTCCTGGTAACCCTGTACATCATAGCTTATAGTTTCATTGAGCTACACAAGCCCTTCCACCATGACAAGGAGAGAGGAGGTCCCTATATTAATGAAATAAGTCCATTTTTTAAAAATGTGATGGTCACTGTGAATATGAAAATACAAAGAGCTTTCAGTCAAACTTGGTAGTGAGAAAAAGGAACAGCAAGAAACATAATGTTATTGAGATTGAGAGTCATATGAAGAAAAGGGACCACCAAGTAGCTAGAAGCTACTTAAAGAAAAAGTTCTTTTTCTTGAGGAAACAGTGAAGCATTAACAGAATAGGGGGCATGTGGGCTGGCCTTTAGAGAAGGTGTGAAGGGGAGAGAATTCAACATCTAATAGAATGAAAAAACATTTAAGTGCCTCCTATGTTGAAGACACTGTGCTAAAAGCTTAACAATTATTACCTTAATTAGTCCTTATGACAACTCTGTGAAGGAGGTGTGATAATTATTCCCATTTTACAACTGAGAAAACTGAGGCAGACAGAGGTTAAGTGACTTTGCCTAGGGCCCCACAACTAGTGACTGTCTGAGTCCAGATCTGAACATCTTCCTGAGTTCAAATCTGGCCTCAGATACTTACTAGCTATGTGACCCTGGGCAAGTCACTTAACCCTGTTTTCCTCAGTTTCCTCATCTGTAAAATGAGCTAGAGAAGGAAAGGGTAAACCACTTCACTATCTCTGCCAAGAAAACCCTAAAATGGGGTCACAAATAGTCATACACAATTGAAATAACTCAACAACAACAACTTCCTGACTCTAGGTCCAACACTATCCACTGTACCACCTAGCTATCCCACATAGGGATAGAGTCTGTTCTAGCCATAGTATAATGAATAAGATGTTGAACTTGGGCTCAGGAAGACATGATTTCAAATCCTGCCTCAGACACTTGCCAGCTGTGTAACCCTAGACAAGTCACTTAGCCTTTCTGTGCCTCTATTTCCTCATCGGTAAAATGAGGCGCTTGAATTCAGTGGCCTGTTAAGTTTTCTTCTAACTCTAAGTCTGTGATCTCATGTCAGACTTAACGAAAAAATGTTTGACATAGAAGACAGAACAGCCTAGTTATGGAACTTAACATATAGAAGAGAATACAAGACAGATATACAAATAGTTAAAAAAAAATAGAATACAGGGAAATGGTATAGTAAAAAGAGTACTGGTCTTAAAGACAGGAAAACCTTAAATTTAAGCCCTCCCTCTGACAAAAACTACTGCTGTGTGTCCATGACCAAGTCACTTAAACTTTCAATGTTTCAGGCAGTAATCCAAGATTATATGCTGTATGTAAGTTGCAGATCTGCATCAATAATTTTTTTATCCTGGCATAGACCTACAATGATGCAACCATAGGTCTAGACACAATCCACCTCCCAAGAAAAAAGTGATACATCAGAGAGGCTCAAATAAATTGCTATAGGAGATCTGAGGAAGGAAAAGTCATTTCCAACTTTACTAGAAGGTCGTGGGGAAGCACCATTGAGAAGTAGCATATAGCTATCTCAAAGGATTGGTAGGGTTTTAAGATGAGGGTTAGTGAGGAGTATTTTATTCCAGAAAAAAAGGTGAACATCTCTAGTAATTACAATACTACTTTTAAGATGAATGATATAAAGAAAATATTCTATGGAAAAGCAGGTCTGTTATATTCAGGTGGTAAGAAATGAAAATGCAGCCTGGTGAGAGCTAGCAGGTGATCTGTTACATTAGTATTCTTCCCCATGCCAGAACTGTGGTAGAATTCAGAACAGGAAGGAAGAGTCTACTTTTCTGGTCTTGTTTCTTGATTAAGCTATACATTACCTTTTTTTTTCCTTTTTAGTGTTCTCCAAAGGGCTAAATTATATTAAAATTTAGCAGAGAGAGTCAATTTGTTTGATTAGGACAAGTAAATGGAAAATAGAACTTAATCAGTGAAATTATTGGGATTTCACCCTGCAAATTACAGAAATTCTTAATGCTATTTTAAAACAAATTACGTAACCTTAGTCTGCAATCAAGCAGAGTTAATTATATTTCTTTCCTGTCTTCTCAAGTTAGACTTGTACTGTATCTAGGCTGTGATAATGATTCATTATGAATGCTTCAAAGTGGGGCCTTTGACTCAGAGAAGACTGGTCGAGCTCCTTCTGTCTTGAATCTCTTACAGAAAGGCCACAGACCTCAATGACAATTTTACATGAGCAAGAATCCCAGAAGTACGCCTGTTACCCTTCTCTCCATGAGAAAGTCAAGTCAATAAGACTGGGAAGATGGAGCAGTAACAAATGCTAGTGTTTCCAATTTATTTTTCCTAATCACTTTTCTTCCCAAACCTTATCATTAATACGATGCTTTCCAAAGTGCTGCATAAAGGATCTGGTTCACGTCCAGGACTGGGATGGCTGCTATTCTTTGTCCTGATGGCTCTGAAGACTCAGCAAAAGAACCAGTGATGCTGAGTATGAGTGTCTTAGTGCACATGTTTCTACTCTTTTCACTGGTAAATAACTGGGTCACCTGTGATTAGAGCTGGCTGCCCACAGGCAGTTGGGAACAGCATCCTATTAATTCAGGACAGCTGACATTCACAACAAACTGTAATTTCTAGGCATGATTAAATCACTCATAGGCTTCATAGAATCTCAGAGTTGAAAGAAAATTCCTTCCTACCTGAGGCTTCCATTTAAAAGAATTAGGAACTCATTATTAATATTAATAATAATAGTTAATATTTATATAGCACCTGCTCTGTGCCAGGCCCTGTGCTAAAGTGCTTAACAATAATTATCTCAGCCCTCACAAAACCCCTGGAAATGAGGTGCTGTTTTTCCTATTTTGCAGATGAGGAAACTGAGGCAAACAGGAGTTAAATGACTTGCCCAAGGTCACAGAGCTAATAAGTGTCTGAGACTGGATTAAATTCAGGTCTTCCTGACCCTGGGCCCAGTTCTCTATTCATTTTATCACCTAAGTGACCTTATATAATTGGAATTGCTATTATCAATAATAACTACCAATAACAGCTACCATTTATATAATTCTCAAAAGATTTACAAAGCATTGTACATATATCATTTGGCCCTCACAACAACCCTGGGAGGTGAACACTATTATTATCCCCATGTTAGTTGAGGAAATTGGGTCTAAGAGAGGTGAAGCAATTTGCTCAGAGATCCACAGATAGTATCTGAGGCTAGATTGTAACTCATCTTCCTGACTCTTGGTCTAACATTCTTACCTATGAACTGTCAGGCTGCCTCAAAAGGTAAACAATTCCATTTATGGACAACTAGAACTGTTAGGAAATACTTCCTCATATTCTAGCAAAATTTGTCTCCTGTTTTGGAAGATGTATATTCTATTATGGGAAAACACAAAGCAGGTGGTGCTCACACAGCCAGGTCAGGTATGACTTTCCCTTCTATCTTTTATATATATTCTTCACCAACCTCTGTTTCCTGAACATATCCACTGGAGTATTCCCAACATTCCCCTGTAATTTCAACCATTATTTCCAAATATCACAGAAGCCAAAATACTAGTATTAACTTCACAATGCCACTCTCTTTCTGTCCATCTGACCCCAATGCCCAGATGACCTCTCACCCCTTTGCAAATGACTATAAAGGCTCCCCAAAAGTGTTAAAAGATGGCTGGAAGACCCAGCAAAGGATTTCATTCTCCATATGTCCCCCCACCTACAGCAGGTGCTAATGATAGTCCTAACAGCCTGTTCCCTGGCAGCTTGGTTGGAGGGCACATGTGGCCCATTTGCACCTAATAGACTTTCATGGGACAGCTGTTTTATTCCTCAGTGTTTACAATGTCTGTTTACCATACTTGTCATTATAGGTTCAACGTGACTGAAATAAAGCTAGTCCTTGATTAGTGTGAATTATCAACTCTATGAAGAAAATCCAAATTATTTGAATTTGCACTGAATATTTCCATTAGGCTGGAACCAATTACCATAGTTTATATAAATATAACTTCAAACAGTGCAGATCTGTGACCACTCCAAGAGACTCATTATTCACACTAATAGGGAACTAACTGAAACTACCATTTTGTTTCTACTGATATCATAGAATTCTAGATCTCAAAATAGGAGGAACCTCCAAGGTCAGCCAGGCCCACACTTCCCAGAAGGCATGCATTCTTTCTTCAATTTCCTTGACAAGTGGTCAGCCATCCTCTGCTCAAAACCATTCAATGATGGGTCACACACTATCTCCTTCTAAAGAACACCCACTTTTGGACAGGGAATTCTTTCTTATAGTCAAGCCAAGTCAAGAAGCATTTATTAACCTCCTACCATGTGCCAGGTACTGTGCTAAGAAAGTGTTTCATGATCAATTTTTCTCATTGATAGTATTGATCTTCTATATGAAAGGGAAGTAAAGTAGTAGAAAAGAACAAAGATTTCCAATCACAGCTGACTCTCTTTGACTCAGTTAAATTCAATAAACCAATAAACATTTAATAACTATGTGCAAGGCTGTGTGGAAAATACAAAGATTAGAACAAACATGGTTCCTGCCTTCCCAAAGGTCTGTAGTCTAGTAGAATTCACAAAAAAGTTTTAAAAGAAAAAAATAATAAAAATCAATACACACATGGTGGGTCTTTGCCCATAGCTTCAACTGTAGGAGGAAAGTTTGGAATAGAAAAATAAAAACTTTTAAAAGCTTAGACTGTAGGCACAGGCTGACAATCAGCAAAGACCTTCAGAAATAAGAATAAAAATAGTTACATTAATTAAGTGATATTTTACTGTTAAATTTCTGGTTACTGAGCAGTAATCCTGCCTTATTCTTTGTGATACCAGAGAGTTTTACTTGTATGACAAAGGCACAAGTAACTATAATAGTAAATAACACACGATGTATTGAAGAGGTCCACACAAAATGCAACATGAGATCTGAGAGAAAAGGTACAGGAAGATTTCATGGAGGAAATGACATTTGAATTTGGCTTTCAAAGATGTATATAGACTCAACTAGTTGGGGAGTATGAGGGAGAATAATCCAGGCAAAGGAATTTGAATTTTACACAGTAGGTCAAAAGAAGCCACAGAAATTCAAGAAGATTGTCATGATCAGGCCTACAACTGGGAATTTTAGTACTTGGGATAGCAACAAGAACAAAAATAACAATAACAGGCATTTATTAAGTGCTACTATATGCCAAACCCTGTGGTAAATACTGGAATGTAAGTACAAGCAAGAAGAAAGAAAGCCCTTGCCCTCAAAAAGCTTACATTCTTTTAAGAGAAGACAACACATAAAGTAAAGCTGAAAGGTGGAGGAAGAAAAATATGAGGAAAGGAGGGAGAGGGGTTGGAGAAGTTCAGAGTCAGGAGAGGAATTGAGACAGACAAAAGGAATGAACATGGTTGACCTCAGCTCTTCCTGAAAGTGAAGGTTGTAAGAGGAAAGCTGACAGGAGGAGGGTACTGCATGGGCAGAGGCACCTTCCAGGGTGAGAAGCTTGCTGCAACATGTAGAAGTCTGGAGAGTCAGGTGTGGAATCAGGAGAGTAGAGAGAATGAGCATGGCTGACCCAGGAATTAAATATCAGACATGCTCTCAAATCAATGGGCATCTGGGCAGCAAACCCCAACCCCAGTCCTGTGGGGGAGATCTCAAGATACTATCCTGTGAGAGGAGAGAAAAGTGAAGGCCAAAAGGTCAGGATGATGGGTCCCTTGTGGGACAGGGCCACTTCTGAGGATGACATCACTTATAGGGAATGGAACAAAGCCCCAGTAACTTCTAGTTATTACTAGTTGAATATAAAAGCTTTAACTGAAGAATAAAGGATAGTTTGAAGTGAGAAAAGGGAATAAAATCAGGAAGATACTCTGAGAAGCAATTGCCCAGAAGGATGTCATTAAGGACCTGTATTAGAATAATGATCATGTAAATAGATAAAAAGAGATAGATATGAGAAATATTAAAGATACAATTGATAGTACTTGGTAGCCAACTGCACATGAAGGACAAGGGAAGAGGAAGGGAACGAGTATTTGTTATATGCCAGATACTGTGCTAAGCACTTTTTTACAAATATTATTTCATTTGATCTTTACAACTTTGGCAGAGAGGTGCTATTATTATCCCCATTTTACAGTTGAGGAAACTGAGGCAAACAGAGGCTAAGTGACCCTGGGTCACACTGCTAATCTGAGGTCAGATTAGTACTCCAGTCTTCCTGATTCCAGGTCCACTGATCCATCCATTGTTCCACCTAGAAGAGTTTAGTATGAAGATTTCAAACAAAGAAGACCAGATAAACGGCAGTTCCACAGACAATGAAGTCAGAAGTGCAAGCAGATCTAGTGGCAAAGAGAGCAGGCTGAGTTTCAGGGATGTCAAATATGGTGTATTATTGGGGCAGCAAGGTGCAGATATCCTCTAAGTAGCTGTAGTTAAAGGGTCTAGAGTTTGGGAGAGAATATTCTCTAGAAATAGAAATTTCGAAGTAACAGAATTGCAGTTTTAAACTATAGTCATCTAGTCCAACCCACATCCTGAGAAGAATCCAATCAATCAATCAATCAACATTTATTAAGCACCTATTATGGACCAGGCACTATGCTAAGTAGTTATCTAGACTGCTGTAAGAAGTTCAAAGAAGGGGGGTACTACCACTTCTGGAGGCAGCCCGTTTCACTCTGTAATTATTAAATCTTTCTTAACATGGAGCCTAAGTTTACCTCTTATCAATTTCAACCTGCTGTTCCTGCTTCTACCCTCTGAGTTTAAATGGATCGAGTTTTTTAATCCCTTTCCCATGTGTTGTTATTCAGTCATTTTCAGTCGTGTTCAACTCTTAGTGTTCCCTTTTGGGGTTTTCTTGGCAAAGGTACTGGAATGATTTGCCGTTTCCTTCCCCAGTTCATTTTATAGATAAAGAAACTGAGGTAAACAAGGTTGAGGGATTCATCCAGGGTGGTCACAATGGCTGAGGTCAGATTTGAACTCAGGAAGATGAGTCTTCCTGATGCCAGGCCAGGCATTCTATCTACAATGCCATCTAGCTGCCCTTTCCCATGTAAGAGCCCTTCAAATACTTGAACACAGATGTCTGGTCTCTCTGAGACTTTCCAACTGCTAGTACCCTCCCTCCCTGACTATCTTATATTTAACTACCTTGTATTAATTTGTACATTCTTTTTTATGAACTTTCAGTCTCCTTCAACAAAATGTAAGCTATATTCCCAGCAGCTCTAAAGGTACCTGGCACATAGTAAGAACTTAATAAATTGTTGATTGAAGAGGAACCAGTGAAAGAGCTAAAGAAGGAGCACTTGGTAAGAGAACCAAGAGAGTGTGGTTTCTCAGAAGGAAAGAGAAGCAAGTAGTACCCAGAAAGAGAAAACATCAACAGTGGAGAAAGCTGGATTTATACCTTACCTTTCACCAGTTATAAGAGAAGACTAATGATCAAACCAAAGACAGCAAAATACAAGACAACGCTTTCTATTAAAGAAGTGGGAAGAGATGAGGAAGAAGGAATTCCAGGGAGAGGCAGCTTGAGCCAAAGTAGAATCCTGAATGTAGACTTTCTCTATTTCCCTTCTGTCCTTAGCAATCCAATTTTTTCCTCTCTTTAATTTAGTATCTGAGAATCATATAGCTAAAAGGGATTGTGGTATAGTAGACCTGGAATTAGAAAGACTGGAGTTCAAATCCTACCTTGGATACATCCTAGTTGTGTGATCATGAGCAAGTTGGTTAAGCTAAGGAAGCCTCAGTTTCCTTATCTGTAAAAGGTGGAGGGTAAGGGGCGGCTAGGTGGTGAAGTGAGTAGAGTGTCGGCCCTGGAGTCAGAAGGACCTGAGTTCAGATCTGGCCTCAGACATTTAACACACTCAAACAAAAACCTAGCTGTGTGACCTTGGGCAAGTTACTTAACCCCAATTGCCCTCCAAAAAGCAAAAAACAAAACAAAATAAAAGGTGGAGGTTGGATTCAATGGCCTCTAAGTTCCCTTCCAGCTCTAAATCTGTTGACTCTACCATAGCCCATAGGATACTGGGATATTTGAACTCAACTGCCTCAATAAGGAAAAAATGCATTCCTTTTGTGAAAAGGAGTGTTCCAACCTACTCAGTCTTCAGGACCTAACTTATTCCCCAGGCTACCCTTTCCCCCTTCTTGAAGTCTTGTCTGAGATTATTTCTGCTCTAACTAATCTCTTCCCTCTCTGAGCTCCTCCACAGCATCTGAGGTCAAAATGACATGATTTGGTAATTAATTCACTCAATGTTTTCTCCCTGCGTTCCCTGGTTCTTTCAAGTGCTTACATTTTATCATATAACTGGATTCTAAGTTCCTTTGTGCCTTCTACAATGTCTAGCACAAAACAGGCCTAATAATATGCAGGAAATCCATATTTATTGAGTTACAGGAACAAAAATTATCCCCAAAGAGAAATGTTTAAAAGCTTTTTAATTCTAGGCCTTATCTAGATCAGAGAGAAGCTAGTAACATATTGGATAGATAGCTGATAGATCAGGGAGATCCAGATTCAAACTCTGCCTCTGACACATAAAGGCTCTATGACTCTGGACAGGTCATTTGCTCTCTTTAGTGCCCCCAGGCAACTTACTAATTGAATGACTTTAAGTACAGGGAATTTCCTGGGGCTTAATCATAAGGTCACAATTCTAAAGATGGAAAGAACCTTAGAGGTCATCTAGACTAATCAGCTCTTTACAGATGAAGAAACTAAGGCTGGGGCAGGTTGTGAATTACATAAGGCATACGGGTAGTAAGTATTAGAGGGAAAGCTTCTGGCTCTTAATATTTCCCCCAAAAAAGGGCCTATCTCATAGGGCTTTTGTGACTACAGATAAGATAATGTATGCAAAGTGCTTTATAAACTGGGTAAATGTCAGTTGTTTTTATCATCATGTTTGAAATCTGACACTATTTGATTTCCTCTTCTGGATTATCAGTTCTTTGAGGATGTGGACTGAATCTTGGTCAATTTTATATACCCCCTTAATACTTAGCACACCACCTTCTACACCATAGGTGCACAATAAATGCCAAAAGAATAATAGTCATGAAGTTACAAGGGAACTTCTACTATGTCAGAGAAGTCTTGAAGCAGGAAAGGGCGGGGTGGGGGGGGGGCAGTGAGTTAGAGAAAGAAAGGCAGAGAGAAGGGAAAACATTTTGCTTGATTTTCTTCTCAAAATGGGAATACTAGAGGTCAAGTAATGAGAATTATATGTAATGCATAAATAAACATTAATTAGCCTGAGAAATGAAATATTGAAAGGTGATAATAAAGATGCTAAATGTGCATACAAATTAAACATGAAATAAGTTTGGTCTATTTGCAAACATGGTATCATAATTATTTTTTTCAAATCAATTGAGTTAGCTACCAAAATAGATGCCACACTACATAAATCAAAAACAGACTAGTCAAGTCAGCAACCATTTGTGAAGTATTTGCTATATGTCAGGCACTGGGTTAAGCTCTGGGAGTATAAATAATAAAAGCTTTTTTTAAAAGACAGTGCTGCCTTCAAGGAGTTTCTATGCTAACAAGGGATGACAACATGTCAAAAGGAAGTTGAAAGGGAGAATTGGTGGGTAAAAGAACATGTTGGAGAAAGCCAGGAGGGTCAGGAACACTAGCCCAGAGAGGAAAAATGTGACAGTGGTTGACCTGGGCACCTTCCTTTAAATGGAAGGCTACTGAATTTAGGCAAAAGGATTGGAATAGAAACTTCTAAGCTTACATTTTACTTGATGAACCTAGGAAAATTATGAAATGAAAACCCTAAATAACTTTGTATTAAATGATTACCAGAGATAACAAAATAACTGTTCAAAGGTTTGCTACACAGTGTTGCCAATGGAATAGTTATTCCTGAACCACAGAATAGAAGAGTTAAAAGACGATGGGACTTGGAATCCTAAGGCTTGGGTTCCAGAAGTATCTCCCACCACTGATCAGACAGATGGCTGAGAATTGAAAGCCCTTCACATCTATGAGCTTCAGTTTCCTCACCTGTAAAATGGGGTTAAGCAAAACTTACACTAATCTAGCTCTTAAATTTGCTGTGAAAATGAAATGAGATGATGACCATAATTGTACTTTGTGAACCTAACTCTCTATGTAAATGTTACCATAATTATCTGTCAAAGATAGTTAAGTGAAGGATTGCCCTCCCTACAACTGCTATGTTCCTATAATTGACTGCTAAAGTTCCACTGTCCTTCTTGCTTTAATGTTTCTTTGGATGATTCTTTGGGTTATTGTCCATGACCATCATTTTATCAGCCAAATTAAGCCATTTGTTCCTTTATGTCTTGCCCTGAGGCCTACTTAGCAAAAACTAAATTTAAGCAACCATTTTCCTTGTTTAAAATTCCTCTAAGAACTGAATTAACTTGAGAAAAACAAGCCTCATACTGTATTCCAGGTGACCATAACTTTAAACTTTTATGAAAAAAAGAAAGCGAAATTTTAAAGGAGAATGTGTATATGAGCCCTGAAGTCTCTTGATTTTTCATTTTCTCATTACTACTGAATGTCAAAAATTGTGAACTTGTTTAACTTGCACTGCTAACTGTTTAATAGTGAGGACAGCCTGAACTTAGAGAGAAGAGTTTTAAGAATCACAATAAATTATGTCTTACAAATGAGCTCTTTATTCAACTAACAGCTGCCTTAGGATTAATGCCTACTCATATTTCACTTGAAAAACTCAAAGAAAGAAAGGGGCTCATTTGAAGGCTAGATTAATTCATGCATCTGCCAGGGGGTTGGACTAGATAATCTCCCAGGTCCCTTCTAACTCTGAGATTCAATGATTCAAATTTCCTGGTGAGACAAAACTAACACGTGAAATATCTCATGAGTCATATAATTAAGCATTAAAATAATATAGCAATGACTCTACAGGCTATAGGAAACCAGAGGAGGAAAGATGATTCATAAGTGAGTCATAGTGCTGTCTTCGTCACCAGATGACCATCAGGTATTAGGGATGATGTAAAGAGAATTTAAGCTTTAGATATGGGATTGCAATGGATGGCTCTGAAGTCCCTCCCACTTCTAAGGTTATTATTATGATTCTTTTATAGAACCAGAAATTATATTATTAGATCTTAGAGGCAGCTGGTAATGTAGTGGATAGAGTGTTAGACCTGGAGTAAGGAAGACCTAAATTCAAATATGGCCTCAGCCACTTCCTAGCTCTATGACTTGGGCAAGTCATTTAACCTATTGGAATCCATTTTCTCAGCTATAAAACAGAGATAATATTAGCACCTACTTCACAGGGATGTTTGAGAATCAAAGGAGACCATATATGTTAAAAAGCACTTAGCATAATGCCTGACACATAATAAGTCCTAGATAAATGTTTATTCCCTCCCCTCCCCTTATTGGCCACCTAGGTAAAACGTTACTCCCTATAGTCTCCCTAAAAGTCATCATCAAGGAGAATGTACATGCTGAAGCTGGGTCTGAACTTGCTCTGGAGCAAACAGCCTCCTTTAATGTGATGCAATGATCCAGGAGGCTCAGGAAATCTCCATTCCCTATGCTGTTGGGCTGAGAAAGTGATAGGGCAGGACTGCAAGACAGAGACTATGGGGAAGGAAAAGAAGCAAGGCTGAGGGGCCCTGGGAATGAAAACCTTTTTCAGATAAGAGTTAATTAAAACGAACTGTCCAGGTGACTACCAACAACTAAGCTCATCGATCTTCTTGTCAGCTGGGCTATGGGAACATTTTTTTTTCATTTTAGGTCTAAAATATCTCCTACTTCTTTCACTGTCACAAGCAAGAAAATTACAAGCTTCAGGAAGTGGGCAAAGTGCAGAGAGTGGAAATCAAGAAACTCCCTTTTGTTCTTTGGAAAGATGTGGAACCTTCTGTGGTGGTAAACAAAGGTTTGGGGCTGTTTTTGGAATTCTTTCTTAAAATGTAGGTCCAGTAATGTTTGACATATTTCTAGTCTCAGACCCTCCATCTATATAGTAAGGCCAAGATAGAAAAATCAAGGATTTGAATACTAAGATATGTATAAGATAAATACAGCAAAAATGGGTAGAAAGGCAGCATAATGTAGCAAGGAGAGTGATGATCTTGAAGTTAGGAAGACCTGAGGAAAATGGAGAAAGTGATGGACTTGGAGTCAAAAAGATCTGGGTTTGGGGCAGCTAGGTGGCACAGTGAATAGAACACCGGCCCTGGAGTCAGGAGGACCTGAGTTCAAATCCTCAGACACTTGACACAAAAACTAGCTGTGTGACCTTGGGCAAGTCACTTAACCCCAATTGCCCTCCAAAAAGAAAAAAAAATCTGGGTTTGAAAATTTCACCCACCTCAGGTAGAATTTTGAAGCTACCCAATAAAGCACTTACTCTCTGTTCTAAGTCCACCTCCATGCTCCACCTGGTTTGATCTCCTCCTCCAAATCTCACCCAAGCCCCAAACTAAAGAGTAGAGCTCTGAGTCAAAGTCAGTTAGCCTCTACCACCTATGGTATCATCATCTGTGAAATGGGCATAATTATAGCATCTACCTCAAAGGCTGGTTATAAGTGTCTTACAAACTTTAAAGGTAAATAAATGTTAACTGTTGTTATTTGACAGGTAGGTGACTCAGTGGGTAGAGTGCTGGACCTGGAATCAGGAAGACTTGAGTTCAAATTTGGCCTCAGGGGGGCGGAGCCAAGATGGCGGAGTAGAAACAGCTCTTCCAAGCGTCTCTGCCCCCAGATTCCCCACAAACTATGTGAAAAAGGACTGTGAACAACTTCTGGAGCCCCAGCACCCACAGAACGACACAGAGAAGCTAACCTCCCGCTGAGGACAGCCCAGCAGCCCTGCAGGAAGGACCAGCGCAGAGGTCTGGGAGCCGGCAGCGCGCAGAGCCGAGCCGAGCTGAGCCCAGGTCCGAGTGAGCCGAGGTTTTAGCCCCAGGGCGGCAGGGCCAGCAGCCAGCTGGAGAAACCCCAGAACACCAGGAGCTGCGGTGACTCCAGAATTATCAACATAGACATGCCTAGGACAAAGTAAGAGGTTAGTGTCCTATGGACTTTGGGACGTGTATTTGGGGAATGCTTCAGCTCCCTCCCCTGGGGGCTAGAAGCCGCTGAGGAGACACGCCACTTTGTAGTTTTCAGAGGCAGCTCTGGCTCCCAGCCTACAAATCGTGGGGAGATCCAGCGATCAGTCTTGGGGGGTAATCGCTCTTGCTTTAACCTCCCTGGATCTGGATTGTGATCTAGGGTGGAAGTTGTGGGTGGGTTTACAGCTTGCCAGAAACGGAAGTTGCCCCCCACACGTTCGGGACGAAAATTCCTCTATCTGGCCTTAAAGCCATATTGTGGCAACAAGCCCAAAAGTCAAGTAATTAAGTGGCAACATGCCAAGGCAAAGGAAACAGAAAAATGCAACCCTAGACTCCTATTTTGGGGGCATAGAGTGGGAAAAGGACTGTGAGGTCAGAAGCCCTGCTCCAAAAGCCCCAGGGGAAAACATGAGCGGGTTGCAGGCCATAGAGGACCTTAAGAAGGACTTTAAAAATCAAATAAGAGAAGTGGAGGAAAAATTAGAAAGAGAAATGAGAAGGATGCAGGAAAAGTATGAAATGAGGGTCAACAGCCTGACTGAGGAAAACAACACCTTAAAAAATAGACTAGCTCAAATGGAAAAGGAGGCCCAAAAGGGCAATGAGGAGAAGAATGCCTTAAAAAGTCGAATTTGCCAGATGGAAAAAGAATCTCAAAAGTTCACTGAGGAGATTCATTCCTTCAGAGTTAGACTGGAGCAAATGGAAGCTAGTGACTTTATGAGAAATCAAGATGCTGTTAAGCAGATCCAAACAAATGAAAGATTAGAAGGCAATGTGAAATATCTCATGGGAAAAACCACTGACCTGGAAAATCAATCCAGGAGAGACAATTTAAAAATTATTGGACTACCTGAAAGCCATGATCAAGGAAAGAACCTAGAAATCACCCTTCAAGAAATTCTCAAGGAAAACTGCCCTGATGTTTTAGGTCCAGAGGGCAAAATAGAGGTTGAAAGAATCCACCAATCACCTCCTGAAAAAGATCCCAAAAAGAAAACTCCCAGAAATGTTATAGCCAGGTTCCAGAATCCCCAGATCAAGGAGAAAATACTACAAGCGGCCAGGAAGAAACAATTTCAATATTGTGGAAACACAATCAGAATAGCCCAGGACCTGGCAGCTTCTACACTGAGTGATCGAAGGGCATGGAATATGATATTCCAGAGGGCAAAAGAACTGGGAATGAACCCAAGGGTCACCTACCCAGCAAAACTGAGTATTTTGTTTCAGGGGAAAATATTGTCATTCAGTGGAATAGAGGACTTTCAAGCATTCTTGAGGAAAAAACCAGAATTGAATAGAAAATTTGACACCCAGACACAAGAAGGAAGAGATGCCTGAGAAGGTAATCAGGGAAAAGAAATCAGAAGGAACTTATCAAAGTTGAACTATTTACATTCCTATATGGAAAAGCAATAACTGTGACTGATGATATTTTTCTCACTATGAAAATAATGGAAGAAGGGGGTGTGGTCATATGAATACATATGTGAATGTGTGTGTATATGGTTACAGTTATATGGATAGAGGGCATAGGTTGAATTTGTTGGGAAGGGAGAATACTCAAGGGATGAAATTATGAGGTGAGAGAGGAAAGTGGCAAGAGGAGATGGGGAGAGACAGGTAGGGTAAACTATCCCATGTAGAAGAAGCAAGGGGAAGTGGTTGCAAAGGAGGGGGAGAATAAGGAAGGCTAAAAAGGCAAAACCACATTCACATTGAATTTGATTCAGGGAGAAAATGACATACATACTAAATGGGATATCTCAACCTGCAGCAGGATAGGGGGAAGGGGGATGAGAGGAGGGATGATGGATGGGAGGGCATCCTTGGGGTGAGGGAGGTTGGAAGTACCCACTATAGAAGAGGGACAGGATCATGTAGGGAATGGACCAGGTGGGGGGTGGGATGAGTGGGAGGGAATTATAAGCAGCCTTGTACAATATATCTACTATGATAATGTTTTGCATAGCTAGACATGTACAACATATACTGAATTGCTTATCTCCCAAGAAGGAATGGGTGACAAGGGAGGAAGGAAATGGATCTGAAATTCAAGGTCATAACATTAAATGTTTCAAATATATATAAATACTATTAGTAATACTCTTTCGCTTGTAATAGGGAGATAAGATGTGCAGGCATTGGGACACAAAGAGTCACCTTCCTCTAATGGAAAAGTTGATGGGGGTATGGGAGAAGGTATGGGAGAGAGCAGATTGGAGGAAGTGATATCTTGTGGGACTACTATTCTGGGAGGTTGGGTAGGGGAATAATGGGGGGAAAATGATTGTAACTCAAAATCTGGAGGAAATGAATGATGTAAAACAGAAGTTAATAAAGCATTTGTTAAAAAAAAAAACAAATTTGGCCTCAGACACTTGGGTGATCCTGGTTAAGTCACTTGATCTCTGTCTGCCGAAGTTACTTCATCTGTGAAATAGAGATGGTTATAGCACCTACCTGTGAAAGTTCCTTCCCTATCATTTCATTTGGCATTTATGATACTTTATTTCAAATTTACTTATTTTTTATTCCATATAATACATATCATAACCAAGAAGAAAATATTATTTCCTCTAATTAAAGCTACTTCTGAAACAGTTTAGAAAACAAATCCCCAAAATCTTGAAAGATCAACTGATACATGGTGTACCAGTACCTTTACACCAAAAAAAAAAAAATCCAACCAGAAAGATCAGTAGAATTAAATGTCTTACCCAAATGTCTTAGAGATCCACAGATATTCTTAGAGATTAGAATTGATACAAACATCTGAAAATATATAGTCCAAAATTCCATTGAAAATCCCACTCTCATTCTGGGTCCCTGCCCCACCTTTTTCTCCTATCTCCATTCCCCACTTGGTCCAAGAGCCAGCTCCAAATTTCATCCAAGCCCCAAACTGTCCAGTACAGATAGCTATCAAAACAAAAAGCTAGTATACCAGGAAAGGTAAGAGCTTAGATAGAATGGCCCAGGGTCAGTTACTCCCCAAAACTGCCTAAGGGAACAAGTGATTGAAGCACTATATAAAAGACAACATTTGGAGGATTCACTGACCTTGATGATCTAAAAAAGATTGAACAAGTCAATTTTTACATGATTCATGTTTCAATCCTTCCTTCCTCCCTCATCTAACCACCTTGAAATTTCACTTCCTCTCTTCCTAAGTAGAAGACCTGGAAAAGGTTAAGAACCCCAGGGGAGTTTTAGCATTCCTGCTTGTTTCTGGTTTTAATTCCTTCAATTAATAAACACTCAAGTGTCCAATGTGTGCCAGGCATGGTGTTATGCAACAGGGATATTTTTTTAAAAAGGCAAAAGACAATTCCTAGCTTCAAGGAGTTTACAATCTTCTTCCCACCTGCATGAGCTTGTGTATCTCCCTAGGACAAGAGTTCTTGACCTGAGGTCATAAACTTTAAGAAAAAAAATTGATAACTATCTTCAAACATGATTGGTTTCCTTTGTGCTTTATGCATTTTAAAACATTATTCTGAGAAGGGGTCCATGCCCCCCAAAAAGGTGAAGAAACTTAGCCTTATGGTTTCTTCTGGTAGAATGTGTGCACAAGGGCTTGAGCCCTGATTTGTGTTTCCAGAAGAATCGAGATTTCCAAGGAGGAATTCTACTGATCTGGCTGGAAGTGGTAGAAGTGAGCCAGTTGTCAGTCAACTAGCTTCTGAGTGTTTACTATGAACCAGACACATTGGTGGAAGGGTAAAGAAAGGCAAAATCACTCTACTCTCGAGGAGCTTATACTCTGTATGGGGCAATGTCAGGGGCTAGCTCTAAGAAGTTCCCCAAAGGGACATGGATCCAGGCCAAGGTCTCCCTCAAGCTTGTTCCCATCCTCTGGAGCTTATTATCTTAGGATGTTGGCTCTCCATCCTCCACTAATCATCCCTCCATGCAAGGGAGGCTCAGAACAGTCTGGCCCTTCCTGGCCACTTGAGAAATATAGATAAAGTAATGATGCATGAGATAAGAAAGCAGGGAAGCATCCCACTGCAGCAGTCTCCTGCAAAGTTGCAAGTTAGGTGCCTCATGTAACAAACTAGGTGAAGTTTCCCATGAGAAAGTATGATATAAGTGCTTCAGCTACAGTATATAAACCCCAACCCTCAGATGCTTAATTGGGATTTTATTAGTATGCATGCAATAAACATATGAATGCTTTCAATCTCCTCCTGGTCCATAATTCTTATTAGCTGTGTGACCCCGAGCAAGCTATTTGATCTCTGCTTTTCTTCCAAGTCACTCAACCCCTTTTTCCTTTTCCAAAACCCATTTCTGTGTTATCTTCTTCCATTAGAATATAAGCTCCTTGTGGGCAGAGACTCTTTGATTTGTACCTATTTTCTTTGTAGTTATGTAGCAATCAATTGTTTATTATTGTATGCATGTATATATGCATCTGACTTGGAAGGCTGGAAGAGTAATGGCAAGAAGACTGTAGAACTGGCAGATTGGCATGTTGGCCTGGTTCTCTGCAAGATAAAGCAAAAGGTTTATCTATGGGGAGGAAGGAGGGAGAGAGCCAGCAGTGAAGGCCTAGATTCCAGGTGGGCAGAGAGATGGTGGGAAAATGAAACACTTCTGTCTGGAGCCAAATGATTAAAGTTGATGGTAACTGCTTTTCTGAGGACCAGCTAAAATGGTTAGGATTTAGCCTAGAAACACAAAGCTTAAGAGAGAATGTTATCAGAATTTATAAAACTCACCATTTAGGATAGGGTGAACCCGCAGACTTGTCAACCACATGGCTTCCAACTATTGTCTTCCAGCCTTCCAAGTCACATGCATATATACATGCATACAATACATACAATAATAAACAATTGATCTCTACATAACTACAAAGATAAATATATAAGCAGAGACAGATACACAGATGATCATAGGTTTATACAGACAGAAGATAGATGAAACAGTTATTAAGCACCTCTTATATGCAACGTGCTATGCTAAGTGTTGGTTCAAATAAGAAAATAGCCTTGTGGACACTTTTTCCCCCTAGTTAGGCAACATAACTCTGTGTGTGTGTCTGTCTGTCTGTCTGTGTGTGTCTATGTGTATCTCTGTATGTGAGGGGCCAGATACATGGCCTGAATTTAGGCAGCTAGGTAGTACAATGGATAGAACTCTGGGTCTGGAGTTGGGAGGACCTGAATTCAAATGTGACCCCAGACACTTTCTAGCTGTGTGACCCCGAGAAAGCTATTTGATCTCTGTTTGTCTCAGTTTCCTCAACTCTGAAATGGGGATGATAACATCTACCTCACAGTGTTATTGTGAGGATCCAGTGAGATGATGTTTGTAAAGTACTCAGCACAGTGCCTGGTACACAGTAGGAACTCTATAAATGCTTATTCCCTCCTCCCCCCCCCCATACCTTTTCTCTACTGTGTCTACTGAATTATTCAGCCCAGCTGCTGAGAGTACTGAATTGTAAAGCTTGAAACAACTTAGTGAGCTGGACACACAGAGAATAAATTGTTAAAGCAGATGAAAGAAATAAACAAAAGTGTTATGAGTGACAGCAGTTATTTTTCCAATGATTTGATGGGATTACAATATATATGTTATATACATATTATGTGTTATTTATAAATATAAATACATATATATTATATATAGTCTACCATAGTCCCTTGCCTGGCCCCTTTGAACAAAGAGTACCCATATTCAGGATGGCTAGCCAAGGTTAATTACAGTCATATATTGTGATTATCATGACTTTGACCTCACTAACCCCACATTCTTACCAGCTGTGGTAACCAGCAATATTAAGAAATAAAGAGATTTATCTTTTTTCTCATTGTTTCATTTAACAAATAATTGACCTATATGCAAGACATGTTTATTTCTTTGAATGTACCACAACACCTAAATTTTCTAGAAGCCATTCATTTGACTAACTCATCTCTCCAGAAGATAGCACAGAACCTGGGAGCAGAGATGGGACTAGGGAGACGAGTGATTAAGATGCAACACATGGTGAGGGGCATATGGAACCCTTTTAATATTACTTTGTATAAGTATACACTATCTGAATGCTAGGATATCACTTTTTCCATGACTCAGAGATACTATTTATTTTGTGTTAAGTCAATTTGCATATTAAAATAAAGCCTCATGGGAAAAGAATAATTCATTGGGTGGGGAGAAGCACAATTTTCAAACCTTACCCAGGAAGCATAAATCCCTTGTCCTGATCCTTTCTCAAACAAAACAAAACAAAAAAGTTTGAGCTGGCAAAAAATGGATGGCAGAAAATAGCTTAATAATGATTTTAAAGTATTAATCATGATAATAATAAACTGAAATCAATGCCTCATTAATAAGTTAGCAATAAGTTATAGCCATCTTACAGAACTAAAGTAGCTCATTAAAATTTGATTAAATTCTTCTGAAGTAAGGAGAAATATAATCACTATGAGAATGTGTTCATACTGTGGATTTGTTTAAATAAAAGTTCTCAGTGAATATTGCCAAGTGATCCAGTTGTCTATAAATAGTCCAAGAACTGAAGCCCATTCACCAACTAGGGAATAGGAGGCCCATCTGACCTGATGAGGACATGATTCTACCCAGCCTCAGGACAAAGCATCATAACTGAAGATATAGCCAGTATAAGGGACTAAGAAATCACATCAAAGGCAAAGAAGACTTCCTAATATGGCTCCCCTTCTAGGGCTACTTCACTTCAATTCACACTCACACTTACAGGTTTCTAATCACTAAGTAAGAATTTATTAACTATCAGGCACTATGCTAAGCACTGGCATACAAAAATGTCACTGCCCTCAGGAAGCTCACATTTTAATGGGAAAGGCAACAAGAAAACAAATCTGTACTATACATACATACATATACACACACATACACATATATGCACACATACATATATGCACACATATACATGTTGGATGACTTCCTATTTGTGTAATATATGTAATATATGCATGTGTGTATACGTGCACATACACATATATACACACTATAATTCTCTGAGGAAAGGTATTAGCAGTGGGAAAAGACTGGGAAACGGCTCCTGAAAAAGGTGGGTTATAAGCTAGCTCTTCAGTAAGTCAGGAGACTGAGATAGGGAGAGTATTCCATGCATGGGGGACAGCAAGTGAAAATACATGAAGTTTGGAGATAGAAGCCTTTAAGAGTAAGAGAATGTTATTAGTAAAGAGTTAAGAAGACTGGAAAGATAGGAAGGGACCAAATTGTGAAGGGCTTTAAAAGCCAGGCAGAATTTTATATTTGATCCTGGAGATAATGAGAAGACACTGGAGTTTATGGAAGAGGGGGTGACATGGTTAGATGTCCTTTGTTTGAACCCTTTGAAATCTGCTTTGCAAAAATCTAAATTCTGTGTCAGATTATGACCAACTTTCCTATCCTTTTCTATCAGAAACTCTTATCATTTCATACAAAAGGAAAAAATACCCCCATGTACAAAAGTATTTATAGCAGCTCTTTTTGTGGTGGCAAAGAATTGGAAATTGAGGGGATGCCCATCAATTGGGGAATGACTGAACAAGTTGTGGTATATAAATGCAATGGAATACTATCATGCTATAAGAAATGACAAACAGGCAAATTTCAGAAAAACCTGAAATGACTTACATGCACTGATGCAAGGTGAAGTCAGTAGAACCAGTAGAACTTTGTGCACAGTATCAGCAGAATTATATGATGATCAACTATGATTGATTTAGTTCTTCTCATCAATACAAAGATATAAGACAAGTACAAAAGATTCATAATGGAAAATGCTATCCACATCCAGAGAAAGAATTGATGGAGTCTGAGTATAGATTGAAGCATACTATTTTCACTTTTTGGGGTGGATTTTTCCTTTTCTTCTGTTTCTTCTTTCACAACATGACTAATGCGGAAATAAATTATACAAAATTGCACTTATATAACCTATATCAAATTGCTTACCATCTCCAGGGAGAGAGGAAAGGAGGGAGGAAGGAAGGAAATTGGAACTCAAAATTTTATATTAAAATGAACATTAAAAATTATCTTTACGGGCGGCGAGGTGGCACAGTGAGCACCAGCCCCAGAGTCAGGACGAATGGGGATCAAATCTGGCCTCAGAAAATGAGCACCCACACATAAATAATGTGGCCGTGTAACCTTGAGCAAGTTACTTAACCCCAATTGCTTTAAAAAAAATTGTCTTTACATACAATTGGAAAAATAAAATACTATATAAAAAAAGAAACTTCATCATTTCCACTCTGTTAGTCAAAATCAGATGCAGGAGAAAATCTCCCATTATTGGTACCTCTACCTTGTGAAAGAGGAAATTATCAATAAAGCAAGTCAAGATGCTATTGGCTGCTCTACTTTTGACTTTGGGAGAGCTCCAGCAGATGTCTGGATAATTAAAATTTCCCATAAGCACTGATTCATGCCTCTGTGCTGGGTTTGCAATCTGCTTCCTGAATTACTCATCCATTTCCTCTTTCTGTCCCATAATCTGTAGTACTCCAATGAAAAAATGACTCCCTCTGTTATCTTCACTCAAATGTGTGAATATATGAATAAATGAGCATCTAGGGGGATGAGTGTCTGTGTGTGCATGTTTGCATTAGGATTGACAACATTAGCTAATAAATTCTTCGTTAATGAATTCTGAAAATTGAAATTGAATGTTCATTAGTGACTTAGTGTATCCTAATATTTAGAGCTATAAGGGACATTAAAGATTGACTAACTAATCCAGACTCCTTATTTTACAATCGACAAATCAATAAACATTAATTATTTACTATGTGCCAGGCATTGTGATAATCAATAGGGATTCAAAAAAAAGGCAAAAATTCAGAGTTCCTTTCTCTCAAGGGGCTTAAATACTAATGAGGGAGATAATATATGAATAAATACTTAATAGAGTAGAAAAAGAGTAAACTTATAGAGCAGGGGTTCCTGACCTAGGATCTACAAGGTCAGTGAACTTCATCTTTCTTTTCACTAATTTCTAACTGAAAGTTAGTATTTCCTTTGATTATGAATGCAGGCAACAAACATTAGTCCATAGGCTTCACCAGAATGCCAAAGGGGTCCATGATATACAAAAAGTGGTTAATAACCTCTGTTACAGGGAAAGGCTTAGGTGACTGAGGGACTGAGGAAATTAGAAAGGAAGGTCATCTCTAGAAGGAGGTATTTGATATAAATTCATTCTGAAGGAGGTTAGGGAAGCTAAGAAGGGGGGGGGGCGGTGAGGAATATGAGCACAGAGAAAGAAGAGGGAGTGTCAGAACAGCAAGCAGAGTTAATCTAGCCAATGTAGCTAGGTAATAAAATATCTGAAAAGGAGTAAAGTGCAAGAAGATTGGAAATGTAGGAAGGGGTCAAGTTATGAAGTGCCTTGAATGACAAATGTAGGATTTTATATCTGATGCCAGAAGTAAAGGAGAGTCACCATTGTTTATTGAGCAGAGGAATGACTTAAATCTTCTTTAAGGTTTAAGTAACCTACTGTTTAAACCCAAATTTTTGGAAAATCACTTTGGCAATTGATTGGAGGATGCACTGGAGTGTGGAGAGATTTGAGGCTGGGAGACCAAAGAGGGAGCTATTGCAAGAGTCCAGGTGAGAGTTGATGAGGGCCTGCATTAGGGGATGTGTATTATAGATATTGTGAAGCTAGAAGAGTCTAAATCTGGCAAAGGATTCGATATATATAGGGTGAATAAAAAAGTCACAGAGGACAATCAGGTTATAAAACCAAGTGGCTAGAAGGATGGTGATGCCCTCCACACTAATAAAGAAGGAAGAGGGGAGGGTTTAGTAATGAATTCAACATGTTGAGTTTAAGATACCTATAGTCAATCATTGATAGTCAATAAACATTTATTAAGTGCTTATTCCATATGCTAAGTATTAGGAATACAAAGGCAAAAACAGCTCCTGTCCTTAAGGAACTCAGATTCTAGTGAGTTAAGACAACAGACAAACAACTATGTATAAACAGTTGCAGATGCAGTATTGGTGATTTAAAGAGAAACAACTGGGAATCATCACCATGGAGATGATCACTGAATTTACAGGGGAAACTAATGAGATCACAGAGTGAGAGACAATAGTGGAAAAAAAGAGGACATAAGATTGAGGGACAACTATGTGTTGAGTGTGTTATAGATGAAGATTCAGCCAGAAAAAGGCTAAGGAGTGGTCAAACCACTACTAGCTGAGTTACAAAAGTTAAGAAAAATCAGAAAGGAAAATGAATCTAAGAGTAGGATGTGATCAACAGTGGCAGGATTGCAGAGAGGTCAAGGATAAGGACTGAGGAAAAGACTTGCCAATTAAAGATGAAGAAATTATAGATGAAGAGATTTGTCCATGGTTGTAAATATAAGTACTATTGCCGGGATTCAAATAAAGATCTCCCAGTTCAAATCCAGTGCCCTCCTGCCATATCACACTTTTAATCAAGCTTTTCGATGTTTAGTAGCATTTCCTAATCTGAAACATTTCTGAGTTGACTGATGTCATGAAGTTTGTGCACTCATAGGAGAACATAAGAGCTTACTTTTTCTTCTTTTGCACTGAATTCCAACAATATTAGTTGCTTAGTTTCTAATTTAGTCTCCCTGAATATTAGAAGAAGCACATTAGAGCCAGGCAGGTAAGGGAGGTTAGAAGAAGTAGCACTGCTAGAATCAAGCATAATGACAGAAAGACATAAGAATTCATCAAAATAACTATAGAAACTATAAAATATTTGGGAGTATATCTGTGAAAATTCACCCAGAGATTATATGAATACAACTATAAAATACCCTATTCAAAAATAAAATCATCTAAATAATTAGGAAAGCATTAATTGATTGCAGTTAGAAAATAAAAATTCTACCTAGGTTAATTTATCAATTAGTATTGCATTGATAAAGCTCCCAAAATGATATTTTGCAGGGCTAAGAAAAACAATAATGAGATTGATAAAGGGGGGGAATCAAGAATCTCAGGAGTAATAATGAAAAAAAAAGTAAGAGGCAAAGAGATCTATCAATACCATATCTCAAACCATACTACAAAGCAGTAATCAGTAAAATTATTTAGCACTTATGAGAAAGGAGAGGAGTAAGAAGAGGAAAATTGGGAAAGAGAGAGGAGAGGAAGAGTAAGGGAAGGAGAAACATGGACAGAGAGAGGAATTAAGCAGTGGAATAAACAAGGTATACACCATTTGTGAGCAAAGACATTCAATAAACATTCAAAAACAGCCACTATGTGCCCAGCACAATGCAGAATACTGGGGATACAAATGCAACAACAAAAAAAAAAAGAGACTCCTTGCCCTCAAGAAGTTTATAGACCAACGGGAGAAGACAGGACAAAAAATGGAAGAAGAAAAGTAGGGCAAGAACGATGGGGAAGATACTCAATGGAAAGGCATGGTGGAGAAGTCAGAGAAGTACCCCAAGTAATGAAAGCAGGTAAGAAGGGAACTGTTCTAACTGAGCTCCCTTCTCAGATGGAGGTTTTGGAGTTCATGGTTCTGCCCTTTAATCAAGGGACAGAGGATGGTGATGAGATGAAGAAATAAGGTTGATGGGATCTTATAGGATTATGAGGTTTTTCCCAATATACAGTAGTATAGAGTTCAGCAAACACAAAAACCCCCAATAACTGGGGGAAGAACTCACTATTTGACAAAAACTAATAAGAAAATAGGATACAATCTGGAAGAAATTAAGTTTAGACCAACATGTTATATCATAAACCAAGATAAGCTCAAATGGATACATGACCTAAATATAAAAGGTCACGTCATATGCAAATTAGAGGATAGAAGAAGAGTTCATGACCAAACAAGTGAGGGGATCACACAAGATAAAATGAACAATTTTCATTATATAAAATTGTATAGTTTTTACACATAGCAATCTAATGCAGTGAAAATTAGAAGTAAAGCTGGTAACTAGGACATATACCTTTGCAGCAATTTTGTCTTATAAAGGTCTCATGTCCAAGATATATAAGGAACTGATTCAAATTTATAAGACTAAGAGTCTTTCCCCAATAGATGAAAGGCCAAAGGAAAGGAGCAGGCAGTTTTCAAAGGAAGAAATCTAAAGCTATCAGCAACGCAAATTAAAGCAACTTGAAGGTTTCATCTCACTAGCCGAGATCAGACTGGAAAAGATGATAAAAGAGGAAAATTAAAAATGTTAGAGTTCTATGGGAAACTAGGTATACTAGTGCATTCTCGGAGGAGTTGTGAAGTGAATCCAGCCATTCTTAAAAGCAATTTGGAATTATTCCCCCAAAATTACTACACTATGAATATCCTTTGACCCAACTACATCACTACTAGGTCTCTATGCCCCCCAAAGAAATCAAAGGAAGAGGAAAACAACCTATATATACAAAAAAAAATTTCTTGCCACTCTCTTCATAATATCAAAAAATTAGAAACTTAGAGGAGTTTCTTCTTAGTGGAGAATGACTAAATAAATTGTGGTTATATAAATGTAATGGAATAATACTGTGCCTTAGGAAATGATGAAATGGACCTGAAAACTAAAATGACCTATAAATCATGAAAAATTAAAAATATGGTCACTATAGTTTAGCTGTAATTATACTTATTTCTCTAAAAACCTGCCATCCTTATAATCAATCCTCAATTGTTCAAAAATCTCCCTTTAAGCAAAGTAGCCTTTTCTATAAACCACTGTACATAAATAAGAATTGGCTGTATTCATTTTATACATGTGACTTCAGAATCTTAGATCTAGCACTGGAAGGGACCTGAAGGGCCATCTATGCCAACTCCCTCATTTGACAGACAAGGAAAGTGAGACCCAGAAAGGTGAAGTGTCTTGCCTACCGTCCATAGATAGGATGGACAGTCAGAATCCAGACTCAGATCCCATGACTCCAAATTCAGGATGCTTTTCACTGGGCCAATCAATAATGATAACAATGACAGCAGCTCACATTTACAGAGCATTCTAAGTTACAAAGCATATATTACACACACACACACACACACACACACACACACACACTATATATATATATATGTACATATATATACATATATATATATACACACATATATATATGATTTAATTTGTTACTCACAAAAACTATTTAAGGTAGATATTTTTATCAGTATCTTTTTTATGGAAGAGAAAAATGGGGGCCAGATATAGTAAGTGATTTGCCAATTGCAACAGAACAAATCCAGGCAGATTTTCTGACTCCCGAGTTCTATTATCCCTCCACAAACCCAGTTACTACCGACAGGATAAGTTTTATTTTTGTCTTGGCCATTTTTTTGCTTCCATCAGGGGCTGCACAGTATTATTTTCCAGTAATAAAATAACTGTTATAAATTGAATGCTTGCTACACCCCTAGAATGTTGTCCTAGCTTAAGGGGCCTGTCAGAGCAATACATGAATCCTTTGTACAAGGGTTTCCATTTTCACATACAGAGTAGGAAGGGGAAACTAAGTTAAACATGTATGTCACCTACAGATTCCCCTAAGATAGAATAAGTTTTTTACTATCTCAGTATAGAGTCCATCCATTAGTGGCACACCCAGAGCTGATTCAGATGGGGAATGGTTAAACATCTTGGGATTTTTGTACGTATTTAAAAACTTTTAGTCAGAATAGGGGGAAAGGTCTAGGATAAGCAAGCTGTATTTCCTTAACATTCATTATAACAATCACAGAGGTCAAAGGGGAAACAAGTAGAATCAACAAACTGAAGAAACTTGGGGGAAAGCTGGAGGTAAAGAAATTGCTACATTAAGAGTTTTTCAGGGTGACAGCCAAGATAGCGGAGTAGAAACAGCACGTCCACGGCACTCCAGTGCACACCACTTCCAAACCATGTAAAAGGGGGATTCTGAACAACTTCTGGAGCTCCAGCACCCACAGAACAACACAGAGAAGCTAACATCCCATTAAGGAGAGCCCGGCAGCCGTACAGCGCAGCACTCTGGGAGCCAAGCCCTGGCCCGCCTGAGTCACAGTTTTAGCCCCAGGGTGGCTGGACCAGCAGCTGACTGGAGGGACCCCAGAATACCAGCAGCTGTGGCGATTCCAGAATTATCAACACAGATATGCCTAGGACAAAGTGAGAGGTTAGTGCCCTATGGACTTTGGGACCAGTATTTGGGGAATTCGTCAGGCTTCTTCCCCTGGGGGCAAGAAGTCATTAAGGAGACACAGCACAGACACCATTTTGCAGCTTCAGTTGCAGCTTCAGCCCCTGGTCTGCAAACTGTAGGGGGATCCAGTGATCAGTCTTGGGAGGTAATCGCTCTTGCTTTAACCTCCCTGGATCTGGATTGTGGTCTGGGGTGAAGGTCTTGGGGTGGGTATCCAGCTTGCCAGAGCATGTGGAGGCTTCACAGAGGCCACCCAACTAATACCTCTGGAAGTTGAGAAGACCCCAACATTTGGGACAGAAGCTCCCCTGTCTGGTGGCAGAGTCCTACTGTGGCAACAAGCCCAAAAGTCAAGTAATTAAGTGGCAACATGTCAAGGCAAAGGAAACAAAATAAACAGAAAAATTCAACATTAGACTCCTATTTTGGGGGCAAAGAGGATCAAAGCATGGAACAGGAAGATGACTGGGAGCTCAGAAATCCTGCACCAAAAATCCCCAAATGAAAATATGAGTGGGTTACAGGCCATAGAGGACCTTAAGAAGGATTTTTAAAACCACATAAGAGAAGTGGAGGAAAAATTGGGAAGAGAAATGAGAAGGATGCAGGAAAAGTATGAAATGAGAGTCAACAGCCTGACTGAGGAAAATAACACCTTAAAAAATAGACTAACTCAAATGGCAAAGGAGGCTCAAAAGGGTAATGAGGAGAAGAATGCCTTAAAAAGCCGAATTTGCCAGATGGAAAAAGAATCTCAAAAACTCACTGAGGAGATTCATTCCTTCAGAGTTAGACTGGAGCAAATGGAAGCTAGTGACTTTATGAGAAATCAAGATGCTGTTAAACAGATCCAAACAAATGAAAGAATAGAAGGCAATGTGAAATATCTCATGGGAAAAACCACTGACCTTGAAAACAGATCCAGGAGAGATAATTTAAAAATTATTGGACTACCTGAAAGGCATGACCAAAGAAAGAACCTAGAAAGCACCCTTCAAGAAATTCTCAAGGAAAATTGCCCTGATGTTTTAGACCCAGAGGGCAAAATAGAGGTTGAAAGAATCCACCGATCACCTCCTGAAAAAGATCCCAAAATGAAAACTCCTAGGAATATTATAGCCAGGTTCCAGAATTCCCAGATCAAGGAGAAAATACTACAAGCAGCCAGGAAGAAACAATTTCAATATTGTGAAAACACAATCAGAATAGCACAGGACCTGGCAGCTTCTACACTGAGGGATTGAAGGGCATGGAATATGACATTCCAGGGGGCAAAAAGAGCTGGGATTAAAACCAAGAATCACGTACCCAGCAAAACTGAGTATTTTGTTTCAGGGGAAAATATGGTCATTCAGTGGAATAGAGGACTTTCAAGCATCCTTGAGGAAAAAACCAGAGTTGAATAGAAAATTTTACATTCAGACACAAGAAGCAAGAGATGCTTGAGAAGGTAATCAGGGAAAAGAAATCAAAAGGAACTTATCAAAGTTAAACTATTTACATTCCTACATGGAAAAACAGTAACTGTGACTGATGAAACCTTTCTCAGTATGAAAATAATGGAAGAAGGGTATATGGGCATATGAATACATATGTGAATGTGTGTATATATGTTTACAGGCCTATATGGATAGAGGGAACAGGTTGAATTTGGTGGGAAGGGATGATACTTAAGGGGTCAAGTTAAGAGGTGAGAGAGGAATGTGGCAAGAGGAGATGGGGAGAGACAAGGTGGGGTAAACTATTTCATGTAGAAGAGGCAAGGGGAAGTGGTTGCAGGGGAGGGGAAGAACAGGAAGGCGAAAAGGCAAGACCATATTCTCATTGAATTTGGCTCAGGGAGAGAATGATATACATACTAAATGGGATATCTCACCCTGCAGAAGAGTAGGGGGAAGGGGGACAAGAAGGGGGATGAGGGGAGGGCATTCTGGGGGGAAGGGAGGCTGGAAGTACCCACTATAGAAGAGGGACAGGATCAAAGTAGGGAATGAACCAGGTTGGGGGGGGGGGGGGGATGGGTGGGAGGGAATTATAAGCAGTCTTTTACCATATATCTACTATGGTAATGTTTTGCATAGCTATACATGTACAACACATACTGAATTGCTTATGTTCCCAGAGGGAATGGGTGACAAGGGAGGAAAGGAATGGATCTGAAATTCGAGGTCTTAAAATTAAATGTTTCAAATGTATATAAATACTATTATTAATACTCTTTTGCATGTAATTGGGAGATAAGATGTGCAGGCATTGGGGCTCAGAGATTCACCTTGCCCTAGTGGTAAAGTCGAAGGGGGCATGGGAGAAGATATGGGAGAGAGCAGATTGGATGAGGGGATATCTTGTGGGACTGATATTCTGGGGTGGTGGGTAGGGGAAAAATGGGGAAAAAATTATAACTCAAAATCTGGCTGAAATGAATGATGTAAACCAGAAGTTAATAAAGCATTTGTTTGTTTAAAAAAAAAGAGTTTTTCAGGAGGATAGAGGTAGGAGCTGTGGTGTGGTACACATGTGGTTAGAAATCAAGACTCAGCTCCACTCCTTCCTACTTATCTGTATGACCTTAACCAAGTCACTTCCTCTTTTGGGGACTCAGTTTTTTCATCTGTAAAATGAGTATATTGGACTTGACAATCTCTAACCTAACGTCTTTTCTAGATCTAAATCCTATGACTCTTAGTCATTTAACTTTTCTGGGCCCTAGTTTCCTCATATAGAATATGGGTATTACAATAATAGCTTACATTTGCATAATACTTTACTGTTAACATTTTGTAAAGAAATAGTGAGGAAAGAGAATTAGATTGACAGTTATAAGAGGCCAAGTTTCAAACATTAGTTCTGAAACTTTCTAGTTACATCTCTGAAATTGCGCTTCATCTCTCTTATTCTGTTTCTTCCTCCATAAGATGAGCACAGTAATATTTGTACCACCTGCCTTGTTTTTTTTTTAATTTAACATTTATATATTACTCATTACATTCCAGATACTGTGTTAAGTGCTTTACAGCTATTATCTCATTTGATCCTCAAAACAACCCTGTGAGGTAGGTGACATTATTATCCACATTTCACAAATGAGGAAACAGGCAAATAGATGTTAAGTGATTTGCCCAGAATCACACAGCTAGTAAGTATCTGAGTCTGGATTTGAACTCAGGTCTTCATGACTCCAGGCCATGGTGTTCTATCCACTGTGCCACCCAGCTACCTATTTTACAAGGTTATTCTGAGAGAAATACTTTGTAAACCTTACTATAAGAATCATTATTATGTTTATCCTCATTAATTAACTTATTTATTTTTAACTTATTTATTTATTGTATTATTTGGCCACTTATTATTTTACTTATCATAGTTATATTTATTATTCCAAAACATTTTCCTCACAATTCCAAGCTAGGCAGGGGATGGTTCCTCTCCCCTACTACTTGGCAACAAGGCAGCTAGGTGGCACAGTGGATAAGTAAGAGTGCCGGGCCTGGAATCAGGAAGACCCATCTTTCTGAGTTCAAATCCAGCCTCAGACACTTAACTGTGTAAGCCTGGGGAAATCACTCAACCCAGTTTGCCTCAGTTTCCTTACCTGTGAAATGAACTGGAGAAGGAAATAGCAAACAACTTTAGGTATGTTTGCCAAGAAAACCCCAAATGGGGTCACAAAGAGTCAGACTTAACTAAAACAAGTGAACAATAGTAGTTAGCAAGGTTCTTGTGGGCACAGCCCTGGTCCTCTTAATCCCTGTTTATTCCACAGTGCCTAGAATATGTGTAATGCACATGGCAGATTCTGGATAAATCATGATACATAAACAAATGGGTAAGTGATTGAAATACGTGTGTGTGGGGGGGGGGGGGAGAGAAATGTGTGTATGCGTATGTGTAAATATATATATATATATACATACATATATATATATACATACATATATGTATATTCAGCCACTCATAGGGCCCTCTGCCTTGGTATTTACTGCAAGGTCATTTATTTTTAAGTTCCTATAATAAAAAATCTGGATGGACTTGGGATGTCAAAATTCATGGACCTACTCCCAGTATTTGTATTACCAACCTCCCAAGGTCTCTGTCAGGATTAAAGGAAATATTGCATTGTGAGCCAGGACTCTAACAGCAATAGAGTGATTGGAGCTAATCTCCCACATACATACTCCCACACCAAGAACCATGCTGCTGTGAGTCAAGACACTGTGAAGCAGGCTTGGGTCATTTGAGTTAACTTTGCCTCGAAGTAGATCAATCTAGGAGCCAACTGTGGGCCCTTTGGAAAAGGAGTACATAAATACAGAGCTAAGACTCTGGCAGGAAACTCCTGAGACCCCAGAAAACTTCCATAGGGATCATTTTTTATCTCCTTGTGGGATGCTTTTACCTGTGGGTTATTGAATATATTTTTATTAAAGAAATTGCCTCTCTTAACTCTTCAGGCTTTGAGTGGTCCTTTGCAACAGATTTGGGACCTCAACTGGGGCATAATGCACATAAAAACATAAAGCCCTTTGTGAATTATAAAATGCTACAAATACGTATGCCTTTTTTTAATGTTGTAAAGATGATATTCTATATAGGTATCATGGCTTAGTCCCTAGAAGATAAAGTGCTGGAGTTAAAGTAAAAAAAATAGCTGATATTTATAGATCACTTTAAGGTTTGCAAAGGGCTTCACATGTGCTGTCTCATTTTATCCTACAACTCTGGAAGGTTGATGCTATTGTGATCACCATTTTATAGATGAGAAAACCAAGGCAAAGGTTACATGATTTATCCAGGGTCACACAACCAGTAGGTGTCTGAGGCAGAATTTTAATTCAGGTCTTCTGTACTCCAGGTCCAATGCCACCTAGCCAAATGTTAAAAATGGCCTAGGTTCAAAACTTACCTTTAACACTTAGTATCTGTGTGATCCTAGACAAATCACTTAACCTTTCTATGCCTTAGACCACGGGTGGGGAACTGCAGCCTTGAGGCCAAATGTGGCCCTCTAGGTGCTCAAATGCCACCCTTTGAATCCAGTTTCACAGAACAAATAGCCTTAACAAAAGGATTTGTTCTATAAAACTTGGACTCAGTCAAAAGGCTCTGCTCAAAGACCTAGGAGGCCACATGTGGGGGCTGCAGGTTCCCTACCCCTACCTTAGGCATATTCCCAAGATTTATCTACTCAAAGGCAAATTGTGATCAACCTTGGCAGAGGATATTCCCACAATTCCCACATTAATGATAGCATAATGTATATTTTGGAGGCAGCTAGGTAGCTAAGTAGACAGAACACGGACTTGAGTTCAAATCCAGCCTCAGATACTTATTAGCTGCATGACCCTGAACAGCTCATTTCTTTTTTTTTAATTTTTTTATTTTAGACAATTGCTAAAATTTAAATATATAATAAAGAAGAAAAAGAAACAAATCTAAATATAAGAGGAAAAGACATCATGTATACAGCAGAACATATGAGAGGATTCAGAATATATAGCAAACTTATCATTTCAAGAAAGCCTATATATTCAATACTGTAGGTTATGTTGAAAGCTGTCCATCTTTTCTTTGCTTCCTTGTAGGTTCTCTTTTGTTCTCTGCTGTACACTTTTTACTTTGCTCTTTTCCCCCTTCTTCCCCTGTACCCACCACCCCAAGGCTACAATTAAGCATGGATATATTGATATACAGGTATTGATATACATATACATATACACAACTACATACATACATATATAAACATATACTTTCCCTAAGAGATTCTACTCCTAATCTTGTTTTTATGTTTGTACATATCTCTTTTTTCCTATCTCTCCAATTCCTCTACTTTACTTCTACCTGCTACCTTGCCTTCTTAGTACTTAACCTACCCTCACCCCAGTAATCCCTCCCTTATCCTCTCATTCCCCTAAATCTAAATACCCTTTAATACATGCCTTTGACCTATTCTGTCCTCCTCCCCTCTAAAGCTCCTTCCCTTAACCTCCCATTCCCTAAATATAAAGACCCTTACATATCCCCCTTTTAACCTATTCTTTCACCCTCCCCTCTAAAAATCCCTCCTTTATCTCCTTCCCTTCCCTATTCCTTAGAGTTTTATTTCTTTCTAAATTTAAAAGACTTTCATACTCTCCTAGATGCATATGTACTTTCCCTCATAAACCCATTCCCAATGAAAGTAAGTTTCCAGAACTAACAGGCCCCCTCCCTCATCTAATTCCTCTGTATTGGTTCTTCTTCTTGCATCTCATTCATATAATTACTCTTCCAGCTGTTCTTGAATGGTTGTATTTTTTGAAGTTATATCATACTCAGGTCTACCCCAATCTTTCTTATAAATTATCGAATTACTAGTAACAATCTTAGACATAGGTTTTACATTTTCCATACATAAAAGGTAAACATCCTATTCTTTTTTAATCCCTTGTAATTGGTCATTGGTACCTTATATTTCTCCTGGCTCTTATATGTCAAAATTTCTATTGAGTTCAAGGCATGTTTTTTTAATACAATCTTGAAAGTCTGACAGTTGATCAAATGTCCATTTTTTTTTCACTCAGAATTATGCTTATTTTTTCTGGGTATGATATTTTCAACCAGAGGCCCAGTTCTTTTGCTCTTCAATATATTCAATATTCCATCCAATATTCAATATATTCCAAGACCTGTGATCTTTTAGTGTTGCCAATGCTAGGTCTTGTATGATTCTAATTGTGGTACCATCATATGTAAATTGGTTTTTTCTTGCTGCTCATAATATTTTGTCCTTGATCTGGGGATTTCAGAATTTAACTATAATATTTCTGTGAGTTTTCCTCATAGGATCTCTTTCAGGCAGTGATGGTGGATTTTTTCTATTTCTACTCTCCTCTCTTGTTCTAATGCTTCAGGACAATTTTCTTTAATTATTTCTTGTATTATTGTATCAAGATTCTTTTTTTTGTCAGAACTTTCAGGTAGTCCAATTATTCTTATGTTTTCTCTTCTTGATCTGTTCTCTAGATGTTTTGCATTCTCTTCTATTTTTTCATTCTTTATATTTTTTTTTATTTCTTTATCTCTTATAACTTCACTGGCTTCCCCTTGCCCAATTCTGATTTTTGAGGAGTCATTTTCTTCCTTAAGATTCTGAATCTCCTTTTCTAATTGGTTTACTTTCTTGTCATAATCTTGTTTTTCTTGCATTATTCTTATTTTTCTTCTTAATTCTTCCTCCATTTCTCTTATTTGATTTTTAAAGTTTCTTTTAAGTTCTTCTATAAATTCTTTTTGGGCAGGTGACCATTTGACACTAATCTTTACTCTTTGGGGTAGAAGAGGGTTTCTTTGCTTCAGTATCCTCATTGGAAGTTAAACCTAGGTCTTCTCTATTCCATAGGAGCTCTCTATGGTTGGATTCTTCCTCCTTTGCCTGTGCTTTTTTTTCTTGTAATAATTTAATTTTTATAATCATATCTAGTCTTGGGGGTCGGGGGTGGTGCCTCTGGCCTCTGCTCCTTTTCAATTCTCCCCTCTGACCTTGAACTCAAACCAAGACCTCCAGCTTTCTGTAAGTGCCCACAGCTAGTGGCATCCCCACCCCACTGCTTCTGCACTCACTGGGCATGTGCTGGCTCCTTCTTGGCCCTGCAGCTCTCTGCTACATAGCTGGGTCTGATGTTCCTTGTCAGTAGAGATTCCCTTGGTCTTCCCCAGCTCAGAATCCCAACTGCCCTCACTGTCCAGGGGATAAAAGTTCCTGTGACCTACCTAGACAGCCTCAAACCAACTAACCCCAGGGGCTTGGGACTTGTTGTTAATGCAGACCCTAGCCTGCAGGTTTTACTCTTTACAGGGACCAAACTTTGTCCTGAGTTGGATCTCTCTTCAGGTCTTCTCCAATTGTCCCAAGAGTGCCCCTGTTCTGCCCCTACTCTTATTACTTTTCACTGCTTTATGTTTGTCCAGAGGTGCTATTTTATCTCTTTTGTAGAGGAATATCTTGGGAGCTTGAAATTTTTTGACCTACTCCACCATCTTCCAGAATCCTCTCTCACAACTCATTTCTAATCTCTGTTTGCCTTAATTCACTGGAGGAGGAAATGACAAACCATTTCAGAATCTTTTCCAAGAAAACCCATAGACAGAACTGGCATGCCATTGTCCACAGGGTCACAGAGAGTCAGATACAAGTAAATGACTGAACAACAACAGTAAATATTTCTGTAAAACTTCACCATAGGGCATCAGTAAAAATGGAAGACGTGATCAAAGACCAATGCAGGATGATATTCTTTTTCTGATCAGACCGACAGAACATGGAAAAGTGTGGATGACTTCATTCCCTTAGAGTAAGATGATCCCCAGTTATCTCCAAACTGTCTCTTAATAACCTAGTGTGAATTCATCACCCACTAATTTATCTAAGTCCCTCCTGAATCTATTCATAGGTTCAGTCTCTATGGGTCCTGAGTTTCATTAGTTTAATACTCACAGTGAAGTCATTCATTAATAAATCACATTTTACAGCATACAAAACATTTTTTTCACATCAAACCTATGAGACCAATGGGACCAGTAGGAGCATCTCCATTTTACAGTTGAAGAAATGAGTCCAGAGATTAAATGAAATCTTACCTATAGTGACAAAAGTAGAAAATACTTTGAACCTAAGTCTTCTACCAACCAATCAGTTACTCTTCTCCAATACTCTACCTCTGCAAAAGAGATCATTGTATATCTCTAGAGTGTCATAGCTTCAAAGAATTTCAAGTCATCAACAAGCATTTGTTAATCACCTACTGTGTGCTGGACATTTTACTAAGCACTAAGGATATACCCAAAGGTAGAAATAGTCCCTGTTCCTAAGTAGTCCCCAGTCTAATCCAGGAGAATATGTACAAACAATATAATGCAAACAGGATAATTTGGAGGTAATCTCAGAGGTAAACCAGTCCATCAACAAGTATTTATTAAACACCTCAAGCACTATTCTAGGTGCTAGGGATACAAAGAAAGACAAACAGGAGGCCTTGATGTCAAGGAACTCACAGTCTAACAGAGAAGATGACATGCAAAAAACTGTACACAGCAAAGTTAGGTACCAGATAAATTGGAAATAATCAACAGAAGGAAGTCACTAGAAGTAAAGAGGATTGTAAAAGACTTCTGCAAAAGCTGAGATTTCAAATGGCACTAAGTTCAGGGAGGGGCAGCTAGGTGGCACAGTGGATAGAGTGCCAGGCCAGGAATCAGGAATATTCATCCTCCTGAGTTTAACTCTTACCTCAGACACTTACAAGCTACATGACCCTGGGCAAGTCACTTAATTCTGTTTGCCTCAGTTTTCTCATCTGTAAAATGACCTGAAGAAGAAAATGGCAAACCATGACAGTATCTTTGCAAAGAAAACCCTAAAAAAGAGTTGGATACAATTGAACAACAGCAACAAAAGATCCAGGAAGACTGGGAAAGGCTTCTTTTAGACAGTGGGTGGGATTTTAGCTAAGACTTGAAGAAAGTCAGAAAAGCTTCACATATATCATCTCACTGGATCCTATGAAACGGGCAGTGAATACATTATTCCACAGATTGACAGATTCTCAGAGTTGAAAGGGATGTTGGAGGTACCTTCTAATCTATCAAGACGTGATCAGGAGACTTCTCTACCACACTGTAATTAGAGCTAACATTATGGAATGCTTTAAGGTTTTCAGTGCTTTAGGTAAATTATGTCATTTGATCCTGTAGTGACAACCATACTGGTACACCAAGGATAACTGCTAGTACAGGTTCTTAGATCTGCTTTACTAGGAAGGATAGCTGTTTAAGGAGTCCACAATCATTTTTAACCACATTCACTAGTTCAGAGGAAAAGTCAGCAGCCTGAGCTTCAGAGAAAATACAAGCAGAGAAATAAAGACCAACAGACAGGGCTCTGACTACCTCAATCAAAGCAATATTGCTATATACTTTACATACATCCTTGGACGGAAAGAGCCTTTACAGCTGAGCAGTCAGAGAACTCTGAACACAGGGCCACTCGGAATCTTGACCAGGAAATCACAAGATCCTTCTCATAAGGAAACCTCCAAAGCAAAACACCAGCTCGGAGTATATATACAGTTCTCAGAGCCAGAAGGCATTACAACCCTCTTGACTGAGTGCCTAATTAGAAATTAGCAAAAGGTATGAAAGCCTTCCAACAAGGAAGCCTCCCCTAAGCAAGCTTCCCTTAATGGGCTCCATGTGAGGCCTATTAATGGGCAGGGAAGATCTTAAATCCCATTAACATTACAGATCCTTACAACCACTATTAGCCTCATTTTACAGGTTAAGGAAACTAAAGCCCTGAATGGCAAAGTGATATGCCTAGGGTCTTGCAGCTTGCAAGTGCCTAAGAAAGACTTGAACTCAAGTCTAGGTGATTCAAGTCCATCTCTCTATTCACTGCACCACACAAGCAGGCAGAAAAATTCAGAGAAGAAAAAGAAGAGGAACAAAGCCGACAGAACCTTGATGAATGCCCGGTTGTAGGGAGAAAGAAGAAATAGTCCTGAGAGAGAAGGATTCATTAAAGAGGCCAACAGGAAATAAGGGAAGTAAACTGTTTAAAAAAAAAATCTAAAGAGCATTATAAAATTCAACAAATAGGGGAATCAATATACCAGATGCCACAAAGGGGAAGATCAAGGAGGATTAAAACAAAAAAACATAAGAATTCAGGAATCAGATGGTCACTCATGATCTTTCCTCAGTAGTGATAAGAAGTTCCACCTTTAAAAAGAGGAGGAGGGGAATGCAGGGAGAAAACTCTTTTTTAAGGACTTCCTACCCACTTGACTGTTTCTTAAATACTTTGATGGATCCATTATGCCATCAACATGGGGACTTGTGCCAGTAATGGAGATTACATGTCTTCTATGCCTGTCCATTCAGTGTGACTTCTGACCAGGCCTTCAGCATGCTGGGAGTCATCCTCTAGTTAATAGTGAGCAGAGATCAATGGTACACATGGGCTCTCCATTAGATTGTAAGCTCCTTGATGACAAGGATTCTCTCTTTTTTTTTAACTTATATTTATATCCGCAGCACTTAGCACAGAGCCTGGAACACAGTTTGCTTACTAACCAACTTATAGACATTATTTACCAATCTTCTCCCCTCCTCCCCCTGTCATAGATCTCTCTGAAAACATCCTTTACACTTTAATACTTTTAAGTGACTTTGAGAACCTTCTCTGATTTGAAAACATACTCTGCCCCCAATAGGCTGAATGTTGTCACATGGAGCCTGTGGCAGGAGGCTTGTTTTTCAGGAATGCCCACTCACCTTGTTACTTTGTACTGGGCAATGGGTCAAGAGGGTTGTGATATTCTCTGAGCCAAGAGAAGGCTACATATATATATATACATATATATTCCCTGATGTGAGGCTTTGTTTGGGGATTCACTTTGAGAAGAGTTATGTGATTTGGCCAGATGAGACTCTGGACATCCGTTGAGCCCCCCAGCTTTGAAAACCCAGATGTTGGTGCTTCCCTCTCTGGTAGCTAACTAGGTATGGATGTAATGGTCAGACAGCTGGAAGCCCTTTCTGCTGATCTGTTTCTTTGTCTGCTTGTAACTTTTGTTTGTATTCTGCTTGTAATCTCTGAAGTTCAGGTTGTTGACTTTTCCCCCTGAACTAGGTAAATGATATATGTTTGATTAAAGTAAGATTGTTAACCCATTTTAAGTTGCTTTCCTTTAGAAAAGCAGATCTAAAAACTTGTGCTAGCAGCCATCCTGGGTGTGCTAGGGTGCTTGCTACTATGGGAGATTATTTCTATTACATAATAGAAATGCTTTTATTAAAAATTTCTAGAAAATGAGTTCATCAAAATTCCTTTCCAATGGGGAATTCAAGTGGCCTCTAATCGCCCAGGTCTAAGGCTCAAAAACAAAAACATCAGCGCTTATAGCAACTGTTCCAACATTTACTGGAATTACAAGCCACACAGTATCCTTGGAACTTGGTGCTGAAAAGGAATGATGCAGAATATAAGACATTTTCAGTCATTTGGTCCAGGGATGCTGAATCTACTCTCTACCTCTTCCCTAAAGCCCATTCCTACCAATTCCTTGCCTGCATTGTTGTTTCTCTTTCTCTTGCTGAGTCACTGTCCTCGGAGTCAGCTCCATTGCTTCTTTTCCCTTCTTTGCTGGTTATGTTGTCTCCTACTGGGTCTCCTCTTTGTTGTTATTCAGTAGTGTTAAACTCTTAGTGACCCCATACACCATAGCATGCCAGCCTTCTATCTTCCATTATCTCTTGAAATGTGTCCAAGTTTATATTTGCTGTTTCCAAGACTATCTATCTATCTCATCCTCTACCATCTCCTTTTGCCTTCAAGCTTTCCCAGTATCAAGGTCTGTTTCATGCGTCCTGTCTTCTCATTATGTGGACAAAGTATTTAAGCTTCAGCTTCAGTATGTTTTAGTATTTAGTATTCCAATGAATAGCCGGAATTGATTTCTTTAAGTATCAACTGATTTGATCTCCTTGCTGTCCATGGGGCTCTCAAAAATCTTCTCCAGAACCACAATTTGAAAGCATTGATTCTGCAGCATTCACCTTTCCTTGTAGTCCAAATCTCACAGTCATGCATTGGTGCTGGAAAAAACCATAGCTTTGACTATATTATAGAACTTTGTTAACAAGATGATGCCTCTCCTTTTTAGCATGCTGTCCAGATTTACCATAGCTTTTCTTTCAAAGAGGAATTTTATGGTTGTAATTACCATCTGCAGTAACCTTTGAGCCCAAGAATAAAAAATCTGACACTGCTTTCATTCCTTCTCCCTCTATTTGTCAACAATTGATAGAACCAGTTGCCATGTTCTTAGGTATTTGGGTTTTTTTTTTAACATGTAGCTTTAAGTCAGATTTTACATTCTCCTATTTCACCCTCATCAAGAGGCATCTTAGTTCTTCACTTCCCACCATCAAAGTAGTATTGTCTGTATTTGATTCATCCATTTTGCACAATGTACTCTGAATTTAAGTTAAATAATTAAAGAGATAATATCCTTGTCATACTCCTTTTAAAATCTAAAACCAATCTATTGTACCACATTTGATTCTAACTGTTGCTTCTTGGCCCACATACAGGTTCTTTAGGTGACAAGTAAGATGGTCTGGTATTCCCATCTCTTTGAGGACTCACCACATTTTGTTGTGATCCACAGGGTAAAAGGCTTTAGTGCAATCAATTAAGTAAAAGTAACTTTTTTTCCTGGAACTCCCTTGCTTTCTCCATAATACAGTGAATGTTGGCAATTTGGTCTCTGGTTTCTCTACCTCTTCAAGAACCAGTCTATTTTTCTGATAATTCTTGGTTCACATACTGCTAAAGCCTACCTTGCAAAATCTTAAGCATAGGGGGGCGGAGCCAAGATGGCGGAGTAGAAACAGCTCATCCAAGCCACTCTGCCCCCAGATTCCCCCCAAACTATGTAAAAGGGGACTCTGAACAACTTCTGGAGCCCCAGCACCCACAGAACGACACAGAGAAGCTAAACTCCCGCTGAGGACAGCCCAGCAGCCCTGCAGGAAAGACCAGCGCAGTGGTCTGGGACCTGGCAGCGTGCAGCGCGCAGAACTTAGGAGCCGAACAGAGCCCAGGTCCGCGTGAGCCGAGGTTTTAGCCCCAGGGCGGCAGGGCCAGCAGCCAGCTGGAGAAACCCCAGGACACCAGGAGCTGTGGCGACTCCAGAATTATCAACATAGACTTGGCTGGGACAAAGTAAGAGGTTAGTGTCCTATGGACTTTGGGACTGGTATTAGGGAATGCGTCGGCTCCCTCCCCTGGGAGCTAGAAGCCGCTGAGGACAAACGCCATTTTGTAGTTTTCAGAGGCAGCTCCCGCTCCCAGCCTGCAAATTTGTAGGGAGATCCAGCGATCAGTCTTGGGGGGTAATCGCTCTTGCTTTAACCTCCCTGGATCTGGATTGTGATCTAGGGTGGAAGTCGTGGGTGGGTTTACAGCTTGCCAGAAACGGAAGTTGCCCCCCACACGTTTGGGATGAAAATTCCTCTATCTGGCCTTAAAGCCATAGTGTGGCAACAAGCCCAAAAGTCAAGCAATTAAGTGGCAACATGCCAAGGCAAAGGAAACAGAAAAATGCAACCCTAGACTCCTATTTTGGGGGCATAGAGCGGGAAAAGGACTGTGAGGTCAGAAGTCCTGCTCCAAAAGCCCCAGGGGAAAACATGAGCGGGTTGCAGGCCATAGAGGACCTTAAGAAGGACTTTAAAAATCAAATAAGAGAAGTGGAGGAAAAATTGGAAAGAGAAATGAGAAGGATGCAGGAAAAATATGAAATGAAGGTCAACAGCCTGACTGAGGAAAACAACACCTTAAAAAATAGACTAACTCAAATGGCAAAGGAGGCCCAAAAGGGCAATGAGGAGAAGAATGCCTTAAAAAGTTGAATTTGCCAGATGGAAAAAGAATCTCAGAAGTTTACTGAGGAAATTCATTCCTTCAGAGTTAGACTGGAGCAAATGGAAGCTAATGACTTTATGAGAAATCAAGATGCTGTTAAGCAGATCCAAACAAATGAAAGATTAGAAGGCAATGTGAAATATCTCATGGGAAAAACCACTGACCTGGAAAATAGATCCAGGAGAGACAATTTAAAAATTATTGGACTACCTGAAAGCCATGATCAAAGAAAGAACCTAGAAATCACCCTTCAAGAAATTCTCAAGGAAAACTGCCCTGATGTTTTAGATCCAGAGGGCAAAATAGAGGTTGAAAGAATCCACTGATCACCTCCTGAAAAAGATCCCAAAAAGAAAACTCCCAGGAATATTATAGCCAGGTTCCAGAATCCCCAGATCAAGGAGAAAATACTACAAGCGGCCAGGAAGAAACAATTTCAATATTGTGGAAACACAATCAGAATAGCCCAGGACCTGGCAGCTTCTACACTGAGGGATCGAAGGGCATGGAATATGATATTCCAGAGGGCAAAAGAACTGGGAATGAACCCACGGGTCACCTACCCAGCAAAACTGAGCATTTTGTTTCAGGGGAAAATATGGTCATTCAGTGGAATAGAGGACTTTCAAGCATTCTGGAGGAAAAAACCAGAAATGAATAGAAAATTTGACACCCAGACACAAGAAGGAAGAGATGCCTGAGAAGGTAATCAGGGAAAAGAAATCAAAAGGAACTTATCAAAGTTGAACTATTTACATTCCTATATGGAAAAGCAATAACTGTGACTGATGATATCTTTCTCACTATGAAAATAATGGAAGAAGGGGGTGTGGTCACATGAATTCATATGTGAATGTGTGTGTATATGGTTACAGTTATATATGGATAGAGGGCATAGGTTGAATTTGTTGGGAAGGGAGAATCCTCAAGGGATGAAATTATGAGGTGAGAGAGGAAAGTGGCAAGAGGAGATGGGGAGAGACAGGGTAGTGTAAACTATCCCATGCAGAAGAAGCAAGGGGAAGTGGTTGCAAAAGAGGGGGAGAATAAGGAAGGCTAAAAAGGCAAAACCACATTCACATTGAATTTGGTTCAGGGAGAAAATGACATACATACTAAATGGGATATCTCAACCTGCAGCAGGATAGGGGGAAGGGGGATGAGAGGAGGGATGATGGATGGGAGGGCATCCTTGGGGTGAGGGGAGGTTGGAAGTACCCACTATAGAAGAGGGACAGGATCATGTAGGGAATGGACCAGGTGGGGGGTGGGATGAGTGGGAGGGAATTATAAGCAGCCTTGTACAATATATCTACTATGATAATGTTTTGCATAGCTAGACATGTACAACATATACTGAATTACTTATCTCCCAAGAGGGAATGGGTGACAAGGGAGGAAGGAAATGGATCTGAAATATGAGGTCATAACATTAAATGTTTCAAATATATATAAATACTATTATTAATACTCTTTTGCTTGTAATAGGGAGATAAGATGTGCAGGCATTGGGATGCAAAGACTCACCTTCCTCTAATGGAAAAGTCGATGGGGGTATGGGAGAAGGTATGGGAGAGAGCAGATTAGAGGAAGCGATATCTTGTAGGATTACTATTCTGGGAGGTTGGGTAGGGGAATAACGGGGGGAAAATGATTGTAAATCAAAATCTGGTGGAAATGAATGATGTAAAACAGAAGTTAATAAAACATTTGTTTAAAAAAAAATCTTAAGCATAATCTTGCTGGTATATGAAACAAGAATAATTGTTTGGTAATTTGAACATGCTTTGGTATTGCCCTCTTTTAGGATTGGGAAGTAAACTGATCATTTCCAATCCAGTGATCACTGCTAAGTTTTCCAAATTTGCTGGCATGGTATACAGTGCAGCAATTTAACAATATCATTTTTTAGGATTTTAAACAGCTCAGCTGGAATGCTATCACCTCTTCTAGCCTTCCTGTTCTTCCTATTATATAATAGAAACATTTTTATTACATGGGCCTAAGACCCACTTGACTTTAATCTTTAGGATCTACAATTCTAATCAGTAACTACATCATCACAGTTATTGGTGATGTTAACATCTTTCTTGTATAGTTCTTCTGTATGTTCTTGCCACCTCTTCTTAATCTCTCCTACTTCTGTTAAATCCCTATCATTTTTGTCTTTCCTTATACCCATTTTTGCATGATATCTCTAATTTTTAGAGATATCAAGGGAATCTCTTATCTTTCCTATTCTATTATTTTTTTCTATTTCTTTATTCTGATTATTTAAGAAAATCTTCTTATCTCTCCTTCCTATTCTCTAGAATTCTGCATTCAGCTGGGCATATCTTCCCCTTTCTCCTTTCCCTTTCATGCTTCTTCTTTCATTGACCTACACAAGCCCCTTCATTATGACAAAACAGTGATCGGTAGGGGGTGTCCCCTCCAATCTACAACAATGGGGCTGATAGACTCCTGCTCAGGGCAGAGATTCCAACTAGAGCTGCCTCCCCGGCTGAGAAGACTCTAGGAAGGACATCAAAGTCAGGTTATAGTGTTTACCTCCACATTCTCAACCAAGGAAAGATGTCTGAGAACTCCAAAAGACAAACTGAAGTAAGAAGTGAAAAAGTTGTGGAAGTGGGAGAGAAGAATGAAGAATTGCAAAAAGAGAAGGAACCAAGAAACCAGCCTGGAGATAAGGAAGCCTCAACCTCAGGCTCTGTGGTGGCCAGAGGTGCCTCCATGTCATTTTCAAGTGACCCAGAGAACAGTGGAAGTTAAGAGAGTGCTGATGAAGAATTCATTCTGCTTCCTTTGCCACCCCAGTTGGTCTCAAGACATTTTGATGACTTTGAAGATGCCCTTGTGTCTCCTGACCGCCAAGCTACCTACCAGACTGGCAGTAGTGGTGTTAGGAATAGAGACAATTCTGATGGCAGCAATGAAAACCAAGACACCAAGTGTGATTCTAGTGACTACCTTAGCTGGGATGATCATGCCAGTGATGCTTTAATCCAAGAAGAAATAATGCTCCCTGGTGGCTCCCACCTCCCCAACTTGCAAATTAAGTTGGAGCACAGCTACACACATGCTATAGAGAAAAGAGGAATAGCTGTAGAAGTGAAAGAGGAAAGTGAAGAAGAGCACAATGGAAGTGAAGCAGGAAGGCAATAGGAAGATCAGGAAGTCCCACCTGCAGGCTCCAATTTGGATGGTGGTGATACTATTCTATTCCAAGTGATCCAGAGAACAATGAAAGTGAGGGGAGTTCTGATGAAGAATCCTTTGTGACTTCTTCATCCCCCTCATCTGCTCTAGGACAACTGGAAGATGATGACTGCATGCATCCCAGGCTCCCACCTGGCTACCAGACTAGAAGCAAAAGGGAGTCACAGCTTCCTAGATGTGTGAAGCCAAAGCAGTGTGCCTGCTGCATTTTCCCTTATGGTCTCAACCTTTGCAGGTTATGCTGAAGGACTCCAGGTGCCACTTTCCAAAGCTAGCAGGAAACCCCAGGCAGCCAATGTACACTCAGATTTAAGAGCCTGCCAGTGAACAGCAGAGATGCTGGAAGGGCTTGAGGGGCTTTCCCATTTTTTCTCCTTTTCTCTTTCCCCAGTAGCTAGCTGGACACAAGGGAAGTCTTTAAACAAGGGAAGCCAGTCTCCCTGCTCTTGCCTACAACCTCCCATCCTCAGGTACCTTTTAAGACTACTAAAAACTGAAGTTTAGAACCATCTCAAAACAGTAAGAGTGAATGCGGCAAAATTATGCAAAAAAAGACATCTCCAAATGAAAGACAAGAGAAGATTCCCTAATCTCATCACTTGGCAAGGATGAAAGGTTTTGTTTTACTGTGGAGTGCTTTATATGTTGATCATTTGTGCTGACTTTTCTCTTCCCCTTCTACTCCATGAAGAGAAATTATTTGTAATCAGAGCTGGCTTTCTGGGGGAGCATGCAGGAGGAATGGGGGCAAATATTCTGGTGGAGAGAAAGAAGTCATTTCAATAAATTTTATTTTGAAAAGCAAAACAAAACAAAACAAAAAACAATGGGGCTGATAACTTCTCACTCCCAATAACTGCCTTCTGGTAGGGACAAGGGCCATAATCCACCAAGCTGCTTCTTGCATCAGTTCTCTCTCAGAGCTGTGCAAGCTTGCTTTTTAAGGGTCATCATCAACATTTTGTCAGTCAATGGCAAACTGCTCTTTTAATTCCAACAGGGAGAATTATTTCATACTTCATGTTAGTATCTCATTATCTCTTTTATCTATACCTTCATATAATTACATCAATTAGGCTGAGAGGTGAGGGGAGAATCAAAAAATCAGAAGTGCCCTTGACAACTTGCCCCTCCTTTGCCCCAAACAAATGTTAAGGATCTTCCATTTTCAAGTTAGGGACAGCATTTCATAAAGAGATTTTGAATAAGGCTTTTAAAATGCCAAAGTTTTTGTAGTTCTGATGATATAAATTCAACGGGAAAAAATCATGACCAGTGAACAATATTTGTGTTCTTTAGACTGTGTTCTTATGTTTGGATGCTGCTGGGCTGCCATTCCACAGTCTCATACTTACCACCAATGATATATGCTTTTGTTGATGCCTCCTCCACCCCAAATGTGCCTAGGCATTTGATTCTTATAAAATTAGTATTTACCCAAACTCTCACCTGTAAACCTCATGATCTCATTGTGAATTCACTCTCCTTGGCCATTTATAGAAAATATTAACTACTAGGCCCTGCTATAACATACTATTAATACTTTTGGACCAGAATTTCAAACATTGCCAAAACTCTTTATCTGTGAATTGTGTGTGGGAATAGGAATGGGAAGGTAACCTAGTATACAACTATTGAGAATTCCACTGATCTGAATGAAGCTATGTAATTAATTTAATTTCTATTTACACATAGATTTAAATATATAACACTTTTTAAAAATTTAAATTATCAGGCAAATGCTTTCCCTTTGAAAAATATGTTCATTCCATGGATGTTTCTGAGGTTCATATTATATGCCTGGCCTTATGGGCTGTAGATTAACGTGGTGTGGTGGTAAGAACCTTGATTTGAAAGCCTGGGGACATGAGTTCTCAAGTTCTCAATTCTCAACTTGAATTAGATGATCTTCACAAGTCATTTCCTGACCTTTTCTATAAGATGGAGATTTGCATAGGTGACCTATACCCCTTCCAACACTCAATCCTTTAGCCTCTTCTAAAATACTACTACTACTACTACTACTACTACTACTACTACTACTACTACTACTACTACTACTACTACTACTACTACTACTACAACTCCTGAAAGTGTGGAGAGGATCCCGAGTTTTCAGAAGTTACACCTGCAGATCACCAGCTCTAGAAGATTCTACTGAACCAGAAAGTCTTCAAAAATGGGTATGGTGACTCTAATTACAAACTAGTCTTGCTCAGTTTGAGAAGACTCATCACCAGAAACTAAATTTATTTTCTGGAAATAGCAACTCAGGGTTGCCATGTTATAGAAAGGGAAGTGCAGTCTGTGCTGGTGAGAAGAGGAGCTTTCTCTACCAATAAAAACATTGGTCTTTGAAGTAAGTGAAAGGTACAAAGGGATAGGGATTGGACCTGTAATTCATCATTATCATCATCATAGCCAGCACACACACACACACACACACACACACACACACACACACACACACACACACACACACATATACACATGACTTTAAAGTTTGCAAAGCACTGCACATGTTTCTCATTTGATGCTCATGACAACCCCATGTAGATACTATTATCACCCCCTATTTTATATATGAAGACACTGAGGCTGAGATAGATTTAATGGTTTGCCCAAGGTCAAGGAAGTGTCAGAGGAAGGATTTGAACTCAGGCCTTCTTGACTCCATAGCCAGTACACCTATTGGAGGAGGAAACCTTCTCTACCAACACATATCAGCACCTCCTCTAATACTCCTCCTCTTGGGGAGTTTCCTAAAGTACTGACATATTAAGTGACTTGTCTAATGCCATACAGCCTGTTTGTTTCAGAGGCAGAACTTGAACGCATATCTTGTTTTCTTCAAGGATGGATCTCTCTCTCCACCATGCCATGTTGCCTTTATAAAAACACATAAAGAATTTAGAAAAGTCTCCTGAGGTCTTAGAAGTTTTCAATGAGTCAAAGAAACACCTATTGATTTTACTTTGGCAATCAAATGCTAATCATCAGGAAAAGAGGTAAAAGTAAACATTGGCATCAGCTTAAAATAGCTGTGGGGTTAGAGTAGATTAAGATTCAGATTTGAATTGTGGATCCATGATCACAAAGCGATGACTCCATCCATCAGGTCTTGTATTATGTATTCAGTCAGGGCAGCTTATTTACCTCTTACTTCCTTGGGTAATTATTCTCTTCTCCCAATACCAGCTGTCAAACAGAATAAAATCCATTGGAAAGGAATACCCTGACTGGAGGTGGGGAGTTCACACCCAAGTGGAATCACTTTGAATTGTTTGCTCTTCTTAGTTTTTGTCATAATCTGAATATGTCCAGAAAGTGCATGCTTTTGTCACTGCAAGCTCCACAGACTTCATGGCCTGACATCTGAAATGATTTAAAAGGCTAAGAGGGAAGAGAGATGGGAAATCTATGAATGTTTTATAGTTCATTTATTTACCACTATTTCTGACTAAGAAATTTCACTCACACATATATACACACAGAACAAAAAAGGAAAAGAAAAAAAGAAAAATTATTTTCAATGTAGAATCTATTTTTTCTTCTTGCTATTGATTTCATTTCCTTCCCTTATTAGGTCTCCTCTTCATGTGTAACCCCTCCAGCATTTGAGTTATCATCCAAATTTTACCTCTTTACTATATAAGTAGAAATTATGCCAATTTAAAAGGAGTCCTCCAGTTTAAGCCATTTCCTGTAAACATACATTCTTTTGGAGGATCCCACCACAACCTTTTGAATGATTTCCTACCAAGCCTAGGGCATTTTGCATGGTGGTGCATATGCCAAAGGATACTGTCTTCTTATTGGTGGAAAGAAGACTGTCCTTTCATATGGCTTCCCATGAATTCCTGCTGTTTCTAAGTCTTCCTTCTACCTTGCTGGAGTGTCTTCTGTCTACCCAAAGTAACTTTGGCCCCATCTCTATAAGTCTCTTATAAAGGTCCATAGCTTCCCACTCAGCCTTCTTTCTCCTATATATACAGCACCACAGGCTTGATTAAAAGCATAGTTACTTGTATGTTCAAAATAATTTGCAAATAAGTGGAATGATACCTATATATTTGTCTAATCAGTGAACTGAACATTGATGAATTGCTAAAATGGAAAACAAAGGAACTTTATTTCATCCTCATCATCTTGGGGAAATATTCCTGCTTATTTTCATGTTCTAATCAATCAATCAACAAGCACTCATTAAGCCCTCCTATGTGGTAGGCATTTTATTAAATTCTGAGCAAACAAAGACAAAAGCGAATAATTCTTCGCCCCAAGAAGCTAACATTCTATTGGGGGAAGCAACATGTATACACATGCACATACACATACACACAAAATAGAAACAAGTTGATGGAGATTGAGGAGGATACTAGCAGCTGAAAGGATCAGGAAAGAAGAAAGTGATTGGACTACATCTTAAGGGAAACTAGAGATTCTAAGAGATAAAGGTGAGAGGAGAATCCATGCCAGGTATGGGGGCCTAGGGAGTGGGGGAGGGAAGTTTGCTCTACCTAGAAGCTATGTCTTCACTGTCAATAAATTAAATTTGTCCAATAAATTTCAATGTTCTACATTAGGTAAAAAGAATAAAGGATCAGATAAGAGGCATGAAAGTCCCACCCTAGCCCCAGTTCCACTATTATTCAGTTGAGTGACCTTAAACAAGTCACTTCTATGGGCCTCAATTTCCTTATCTAATAAAATTCTGGACTAGCTGATCTGAAAGATTCCTTCTAGTTCTAAAATGTTATAATTCTGCTCTGCTCCCCCCTACATCATACCATGCAAAGACATTTTTATAGAATGCTTCATAACCCAAAAAAGGCAAAGCAGTTTTAATACTGAACTAATTTTTTAGCCTGTAAAAAAAAATCACCTCTAGCCTAAAGGCTTTAAAAGGATATGCAAATGGCCAGATTCATTTTATAGTTATAACCATAATAGGAAAAGATGAAGAAAAAGTTATAGGATTGTTATTCCTATAAATCAGGGGCAAGAAACTGCTTTTAGGCATCTTGATATAGCTTTGGTTTCATTTTATCTAGTCAAGGCAAAGTAGTATAAAAAGCAATTATTACTCTGTCCACAGATGAGAATTCAGAGCAAAATTTTCCCTGGTAAGCGGCTATTGCTTCAAAACCTCTAAAATTTTGCTATGCTCTTTTCATCAAATTCTATCCATAAACATTTATTAAGTACCTAATCTATCAAGGTATTATGCTAGCTACCTAGGATACAAAAGCAAAAAAGAAATAGTCCCTCTCCTCAAGGAGCTTATATTCTCTACAGGGAGAAACTTGAACACAAGCATGATATAAGGAAAACGAAGTACTAACAGCCTGTAAAATGGAGGTATGGGACTAGATGGTTTTCACAATCTATCCTAGTAATAAATCCATAATCTTCAATTTACAGACGGGAAAATTAAGGCTTCAGAGCTCACAAAGCTGGTAGGTACCAGAGCTAGGTCTTAAATTCAGACCAGGTCTTCTACCCTATGACTAGTATTCATACTGCTATGTTTTCTAATCCATCTAATTCCCAACATTGCTCACAGTCTTTCTGGCCCTACTCTAACACTACTCCTAGTCATCGAAGACCAATTGAAATACCCTCCAGGAAACTTATAAAACCCAAGCCTGGCCCATAAACATTGCTTCTCAGGTGGTTGTTGTTGTTTGTCAGTGTCTGACTCTTCATGACCCTGTGGACCACACTCTCCATGAGGTTTTCTTAGAAAAGATACAGGAGTGTCATTTCCTTCTCCAGTAGATTAAGGCAAATGGAGGCTAAGTGACTTTCCTGGGGTCACACAGCTAGTAAGTATTTCAAGCTGGATTTGAATTCTGGTCTTCCTGATTCCAAGTCCAGCACTCTATCCACTGAGTCATCTTGGCTACCTCTCAGGACCCTGCTTCAATTTAGCTTCTAAACACTCTCCAGTTCCATCCCCAAAGGACAATGAGGATGTCAGACCTTATTTATTTGTCCCATAGATGGGGCACTGACTTCCAACTCAGAAGATAGAGAACAGGCCATGACCCTAGCAGATCCCAGATCAGGAGGCCAGGCCTTTTTAAGGTCAGGAAAGACTGTCTTGCACAGCAGAGCCACCAAGAGTCCTCAAACCATTCATTAGAATGACCACTTCACTGGAAGACTATCAGTATGATCTACCCTCCCAGGGAACTCTCAGCTACAGCTTCTAATGGCTTGTTATGCCTTGGTTAGCTGAAGTAGACCCAGCTCACTGCAGATTTGTTCTGTTCTGTGCTCTACTTAGAAACCTGAATCTCCTCAGAAACTCTGACCTGTACCATCATGGACTTAGCCTCCCTTTGATTTGACCTATATAGGCCTTACCAAGTGCTGGCCCAATACTAACCCTGCTTAGATATTCATGAGTGTACTCTCATTATCTCTTGACATCTCTTTGCCTTCTACTTATTTAGAGTCAGAATCTACATCCACAATCTTCCCCCAAGTCCAGCTTCCCCCTGAACAACAGAAAAAAAAGGGAAACGTACAAACTATGTGACCCAGTTAAAAGGGTCATTTTCTTATGACAATAATAAACTTTTGATTCCAAATTGCCCTGTCCTTCAGTGTCATTGATCTCAAGATCTTATAGTCTGATATGCAGGTAAGCTTGAAATAATGAAAGTTGAAGTTTTATCTCCAACCAGAAGGGGAAGTGGAAGAACAGATGACAGAGATACTAATGAAAACAAAAGTAATTTTATGGGACTCTCCTAGATGTGAAACCTAGCTAGAAATTAGTTGGTAGGAATTTAACCCACCAGTGATGGGATATTATAGGCCAAGAACCTAACTCTATTTATTGATGAAGGTCAGAATATATCAATCCTACAATCTTCCTGGTGGCTATGTGCCCCCACTCAATGTCAATATGTATTCAAGTAAAACTCTCTATGATTCTTAGAGATCTGGCTAATTCTATTCCCCAACTCTGCCCTTTTCTGAGTGGTAGCTCTTGTTTCAATAATCTAGGTGTGTGGTTTTTGTGGATTTATCCAATTAATCTCTTGGTTCAGCCCCTACCCAATGAAAGATACCACCTTTTCTTTTCCCTGATATATTTCATTGTATTCTAGTTACAGTATTAGCTCGGCATAATAGTCAATCACATAAATAAAGTAAGGTCTTTACTTATGACCAATAAAGCAACAAGAACAGACCAAATACATTAAAACATCTACCACTTGGGATGCATGCCATCAAATCTTTTATGAAGACCAAAATCAGTCTCACCTCTAAACTCAGAAGTCCCCAGGCATAGTTCATATCTCCTATCAACTATTCTCACCAGGAGCTAAGAAACATGGACTTTGATATTCATGGCCTGTCATCCCCATCTAATTTGCAAAATTTAGCCTCCAGAAGGGTCAATGTTTAGAGAGTGGTTGAACTCTGAACCCAAGGCCACTGAATCCTCTTGGTCCTTCCCCTTACTCATCATTCTATTGCTTCCTTGGCCCTCTCCTCTGGTTTCTTCCCAATATGATGATTGACTGGCTGGGAGAGTTGGTATAAGATTGCAATCAGTCCTCATGGTCTGCCCTTTGCTAATAGAAAGGCAGAATAAGCTTAAAGGCAGTCATTGTCATAGCAAGAGTCCTCCAACACTCTCACTCTTCTTTGAGTCCCTCTGTCTTTGATAAGCTGTCTAGCTATGCCCTACCTACGTCATTTCCACTCCATCTGGAACACTTATTCCCCTCAACAACTGAAAATGAATTCACATTCAAAATATTTATAGGCAAAACTGACCTGAGACAACCGATGTCTGAGGCGTGGATAGAGCCTTACTTACAGAAAGAATATAGGAGAAAGTGAAGCAACCATTTTTCCTTCCCTCTCTGGTAAAAGGTAGGCACCTACTAAGGGCCAAACCTCTCCCTCTCTGTCTCTGACTTTACTGTTCTCTCCTTTTCTCTTTTTCTAGGGTTATCAAGTCAGACAATTGTGTTGCTCTGCTTTCTTTCTCTCCCTGTAAACATCAGTTCATCATCTTCCTCCTGTTCTTACCACAGGGTTCTACTGAAACAAATCAAACACCTATATTCTCAGCAATTTTGGAGGCTTCCTAAGGTCTCTATCTGTCTTTTTCTTTCTGTATCCCTCTCTCTTCTCTTTTATTTTATATTTTGTCCCTCACCCCATACCCATAACACACACACACACACACACACACACACACACACACACACACACACACTTCCTTTCATTATTGTATTTTGAGGCTTGGTACTATTTAAGACATATGGCCTTATGCCTAATGCACCCAAGGGAAAAATGTATAAACATATTTGACATAGTCATACATATACCTCTAAATAAATATATAATTTCAATATAATTATCAAGTACCTACTATGTGTTAAGCATGATTCTATTTATATACTGGGAGTGGTTTTTAATAAGATTTGAGCATTTTTATTGAGCTTTAATTTCCACAATTTAATCCATGTATTTTCTAGGTCTTTGATGCTGTATAATTAATTATGTTTTCCTATAAAAGTATAATTCTTCATTAAAATAAGTCACTTAACAGATGAATAACAACAAGATGAATGGTGAAATGAAATTGGCAGCAAGAGTCAAAGAAAAATGAAAACCAGTGTGACACCTTGTCACTTTAAACTTGACCTGTAATTAATCACTATTTAATTCAATCTTCCAACTACAAACTGACTCGGTCAGTCAAATTTGAGGCAAATATTTGCTCTGACCCTGGCTTTATATAAGTAACCTTTGTTGAACTAAATTTAACTGAATTGAAATTAAATTATTTGAATTGAATTGAATCAGAGGGTGACATCACTTTCATTTTCCTCTGCAATAGAAAATTACTTTTTCAGATAATTTATAAATCTGCCCAAACATTTTAGTTCCATTTTGAACACACACACACACACACACACACACACACACACACACACACTGAACAGAATAGCCTTTGAAGAACCGATACCTTCTGTACAACAACAATTTGTGCTGAGTGCTAGGGACACAAATACAAACAAAAGCAAAACCAGTCTCTGCCCTGAAGGGCTCACATCCTAATGGGAATCACCACCCATAAATATAAATGCAGTCTCCGTGGGAAAGGCACTAGATTGGTGTCTAGGGGGACTAGGAAAAAATCAGCAAAGAGTAGGATTTCAACTGACTCTTGAAGTAAGCTCTGGAAACTGAGGCAAAGGTACAGAGAGGAAGAGCATTTCAGGCATGGGAGACAGCACAGAGATGGAAGATGTAGTTTCATCTATAAAGCAGAGCAAATAGGAGTGGCTAGGTGGCGAAGTGAGTAGAGAGGCCGCCCTGGAGTCAGAAGGACCTGAGTTCCGATCGGGCCTCAGACACTTAACGAACACACAAACAAAAACCTAGCCGTGTGACCTTGGGCAAGTTACTTAACCCCAATTGCTCTCCAAAAAAAAGCAAAAAAAAAAAAAAAAGCAAATAAGCCAGTATACTCAGATCAAGGGCTAAGTGGAAGGGAATAAAGTGGGAAAAGAACAGAAATGTAGAAAGTGGTAAGGTTATGAAGGGCTTTCAATGCTAAACAGTTTCCATTTCATCCCTAGGAAGCCATTGGAGTTTATTGATGGAGGGGTGTGACATGATCAAATTTATACTGTAAGAAAATCATTTTGACAGCTATGTGGGAGGGGGGATTGCAGTGAGGAGAAAGTTGACTCAATTTGACAAATTAGAAGGCCATTACAATAGTGCAGGTGAGAGACAATAAGGGCTTGAACTAGGCTGGTGGCTGTGTGAGTAGAAAGAAAGGAATATATAAAAGAGATGTTATAAAGGCAGAAATGACCACATTTGGCAACAGATTGGATTTGTGGGGTGACAGTTGAGAGTCAAGGATTACACCAATGCTGTGAGCCTGGGTGACTGGAGGATGATGCCTTCAACAGGAATAAGAAAGAGAAGAGGGGAAGGGTGGGGATAATCAGTTCTGTTTCAGATATATTGAGTTTGAGATGCCAGTGAGACATCCATTTTAATGTTCAAAAGGCAGTTGGGGACATGGGACTAATATATAAATCTAGGAATCATCTAGAGATGATCACTGAACTATTAGGAGCTAATGAGATGACTGAGATACTTAAGAAAGGGCTCAGGAAAACACCCACAGCTAGTGGGTGTGTGATTTGGATGAACTTTAACAAAGGAGACTGAAAAGGAGTGGTTGGACAGGTAGGAGAAGAACCAGGAGAGAGCAGTGTTATGAAAACCTAGAGAAAAGGAGAAAGTGGTCTACTGTATCAAAAGCTACAAGAGAGGTCATGAAAGCGGAAGACTGAGCAAATACCATTGGATTTGTCTACTGAGAGATCATTAGCAACTTTGGAGACAATAATTTCAGTTGAATGATGAGGTCAGAAACAGGAGTGTAAAGGATATAGAAGACAGTGAGAGAGGAAGTGTAGTCAGCTTTCTCAAGGAGGGTAGCTACTAATGATAATAGGATCAAGTATTTGTCATTATGATATATAATTATGTAGAGGGCAGCTAAGTGGCACAGTGGATAGAATGCCAGTTCTGGAGTCAGGCAGATTCTTCTTCCTCATTTCAAATCCAGTCTCAAACACTTACTACCAAGTCACTTAACCACATTTACCTCTGTTTCCTCATTTGTAAAAATGAGCTAAAGAAGAAAATGGCAAACTACCCCAGTATCTTTGCCAAGAAAACTCCAAATGGGGTCACAAAGAGTTAGACATGACTGAAACTGAACAAAAAATACATTATGCATGATCCCTTTGATCTCCCAGGACCTCCAAAGTCTTTAGGAATCAGAGTAGTGTGAAGTATAACATGACAGAAGGAATCTGTAGACTTTTATATGAATCCCAGCTCTAACACTTTCCTTGTTTCGGGACCATGGCTCATCAGTAAAGTGGAGATAAACTGCTGGCCTTATTGAGTTGTTGAGACAAATGTGGTTTGTAAACCTTAAAAATATTGAATAAATGTGAGCTATTCTATCATCAGTGGAAATTAGGTTATTCTGAAAGGAGTCATGCTTTACCAAGTCATTCTGATTACTCTTTTTTTTTTTTTTGGAGGGGGGAAGGCAGGGCAATTGGGGTTAAGTGACTTGTCCAAGGTCACATGGCTAGTAAGTGTTAAGTGTCTGAGGTCAGATTTGAACTCAGGTCCTCCTGACTCCAGGGCTCTATTCTTAGCCTCCCCATTCTGATTACTCTTTAGCATCTTGTTCTCTTAAAGGTATATGAAATTCAAGTTAGTTCAGAAATACAACATATTTTTGTTGTCATATGCTTCTAGCCTTGTGACCTTAAAAGTTGCTTTAGCCAACAGGAGTTTATGTATTTTTGTAGAACTAATTTTCTTATTTAGATTGTACTAAATTCCCATAAAATCCAGAAGCCTAAGGGATATAGAGCCCAGATGTGGCAGCAGATGCAATGAGTCAGACATTTGGTCAGAATGAACAACTTGGGAAATACTTTAAGTCCACCCACGTGGACCAGGTAATCAGAGTGACAGAGAAATCACAGCAAAATTTCTCACAATCTTATTCTGGGGCCTGCAGAATTTCTTGCTTCAAAATGTCTAATTTCCATCAACTCATACCAACCAAGTTCATTCATTTTGCCCTATGATGTTTCTCAATGCAAATATAAGAATAGCATAGGTGATAAATCACTTAATTAATTGTTCCTTTTTAGGGAAATCTACAAAATAATTTATTTCACTATTAACATTAGTGGTATCAAATTCAAATAGATACAGAGGCACTAATCCCTACATAAGAATTCCTGTGGGCTGAATATTGACTTAGTTTTAAAATATAATGTTATCTGTGTTTTATTGTATTTTCATTCCTTTTGTTAAATATTCCCCAATTATATTTTAATCTAGTTCTGGCTACATTTGAGAGTGCTGCCTTCGGGTAGTGTTTTACACCCCTGATTAACATAGTGACTTTCTGCTGAAGAAGGTTGTGATCAAAATGCCATATTAAAAAAAAAACTAGATAAAACTGAAAATTCCTTGTGAATTATTCCTTAATATCTGGTGTCAAGGTCTCTTTTAGGGTGGTCTTACCTACACCAGGAGGTGAAGAAAGGTGCTATTATTTTTTTTTCAGAATCCAACATAATTTATAGATCCATTCTTCCAAAGCCTCAAGAAAGAAAAATTTTTCTCTGCAGAAAAAACAGATATTAATGATAGTACAAAGCAGAATGCCTTCAAGAACTAAAGAGGTTGAGAAAAGGGGGAGGGGGCTTGGAAATCGATAAAAAAAAAATATGGTGCTCTAGTTTAGTAGTGACACAAGCTATGAGAAAAGCAATTTACAAGAAAGAAATCGATCTTTTCTCATAAATGTAGCCACAGGATGTCACAAGTTTACATATCGGAAACTGAATCTTGAAAGAGCATAGAGATAAATGAAGCATCTACCGGAGCTAACATCCACCTCAAACAACATTGAAGACAAATAAGCTTGCCAAGTGGATGAACATTCCTTCTTAAAACCCATATTTTCCCTCCTGTCCAAGAAAGCAGGGGGAAAATACTCCTATACTACCCCCTGCCTGAATGTGCGCTAGTCTACTTTTCTCCCAAATAGTAAGTGCTGTTAATACTAGGGGGTTTTTTCTGCCTCAAATCTAAATGGAGACCAAATTCTCATTTTAGTTACCATGTGAAACAAGAATGCCAGCTTTCTCCATAGGGTCAATAACTGTAAAGTGATATTTAATGACCCTCACTGCCTTTAATTACTGTGATGTACTTCCCGGGGATTCTGAAATTTGAGGTGGATGATAGACTGGTTTTTCTGGAGAGAGAAAATAACTTGAAATTTTAAAAGCAGTGTTAGCTGTCCAAGTTTAAAGAACACTACTAAAGACCTCCCTGCTCCCCAAGGGACAATCAAAGCCATTTAAACCCCAGTCTTCTCCACTACATGATAATGCGATGACAATGGCAAGACCAGCCTTACATAAAACATCATGCTGTTCCCACCAAGGCTGACAACGGGGAAACAACATGAAGCATCTTCGAAGGAAGGCTCAAGCCATTTTGCAACTGGCTGTTTAATTTTCAGTTGTAGTGGAGGAAAGAAGCTGCTTGTAAACAATCTGCTTAATTAAGATGAAAAACTAAGGACATTTCTGCCTCTGGCCCAGCCTAGCATAATGCTTTTGCACATAGTAGGTGTTTATTAATGCACCCCCATTCAAATATAAGCTCCTTGAGCCCACAAAGTGTTTTTGCCTTTCTTTATATCCCCAGGACTAAACAAAGTGCTTGATGCACAGTAAATACTTAATAATGTAGTAATAAATGCTCATTGATGGAAGGAAGGAAGGAAGGAAGGAAGGAAGGAAGGAAGGAAGGAAGGAAAGAAGGAAGGAAGGAAGGAAAGAAAATTAATTGGATGACCATCAAATCAACCGTACAAGCAATTTTAACGCATGTAGAGAACTTCAAAGATACACATTTTGCTGTATAGTAAAATTCCTATTCTAGCTTTTCCAAAATCATGAAAAAAATATAAAGTAAAACAATAAATATTTAAAAATATCCTGGCCAAGTCATTTGACCTTCAGGACCCAACTATTAAGTCATAGAAGGGTTAAATTGCCTTGTTAGAGAGAGTTCTCTGATAAAATCACAGATCCTTTCTAGAATCCTATATATCATATTCCATTGATCATTTTACAAAATGAGATGATCCATATGAAGTGCTTTGTAAACATTAAAGTCCCCTATAAGTGTTAGCTACCATCATTATCAATATCATTGCCCTCCTCCTCATTGTTTTTTGGTAAGGCAAGATTGTCTAAATCTAAGAAAGTTAATAATGTGGAATAATTTTTAAAATTCGTGTGCATGCATTTTTCTTCTTATGATTAAACATTTACCAGCACACCCCCTGATCATAGCCAAATCTAAAATAAGCATTCTGGATCAGTTACTCATTTCAAAACTTTTGTGAAGATATGTCTGGATTTGCTCAGAAATTAGATTATAAACTAATCTGGCTCCTCTCATGTGGTAGTAAGCTTGCATATAGGAAGTATTCAATAAATATTTATTGAATAAACAACTGAACTTCCAGTAAAGATGTACTGTCACCTCTGAGCTCTTGTATATGGATCAGACTTAATGCTACATCTTGGATCCAAAGGCAAATAAGTGGGACCAGATTACAAAATATGTCATAGAGATGATCTCAGGTGGACTTTCTAGGATCACTATAGATCTGGATCACTACAGATTTCAGCAGAACTCTCAGGCTTCCTTGAACTTTGGGCTGAAAGTGTTGAGGAGAGTGGAAAGGAGATAACTAGAAAGTGATAAAATGACAATTATTTGGGATTTCTCCATTTCTACACTCTCCTTACATCTCACTCGTTTTGCTTTTCCCTGAGGACTAATAAACAGGTAGGTTGGTACAGTAGATAGAGAGTTAGCTTAAGGTCCAAGACAATCCCACCTCTGACACATATGGTCTTGTCACCCTTAACAAGTCAATTAACCTCTTAGTGCTCCAGACAATTCTCTAAGACTAAAAGTTGCAGAGAAGGTTTTCATCTCCATGGTTAGAGGCAGTTTCCTATTCAGGGAATTCCTTATACCAGTGAATTTACAGGTTCAGTCCCTATCTTTAGTAATAAACAAATGCATTAAACTTTTTAAAAATTACACATGCTTTTCATTCATCAAAAAACACACACTCTTCATTTTGAGAATCTTTTTTTAAAAATCATTCTCATACATTAAAATTTTTATTGTTCAGTCATTGCAGTGATGTCTGACTCTTTGTGACCCCATTTGGGTTTTTTTTTGGCAGACATACTATCATGGTTTGCCATTTCCTTCTCCAGCTCATTTTACAGATGAGAAAACTGAGACAGACAGAATTAAGTGGCTTACCCAAGGACACATAGCTAGTATGTGTCTGAGGACAAATTTGAATTCAGGAAGATGAGTCTTCCTGACTCCAATCCAGGAACTCTATCCATTCTGCCACCCAGGTACCCATATGTTAAAATAGCCAACAGGGAAAATTCATACATATAAGATATAAAACACTTATTGCTGATTACAGTAGCACTTATCCACTATAGTACTTTAAGGTATGGGGCAGTTCACAGGTGACATCCCTATATATGATCTGGAATCTGGCCCACATTTGAGGAAAGCAGGAGGGCCATCCTGGCAAAAATCGGCAGCCTAGCTGGAGAGAAGGGCAGGCAAGACACTGGACTGCCAAGGCTGAGTATATCTCTTATCTTCTGAAGAATATCTGGCTGCAATTCTATCTTGCACTCCTAAAATATCTCTAATCTGGGAGTATGATTCTAAGAGTTCAAAATGAAAGCCAGTTCCATGATCACCTTCAAAGGAGAGAGGAGCCTTTAGTTTACACTCACCAACTTGGACCTTTCCCACCAAAAATCAGTTGCATAAAAAACCATCACAAGTATCTATTAAGCCTCTTTATCAAATAAAGAAGCAAACAGAAATAAGAGAAGTTATATATATATATATATATATATATATATATATATATATATATATATACATATATATATCATATACCATTTACATGCCAATGCATATAAAAGTACATACCAACGAATATACAAGATTAAATAAACACTTCAACTGGGAACAAGATAAAACCTCAGAAAAAAAAAAAACCAGGAGAAAAAAATGATGAGTCTGCTTTCAACAGTCTCTAGGGCTATAATCACTGGAAGTCAGAGGACATGATGGAGGCTGCCTCCCCTATACATCTACAGCTCAGGGGGTCCTGTCTGCCATATACAGTCTATGTCCCAGCTTTCTTTCCACAGATGTCTCAAGATCCTTTCTCCAAGTGTTACGTCCAACAAACTGAAGGAAGTCCTTTCTCTCCTCACCTAAAGATGTAGTTTGGCATCCTCTCAGGTAATCAAGGGTCACATACCCTTAAAGTCATTCATTGAAGTACTTTCAAGGTACTGCTCACCAAGTGGAGAGAGGTGTTACAGTATCCTCAGCCCTAAGAAGAAGTCAATGACATGGCAGAGGTATGGACACATTGCAATATAGTGTTTTTATTGTAAGAAGTACAACTCCTTATAATTAGTTAGTACCTGTTACTGTCCACCCTTCTCATTTATTTTGCATGTTAGATGCTTGTTGCCTTTATTTGTGCCTGAATCATATCTAAAAACCATCCAGTGATAGCCTTTGTTGGATTGCAAATTATTTAGATCCTTCAATTCTAAACCAAAATTCTGCAAATGAGATTCACATATGCTAGCAAACCAGGTGGCTCCTTGAAATGGATGACTAAGGATGACCTATGACAAGTTCTAAATTGAATCTAGCGCTACCATTGCTTATAGAGCCACGAAGAATTCAAATAAATCAGAATAATCTTGCAAGGTGGTAATTAGTTGACCCTTCAGCAAAATGGAGAGATTGTTTTTTAAATTTTAAAAAGAGTCAAAACATGTAGGAGGGAGTGTAATGCCTAAACACCTGGTTTCAGTATCAGAATTTAATAAAAAAAGCTTTTTGCATATGGTTTGACAAGAGAATGATTTTGACTGTCTCAATTAACTGTTCCCACTACCAACTTCATCACAGAGTAGAATAATATTTTTTAAAGCTTACCTAAAAATTGTTTTCTTCACTCAAATGATGGTAAATAAATGCATCAGAAAGGACCAGCAATAAATCACAAATAGGAGCATTCAGAAAACAGGTGATATTCCCTCCAGTTATTCTGGGAAAATCTTCTCAGATATTTGTAGGCAAGGAAAATATCTTAGAATTCTTCTAAACAAAATAATAATCACTGTACCATATATAGTTAAGAGGGACCTGTGCTTTTATTATAAGTCTATAATTTTCATAGTTAACAAACACCATAAAGATTTGTTCAGGGGCAGTGGCCCTGGAGTGAGGAGGACCTGAGCTCAAATGTGGCCTCAGACACAGACTCAGACACTTACTAGCTGTGTGACCTTGGGCAAGTCACTTAACCTTGCCTTGCCTTCCCCCTCAAAAAAAAAAATTTGTTCATATTTTTAAAGTGTTGACCTCAAAGGAGAATAGGAAAAACAAACAAGCAGAATCTGTATGCTTTAATAGGTCTAACCATTGTAGATAATGCTGCTTTGACTATAGCATACCAGCAGTCTCCAAGAGACTACCCAGCAAAGCACCAGAATAATTAACCTAATCTACTTTCATGACCTCATGAATCACATTCTATGATGGCCTTATCAGTTGGTACAGAGACTGGAAAAAAAAAAAAACCTCAGATGTCTTACCATGACTATAAATTACTACTGAAAGAAGAAATATTTTAAAATAAACATCTTCTCATATTCCTTTGCATCAAAGGACATTTGTAGCGGCAAGCACCCCAATATCCCCAGGGTGACTGCCAACACAGGTTCTTAGATCTGCTCTTCAAAAGGAAAGCAACTCAAAATGGGTTAACAAGCTTACTTTAATCAAACAAACACACATTACCTAGTTCAGGGGGAAAAGGTCAGCACCCCAAACTTCAGAGTTACAGAACTTACAGATCAAACAGACAGGCTTCCAAACTGTCCAACCATTATATCAATACCAAATCACAGTTACCAGAGAGGGAAGCATCAACATCTGGGTTTTCAAAGCCGGGGGGCTCTCAACAACGGCTTCCCAGAGTCTCATCTGGTCAAATCACACAACACTTCTCAAAGTGAGCCCCAAAGCAAAGCCTCTCCTCAGGGCTTATATAGCCTTCTCTTGGCTCAGAGAATGTAACAACCTCCTTGACCCACTGCCCAATCACAAAGTATCAAGGTGTGGGCTTTCCTGAAAAACAAGCCTCCCACCACAGGCTCCAGGTGCACTTAAGCTAGGGGCAGGGAAGATCTTTAAATCTGCATTTCCATTACATTCGGCCCCAAGATCTTTCTTGCCCATAGCATACACAATTTACATTTGAATTAGCACTAAACATCTCTTAGGTCACATCTTCCAGGTACATAAGAAAATCACAATATAATCTCAAAATACAATAGTCCAAGTCTTCCACTCATGGGACAAATGTTAACTCAGTCCACTTATCAGTAAAATCAAAAAATAGTCACTCTTAAGTTAACTCAATCAGTTACATCAGTTTTCAAAGTACAAGTCTTCCACTCATGGGGCAAAGTCTTGATTAGCTCAATTAGTCTCTTATCTGTAACAATATCTCAAAGTACAATTAGTCACTTATTCAATAAAGTCTTACTAAGAATGCCCATAGCATAGACAGTTAGCACTAACCATCTCTTAAGTCATATTTTCAAGGTACATCTAAAGTTACCAAAGTGGCCACAGGGCCTTAAACACAAAATACAAAGCATTATCATATCAATTCACAAAATACAAAGCATTATCACATAAAGTTCTCTTGGGAGGAGAGGGGTGTCCTTCCCACAACACTGCTCCAGCCCTTGCTTCCAAGTCCAGAGAGGGAGCTGGGCAACAAAACCAATGTGGGGTCCTTGGGGTGCATGGCACTTCACCCCACCCATCATAGTTACAAGTCCATCCTCCCCCTGGGTCCCAAACTGTGGGATGCAACAAGGAAACACATTCAGTGCCCCTGCTTTGCCACACAGTCCTTATCTTGTCCTGTGGCTGAACTCCAAACTCCTGGGTTCCTTCTCCTCCAGCAGAAGGCAGCAGCTCCAGGCTTCTCCACAGGTCTCCATGCAGGCAGCTCACCATTCCTGCTCTCAGCTCAGTGAAGTCAGCATGCAGGTCTTTCTCTCCTGCTCCATGGCTCCACAGAATCACAGCTACCACAACTGGGAAACAAACAATTATCCCAGCCCCCATACTTTCCTTTTACTCAGCAGATCCCATCCTCGTCGCCATTTTGTAGCGGCAAGCACCCCAATATCCCCAGGGTGACTGCCAACACAGGTTCTTAGATCTGCTTTTCAAAAGGAAAGCAACTCAAAATGGGTTAACAAGCTTACTTTAATCAAACAAACACACATTACCTAGTTCAAGGGAAAAAGGTCAGCACCCCAAACTTCAGAGTTACAGAACTTACAGATCAAACAGACAGGCTTCCAAACTGTCCAACCATTATATCAATACCAAATCACAGTTACCAGAGAGGGAAGCATCAACATCTGGGTTTTCAAAGCCGGGGGGCTCTCAACAACGGCTTCCCAGAGTCTCATCTGGTCAAATCACACAACACTTCTCAAAGTGAGCCCCAAAGCAAAGCCTCTCCTCAGGGTTTATATAGTCTTCTCCTGGCTCAGAGAATGTAACAACCTCCTTGACCCACTGCCCAATCACAAAGTATCAAGGTGTGGGCTTCCCTGAAAAACAAGCCTCCCACCACAGGCTCCAGGTGCACTTAAGCTAGGGGCAGGGAAGATCTTTAAATCTGCATTTCCATTACAACATTACTGGTGACTTTTTAAAATACCCCTTACTGTAGTGATTCCTATCATCCTTAAGAGGTGAGTTGGTTGTAAATTAATTTTACTGGAGGAAGTTGGCATCAAATAGCAACTAGATTTGATGCATAAAACAAATGGAGACAGAACTAAAATAGACACAGAGATTTAAAGAAAGCTTTGTTATCAATAAAGAGACCCAAATGATGACAATTCAAAATCTAAAGAACAAAGTATGGCAAAGAAAATCCCAATAATAATGTAGATATGTTTAATTGTGCTTCCACACTTTCAGTCCAAGAAAGAACTTGTCATCTTGGACTCAAAAACTGAGACCAGTGCTTGTCCAGGAGGCCCAAAGGAAAAGAGGGGGATGAGGTTCCTCTTTCATGTAATCAGTTCTGCTTCCCAGGAAGAGAAAGAGAAAACATAAAAAGAAAGGAGCAATTCCCACCTACAGATATCTCACTCTCATTATGATGAGACAAGCTTAATGGAGCTTAAGGGTTCCAAAGTAGATTTCTTTTCCCATTGGGTACCAATAGAGGATATTGTATGTCTATCTGTCGTCTCTCACACACCTTCTTTTCCTTTCTGGTCATATATTATTTGTGGTCATATTATTTAAACCACTTCATCTACACAATTGGTCATTGATAATAGACTGCAGACTATTTCTACCTACTCAGCACCTCTCCACTGCCCTGTGGGCAACCTGTAATTTTGATTGCTCAGAGATTGTGCTAGTCCAGGTTCAAAGTCATGTAGTTAGTAGGTGCTGTCCTTTGTACTTAAAGACGACCAAAATGACATTGCAATGTTGGGTTGGGTTGGTCAGTTACAGTGGTCGAACTGTGGTTAATTAGACCGATACAAGCTTGGAAGACTCTTACCAGAGGTCAGAGGCAAGTAGTCCATTTTCTTTTTTTTTCCTTTTTTTTTTTTTTGGAGAGGGGAAGGCAAGGCAATTGGGGTTAAGTGACTTGCCCAAGGTCACACAGCTAGTAAGTATGTTGAGTATCTGAGGTTGGATTTGAACTCACATCCTCCTGACTCCAGGGCCGGTGCTCCATTCACTACACCACCTGCTTGTTCCCAAGTAGTCCATTTTCAAAGTCATGAAGGATCAGTGAAATTATATTGATGTTTAATACAAGAGAGACCATTGTTTCAAGAAGTTCACTAAAAGTGCTGCTCAGTTTCCCAAATACAATCCAGATCACTTTCTTCTTCCTCTTCAAATGCAGGCCCAAGCTACTGTTCATGTTCAGTGTCTATCCAAATATATATAATAGGGCATCAAGGTGGTATATAGAGCTCTGGGTCTGGAGTCAGAAAGGCCTGAGCTAAAATCCAGCTTCCAACACTTACTAGCTATGTGACGCTGGGCAAGTCCCTTAACCTTCATTGACCTCAATTTTCTCAACTGTCAAATGGGAATAATAACAGCATCTCCTTCCCAGGGTTTGTTGTGGAGGTCAAAAGAGATTGTATTTGTAAAGGACAGTGCCTGACACATAGTAAGCACTATGTTAACTGTTAGCCATGATGATAATCATGATGATGATGGCCCAGCTCCATGAACTGACCATTTAACTGGAAAAAAAATTTAAGTGCCTTCCATAAAAAGGTACTATGCCAGACCTGGGGGACAGAAATACAACAGTTCATTCCCTTAAAGGCCTTATATTCTATTGGAGGTGGAAAGGAGTAGAAGTGGGAGAAGCACACAACATGTACACAGGGAAACAAATATAAAATGTCTAAAAATAAATATAAAGTAATTGTGATGGAAAGGGTAGAACATATTCTGAATAACAGGCAATTTTTATCTACTTGTTTTTTCCCATGTCAATAATTAGATCAAGGGGAGGCTAGGTGGCACAGTAAATAGAGCACCTGCCCTGGAATCAGGAGGATCTGAGTTCAAATCCAGCCTCAGACACTTAATACAAAACTAGCTGTGTAACCTGGGACAAGTCACTTAACCCCAATTGCCCTACCTTCCCCTCTCCAAAAAGAAAAAAAATAATAATAATTAGATCAAACTTGTGTTAGTGATTACAGATAGCATTTAGGAGGCTCTGAAGTTTTCTGGGACTCAGATGCTGTCAGTACAGTGGCAACTCCAGCCTAGAGGACTTCACTAGTTACACATTTCTGTTTGAACCTCACACCATGGTATACTCCATGATAATGACCAAAACCTTTGGCAAGAGAGACTGCAAGGTGTAGTGGGAAGGTTCTTGGAAGGGTGTATGGGCACATGAATATATATGTGAATGTGTGTACATAAGTTTTCAGGTATACATAGAGAGAGGGCACAGGCTGAATCTAATAGGAAGGGATGATACTTAAAAGGTGAGGTTAAGAGGTGAGAGAGTAATGTGGTGAGGGGGAATGGGGAGAGACAGCGGGGTGAACTGTCTCATGTAGAGGAGGCAGGGGAAGGTAGCTGCCAGGGAGGGGAGGAACAGGAAGGCAAAAAGGCAAAACCCTATTCTCATTGTATTTGGACCAGGGAGAGAATGACATGCATACTAAATAGGGTGTCCCACCCTATAGGAGCGTGGGGGGGAGGGGCATGGGGAAAGGTGGTGGAGGGGGGGTGGGCTTGGGGGGAGGGAAGTTGGAAGCACCCACTTTTGAAAAGGGACAGGATCAAGGTGGGGAGTGGACCAGGTGGAAGGTGGGATGGGAGAGAGGGAAATATAGTCAGTCTATTACAATATAGCTACTATGGTAATGTATTTTTTACCTTAGCTACCTTTACCTTAGCTACACATGTACAGCATATACTGAGTTGCTTATCTTCCTTTTAAAATCAATTTTTTTAAAAAATATATAAATACTATGATTAATACTATTTTGCATATAATTGGGAGATAAGATGCGCAGGCAATGGGGCACAAGGATTCACCTCGCCCTACTGGAAAAGTCAAAGGGAGTATGGGAGAAGAGATGGGAGAGAGCAGATTGGTCAAGGGGATATCCTGTATGACTGTTATTCTGGGGTGGTGGGTAGGGGAGAAATGGGGAAAAAATCCTCACAACAACCCTGGGAGGTAGGTGCTATTTTTATCCCCATTTATCAGTTGAGCAAACAGAGCTTAAGTGATTTGCCTAGGTTCACACAACTAGGAAGTATCTGAGGATGGATTTGAACTCAGATCTGGCTGACTTCAGGCCCAGCACTTTAGCCACTGTGCCATCGGCTAGTTCTAGTAGATTGCCTAGTACATAGCACTTATGGAGTGTTTATTGACTAACTGGGTATATGTATAATTTTCATGGAGGTTTTATAGAAATTAGAATAAGGTCCCTGATTCTTTTCTTAATGATTAATTCCTCCTGTTTGAGTTATCTCAACATCCCTATCAATTACTCAACACCTTCAACACCCACTCCCTCTGTGTACACTGAGCTAGGGCAGGTGCCCTTCCTATGTTGTTTCTTTAATGCTGATTTTAGCCCCTCATGAGCCTGAACTGTGGTTTTATTGTCCAGTTACAGTGGCCCCATATTTGTGAGCAAAGCTTTAGATAAATTTGAGTTACTTGTCCTGCTGGCCAGTAAAATATTTTTTGTCTTTACCTTAGACAATTTTGCCCTCAGCAACCTCTGTGAAAAGGCTGTGCATCATTCAGGGACCAGAATCAAGAACTGGGGAGAGTCAAAGAATCAAAGAATTTAAGGGTTTAGAACCAATCCCTCCCCCAAATCTATTAGTGCCTCTCCCACCCCAAAACTATCTTGTATTTGCTTTTTATATATAATTGAGGGCTCTTCCATGTTTGTCTACTCAGAGAGCCAAGGGACTGAGAATTAGACATTCAGCTCCTCCCTAACTTGAGAGGGAAGAGTAGGAGATATGTTTCCCCCCACTCTACCCCAAACTCTAAGCCCAACAGCTTCAACTACAGGATAATCATAGGTTAAAGAACATGAGAGACAGGTGAAGATGCTGGGAACTAGCTATGGTCACTGCTGCTGCTGCTGCTGCCCTCAATGCTACCATATCCAGGTACACCTGCAGAATAAACAGTAGCTGTCTGTTTTTGCTGAGATTGAGGTTTCTGATACTACCTTCTCTCCTCATTCTCTCTCTGTCCTTCTCAGGAAAAAGATATACATCCCTTCCAGAGTTTATCTCTGTTTATTTAAAGTACATATACACATAATATATGTATATATTATATATATAAATATATATATACATGCATATACATACATATATATATATATATACTTACTACAACTTACCTAGTCTCTAAAAGCCAGTACTAACATTATCCTCAAGGTATTATTGGTCTATGTGTTTCATTTGCTCAAAAGCTAATAAGGAGGTTGTTGAAGGCTAGAAAGAGGCTAAAAGAAAGAGAGACAGAAACAAAGAAAGGGAAATAGAGAGAAAGAGAAACAAAGATAAACAAAGATGAGGGGAGGAGAGAGAAAGGGAGGATATTGTTATAGGCAAGAGATTCTGAATTTTTTGTGGCATAGATCCCTTCGGCAGTCTGGATCCATAGATACCCTTCTGATAACAATGCATTTCTAAAAAAAAATCATATTGAAAGAAATGCTAAATTTCAATTAGAGGGTTAATGAAAATAAAAATACAAATTTTTCCCATACCAGTTCACAAAACTCCATCTACAGATTCAGTTAAGAACCTTTGTTATAGAGGGATATTATAAGCCCAGCCTAGTGATCTTCTTGGGAACAGGGAAGCATTGGGAAGTTTGAATCACTTTTGTGAATCCTAATTCGCTGAAGAATTGATAGGCCTCAAGCCTAGAGAAGAGGAAGGTACTTAAAGAAGAGGAATGTGTTTATGGAAAGCCTCAGGAGAGAAGCATATGGAGTGGAGCAGGACCAGAGGGCCAGGCATCTTGATACCACATGGCAAGAATGTGTACAAAACTTAAAGAGTCAATTCAGGGATGGTGAGACTCTCTCAGAATCATGCCACATTCATCTATTCCATTACTGAGTTCAAATAAGAAAAGACAGATGAGTTCATTATCATATACAAGCTATAGAGATTTATATAGAGAGAAACAATGGCACCTAAAGATGGGAAAAGTGAATGCTGAAAACTATCTTTACATGTAATTGAAAAAAATAAAATATATTAATAAGGGGGAAAAAGGATGTTCTGTACCATCTGTTAGGTAGCTAGGATTTCTCACTATTAAAGGCAACTAGGAGGCATGGTGGTTAGAACACTAGGCCTGGAGTCAGAAAGACTCATCTTTCTGAGTTCAGATCTGGCCTCAGACACTTCCTAGCTGTGTGACCCTAGGCAAGTGACTTCACCCTGTTTGCCTCAGTTTCCTTATATGTAAAATGAGAAACAAATGGCAAACCACTACAATACCTTTGCAAAAAAAAAAACCTAAATGGGGTCATGTAGAGTTAGACATGACTGAAAAAAGGACTGACTAAAATCCTCAATACTGGACCTACACAATGGCTATTAGAAGATTTCTATGGCAAAAGAAGACAAAGAAAAGATTGTTTTCATCTACTCAAATGAATTTTACCAGTTTCAGCCCCAAAGCACCTTCAGCAAACTGATGAAAAAAAGTAGCTACAGATACAAAGTACCTGTAACCAAAAGGAAATTCTAGAAAAACATCGAGGTGTCGGATCACCTAGAGTAAATTGGATCTTCTAGAGAAAATCTTTAAAGGACAAGTGCCATTTTGGCAGAACCTCTGTCAAATGTATGTATCACATAACTCAACAAACTGTGAGGGCTGCCCAGAGAAGAAAGAATCTTCCTGACCACACCACATCCATACCTAGTACCTTCAAAATCTAAGGACTTTTTTAAAAGCTGATAATTATTACCACAAGTGGTGAAGAATTGTGCTTCTACTGCTAAACTGGTAAGTGATTGTGCCTATATGATTGAAGAGAACAAGAAGGAGGTGGGGAGAAAAGACCAATTTGTCCTAAAATCCACAAAGCCCTTTGAAGGTTTATGGATAAGCGTTCAAAGACTTGGAAAAGTGACTCATACATGCACCAGTACTGTCCACTGCATAACCAAACAATCCTTTCATCCTGTATCCAGACTTCAGTTTGGAAAGCTTAGGAATAGTTCTGTACCAGTTACTAAAAGAGTGACAGTCACTAAAAATTAGTTGCTAGCAGAGGGCAGAGCAACATGGGCACTCATTTTACCACACACAAACTAGAGCTCTTGGCTTAGAAGAGAGAAATTCAAAGGCTAAGTGATGAGAATGTCAACCAACAACAGTCCACTGACATTCTGATCAGTGCAAATTAGATTCTACTTTCCAGGGATGGATATGAATTTGGCATCCACTAATGACCAGGAAAGACTAATGTGAATGCTATTGTCTTGTCCTGACAAAGCTATAATACCTAAGAAAGGAGTGAAGATCTGTGACACCCAAGCTACATTACAACCTAATGGAAATATAGCTGAGAGTTTGAGACTTCCACCAGCCAGAAAGCCAATAGCACATGTGAACTTTGTTTCATTAAACCAACATTCACTACCTCAATTGTCTATATGTAACTACAGGGAAGGGCACATACTGATGAGGGACTGCAAGAAGTGATATAAGCCAGGGAGGGGTAATGATTCAATTTCCTATCCCTTAAAAAAGAGGGATGTTGAGAAAATGGCAAAAGTTAAGTTTGTGCAACAGAATACCATACTGGATTGTCACTGTTTCTATACATGGTACCAGGAAACATCTGCTGCTCCTCAGAGCATATCATAATACTATGAACTTAAAGTCAAGTCAACAAACATTTATTAAGCCCTTACTATGTCCCAGGCACTGTACTAAGATCTGGAAATAGAAACTGAAGCAAAGAGAAAAATAGCCTTCGAGAAGCTTGCATTCTAATGGGAGAAAACAATATATAAAAGGCAGTTGGAAAGAGGGGAAGAGTATGGGAAGATGAAGGTATCCAGTCAAGAGGCCCAATAAAGAAAGTCTCTTAAGTCAGGAGTAAGCCTAGAAAGAATTGAGGACATGGATAATCTGAGTGTTCTCCTTAAAATAGAAGTTCTGGGAGGAACCAGGCCAAATACCAAGAGAGGCTACAGAGGCAGAGGGTACTTCCAGTATAAAAAGTCTAGAGGTGAGGTGAACTTTCAGAGTGAAGATGTTTCTGTGGCATTATAGAAAAAGCCTAGGAGAATCAGGAGTACAGCCTAGACAGGAATTAAGACTTTGAAAGTTTTACATGATAAATTTAAATACATGAGTAAAGAAAAGACCCTAAAGCTAATAAGTAACATATACTGTTGGCCAAAAATGTCTGCAGATGGCACTAAGAAGTATGAGACTTGTACTTGTTGTATACCAAAAGAATTGTAAATTCATGCCACATCCTTGGAATATAGGAGCATTGCAAAGCCTTACAACCTTCCTGCATGAACTTTTTAATCTTTAAAAGGAAATAGCTATAACATAAATCATATTCTGCTGGTGACCATTCTGTGGGGTATGCACAAGCATATCTAACAAGGAACCAGAAAGTTTCCATGGTTACTAAAGTATTAGGAGAATATTTCTCATCTCAATGTTCAAATGTCCTCCCAGGAACCATTCAAACCACTACTTAAAGAGATGTTAATTTTGCCTGGCACTAAGAACTAGTACTATACCTTAACACTGAAGTGGACCCACCACCTGAGGGTTTCACTTCACATTGTCGAACATATTAGGAGCCCTGAGAGGAGAATGAAAATCTCAGTAAAACTAAAATGTGGCATTCCTGGGATATGTGTACAACTCTATTGCAAATGATGCCATGTTCTTTACTCCATCCCTGCTCAGTTTGTATGAAAACCACATCTACTTATTGACATGTTTTGGAGGATCTGAAAATACTCCAGAGACTGCTGATACTTTGTATCGGCAAGCACCCCAACATGACCAGGGTGGCTGCCAATACAGGTTCTTAGACCTGCTTTTGTAAAGGAAAGAAACTCAAAATGGGTTAACAAGCTTACTTTAATCAAACAAACATATATTACCTACTTCAGGAGGAAAAGGTCAGCACCCCAAATTTCAGAGTATACAGACAGATCAAACAGACAGGCTTCCAAACTGTCCAACCATTATCAATACCAAAATCACAGTTACCAGAGAGGGAAGCATCAACATCTGGGTTTTCAAAGCCAGGGGGGCTCTCAATGGCTGCCCAGAGTCTCATCCAGTCAAATCACACAACACTTCTCAAAGTGAGCCCCAAAGCAAAGCCTCACATCAGGAATTATATAGCCTTCTCCTGGCTCAGAGAATGTAACCACCCTCTTGACCCACTGTCCAATCACACAGCATCAAGGTGTGGTCATTCCTGAAAACCAAGCCTCCTACCACAGGCTCCATGTGACCACATTCAGCCTATTAGGGGGCAGAGTATATTTTCAAATTAAAGAAGGTTCTCAGAGTCACTTAAGCCAATCAAAGGGCCTAGGGACAGGGAAGATCTTCAAATCTACATACTTACAACCAATACTCCTCTAAAAGAAGTTTTCCACCTCAACTGCAACTTCAACTCAGAAAAGCACTGCTTGAAACAAACAATTATCTGAATCCAAGTTTGTTATCAAGACTTTGAATAAAGAGACAAGTTTTGCGAAGAAACTTCAGGGTTCATGCAACACATAAGTTGGGAGATCATGGGAAAACTACTCAATAAGTAATGTGGAGAGACTAAACAACTTGCCCATTTACAGGATAGCCTCTCTACTGTCTGATCACAGAGCTCATCTGAACTAGTCTTGCATCCCTAAACTGGAACTTGTAAAGTACCCAGGATGGCTAGTAGTATTATCATGCTTTTTGAAGTGTCTGTACTCTAAGTATCTCTATAGCTAAAATCCTAGGTAGGAAAGGGCCTGCTTTTGGGTCTAGTCTTCTCACTCTGTATGAACTGACTGATAGGTTACTGAGTCAGCTTGCCTTGAAAGACATTTCTGGCCTTTGTCTGTTTCAGACACTCTTTGAAGAATGGATAATAGCTAGCATTGGTGAGTGAGCCAGATTTGGTAGCATGGGGGCACATTCCTGTAATCTCTGCTGCTCTAGAGGCTGGGATGGTCGATTGTTTGAGTTAGGGAATTCTGAGCTTCAGCAGACTAAAACTAATCAAGCTTCTGCATTAATTCTCATACCAATATGGTGAGTCTCTGGAAGCAAGGAGCAAGGAAGAAGGGGAGCCACCAGACTACCTAGGGAGGGGCAAACCAAACCACATTGGAAACAGAGCAGGTCAGAGATCTCATGACAATGAAGAGTAGAATCAGGCCCAGGACTTGTCACTGTACTTCCACTGACAGGGAGACCCAGCAAGTAATCCTTTTGCTTAAAGTCTACTAAGGTAATCACCCATCAAATTCTTCCTGCTCATCAGGATGTCTGACTCTCTTCTAGGCAATAAGTAGTAGTCATGAGCCTTTGAGCAAGTCATTTCAATTCTCTAAGCCTGTTTCCCCAGATGTAAAATGAGTGGCCAGCCTGCTTGACCACTAAGCTTTTTCTTATGACTCTAAATCCCAGAACATCAGCTTCCCTCATCAGTTTACACTTTGACCTTTTTATCCAAAACAAACTACTCCTGAAGGTGGGTTTGCCTTCACCTCTTTTTTTCTTTCTGAACTTTTTAAACATTCTCAAAAAAAAAAAAGAATCATTAAAAACACAAATTCAGTGGTTTTCTCATACAGAGCAAGTTCAGAATGAACACTTCCAGGGAGGAAATGCTATGGCAAAATCATCCTCCTTCACCCTGCGGGTGCAAACTTTCAGAACATTACTGAAGAAAATGCTACCTGCTGACCAACCCACTGAGAAAGCAAGGGTCAACTAGATCAAGGACATAAAAAAGCAAAGGCCTTAGCACCATCCTTAAAGAACTGCATTTCATGGAGTATCTAATTACTTTCCACATACTGAGACAGAGTTATTAAATCACTCCTCAGCCTTCTCTGCTCCTAGTGGGATCTCTGTTTCCTTTAGTCTTTCTTCTTAGGCCTTGGTCTTCCTATCTTATCATATCAAGACGCCTTTGATCTCTTTCCAAATTCCCCAAATTCACCTGTGATTTTAGAGTCAAAAAGCAGACATAATCCTCTATTAGGGGCTTGCCCAGTTGTTTATACAATAGAAGGATTGCCTCATGTGAGATTTAAAAACAACCTCAAAATTAATATTATCAAGAAATATTAATGAGGCATCTTGGTATAGTGGAAAGAGTTCTGAATTTGGAGTCAGTGGACCTGGATTTATATCCCTCCTCTGAATTTTGTGACTACTGCCTTTGTGACACAACTATCTTTGTGACTCTGGGTGAGTCACTTAACTTCCCTAGGCCTCAGTTTCCTCAACTGTAAAATGAGAGGATTGGATTAGATGGCCTCTGGAGTCCTTCCCAGTTCTACATAGTTTATCCTATGACCTATTAGGTATGAGTATAGCAATAGAGATACACAGAGGTATGAGATGTAGTATCTGACCTAAAAGGACTATCAATCTAAATGGAGAGAACAGAGCAGAAATAGACTTAATTTACTCATATATTTTGACGGATATTTTACTTGATCAGAATGGAGATTCTATCCACTGAAACAGACTGCAAATTCTCCACCCTTCTACATGGTCTCATACCATTCATATTTTTGCATAAAGTCTTCCCAGAGCAAAGGAAGAATTAACCTGGCATCCATAAGATTTCATGGATGGATTCCATGGGTCCATGAATTTGGTTTTAAAAAAGCAATTTGCTAAGTGTATTTCAATATAACTATTTCCATTGCAATTCTATCTTTTATATATTTAAATCATTATTCTGAAAAGAGGTCCATAGGCTTGATGCCTAGTCACCAGATTTCTAAAAGGGTCCATGGCATTCATGAATGAATGAATAAAGTGAAGAATGTCTACCCTTGAGGATCCATTTTCTGTGTTAAAATTTCTTCCTACTGTTCTTTTAGTATCTCAGGGGACCAATGTGATCCTTGGGCTATCCATTCATTGTCTCCCATTCTATTATATGAGCTGCCTTCACATGCTACCATCACCTAACCATAATTTCCATAAGCCAAAAATGTGCCTCAGTTAAACTTTGTATCTAAATCAGCACCTAGCACAAAGCTCTGCAAACATTAGGTGCTAGTTGTTTGGATGAATGTCTGATAAATCCCAAAATATTCCACTTTGCATAATAACTATTTATACAATTTGTATACCCTCATTACGCTGTAAGTAGTTTGATAATGAGGATTTTTCCATCCTCATCTTTGTATCCCTTGCTGTGCCCAAAATACTAGACATTCAATAAATATAGATCACTCAGAGTCAAAAATTAGTAAATGCTAAAGAAGTTCAGGGAAAGGAATACTTAGTTGTTAAGTGCTAGAATAATCAGGATAGAGGGATGTCACAAGCAAATGCTGAGAGGCAGGCATTCAAATGGTGTATATGAGGGAGTAGAGATGGTTGGTTGGTGGCTTTTCTTCATGCCTGAAGAGGACCAAAATAACATCACTATGTCAGGGTCAAGGTACAGTATGTCCATTTATGGTTGATCAGATTAATGCAAGCTCAAATGACTCAAATATAATAAGGAAGCAGAAATAGAATTTAAAAAGGTGAAGTTAAGAAGAGTTGCCAGACCACACCAAAATCACACCAAGGAAAATTATGCTGGAGGTGACATAAACTTGAACAGATTGAGGGATTGTTTTAACAGCTATCTCAGAGAGGGGAAGGTGACCAAAAATACAAGGAAAATGCCAGATAATATTACTAACTCAAAAAGGGGATGAAGAGGACATGAATAATGACTGATCTTTACACTAGTACCTTAACCTCTTTATAAGATTTCTATGAGACTGACTACATAGGTATTAAAGGTATCCATGATGAAAATATGAAAGATATAGTAGAGGTAACACACCCTAAGGTTCCTGCCATGGAGGCTAGGCTACTGTTTCTCTAATGCCTGCCATGAACTCCTCATTACTCTATGGGTCACTTTGATTTTTTAAAATAAATTTACTTAATTAAATGTACATGCATTAATAATCTATCCCTCCTACTGACCCCTCTATTGAAGAAAAAAAAATGATCCTCATAGAAACATGCATAGTTTCATGATCCAACAAAACAAATTCCCAAATTGGTCACCCCTGAAAATGTATGTCTCTCTCTGTACTTTTATTCACACTTCTCTGGCAGGAGATGAGTGCCATGTTTCATCCTCAGTCTTCCAGACTCATAGTTTATTATTGCATTGATCAGAATTCCAAAGTCTTTTGAAGTTGTGCTAGTTCTGCTTATTTTACTCTACATCAGTTCATAAAGATCTTTCCAGTGTCCTCTGAGACTATACGTTTCATCATTTTCATGGTACAATTATATTTTATTATATTCATATATCGTAATTGTTTAGCCATCTTCAATAAGAGGATATTACCTTAGGTTTGGGGTTGGTGTTCTTTTTTTCTTTTTTGGTATTATGAAAGGAGTTGCTAGAAATATTTTTGAACATATAGGTTTTTTTCTTCTTTCTTTGATATCTTTGGGACCTAGCCCTAGTAGTAGTATAACTGATTCAAACACTATGTTTGTTTTAGTAAATTTCTGGGCATTATTACAAGATTCTTCACAGTACTACTGTGCCTGTTTTCCCATAGCTCCCCCAGCATTTGCCATTTTATTTTTTTTTTGTCATCTTTACTCTCTGATAGGTAGAAAGTGAAACCTCTCCATTGCTTTAATTTGCATTTCTCTAATTATTAGTGATTTAAAGCATTTTTATGTGGCTGTTAATAGCATGGATTTCTTCCTTTGAAAATTGCCTGTTCATAGCCTTTGATGATTTATCTATTAGAGAATTATGATTAGTTTGAAGTATTTGAATCAAATCCTTATATATCTTAGATAAGAGATCTTTATTAAAAATATGCTGCAAAGATTTTTCCCATTTACCTATTTTCCTTCTAATTTTAACTACATTAGATTCAATTATTAAAAACTTTTTAAATTCTACATTATCAAAACTGTCCATTTTCTCTTGTGAAATTGTCTATTTTACTTAACTTTAGTCATGAACTCTTCCCCTATCCATAGGTCTGAAAGGTAATTTCTTCCTTTCTCTTTTAATTTGTTCATAATGTGAGTTGTATATCTCGGTCTTATATCCATTTGGAATATATTTTCGTATGGAGTGAGATATTGATGTGACTACAGTTTCTGCCAGAATGCTGTCTGGTTTTCCCAGAAGTTTTTGTATTATGGGTCACATTGATTCTTCAGAGACTATAATGTACCAGATTCACAACCACACAGCCTCAGAGAGACAACACTGCTGTTAAAAATAAAGAGGGCTTTTTTTCCTCCAAGAAAATAGTGTCCTAACTCCTTTTTCCTGCCTCTCTCTAACCTTTCCCTCATTAGAATTCTTTGTCCAGTCAGACTCTTTCGGTTTTCCTTGTATATCATATTTAATGTGTATACCAACCTTCTAATTCTGTTTTTTAATTGCATTATTCATTAAAAGCCTGTCATTATTTCTATTAAAATTGATTAATTTTAATGTAAATAGTTACCCAGCAATTTCAGTTGTTTGTATTGATGTTCCATGTTATGTTTAAAATAAAATATTAATTTCTTTAAAAGGTTTTGGAATTAACAAGTAGCTTTTGATTACTAAAAACATTGCTTCCTTCTCTTCAGTTCTGGGTCCCATTCATTGTTCATCTCCAGTGCCTGTCCTAAATAATATTACTGATGTAATAACTCAATGAAATAGTAATCTAGGTGCCTGTCACAGTAGAATCAATGGAAATTTTTCATCCATTTATTATTTCCTGCATGGATGGTTAGACCGATTTACTTTGAGTAAGAAATAGATAGCATTAAGTTCTTTCTATAATATTCCAGAGACCTGATGCAAAGCAAACAAACAAAAAATATGCCATTAGCAGACTGGAACACCCAGAGGACTTCTCCCATTTGAGCACTGCTGAGAACATTTTTCATAATATTCTCTACATTTCCACATGAAATATTGTATTATTTATGTTTCCACCTAAAATAGTCATATGCTTATTTTATTTCTCATTTAATATTAGTTATCAAAGAATCACTTGAAAAGCATTAATTACCAATCATGTTAGGTACTATGTTTGGCCAGGGATACAAAAAAATAGAATAAATAATCCCTGTCCTGAAAAAGCTTACATTCTCTTGGAGAAAATAAGGCTCTATCCTAAATACTCTGAGATTTATCACCTCATTCATTCTCATCCATCCAAGAATGAGGATCATGATCAATCTATACCTGCCATGTTCCCCAATGGTTCATAATGTGGGGTTCACCTAATGTGCTATAGGCTTTTCTCACTTTATTTCAATGATGTAAGGAAATCATTGGGGTTCTCCCATTCTCTACCTGTCTTGCCTCTCTCCTACCACCTGAACAGCCCATATGTTCCTATCACAATTCCTCAATGGCTTCCCTTATTCCTGTTGTTCTTTGCCATTCCTCGTTGGCCACACATTACAGCTTCTTCGTGCTTACAAGTGCCTCTCTAGTACTATTTGTGTGATACTCATTTTTTCATTCTTCTGAGGCAGTGGTCTTCTATGGCTCACTGAAAAATAGAAATGTTAGTGATATATTAATAACTGACAAGATTAGTCTTTGCTTTCATGCTAAGTTTGGGGTGAAGATTTGCAATTTCTGGAAATTTACAATTTTTAGTTGGACACCTATCAAGTGTAAGGGACACCAACTCTTCATGGGCTAGCCCCGTTATGCCCCATAAGAGGGAAAACCAGTCAGTCAGTTGTCGTCTGTCAAACCTAAAGAGAAATCCCTTTACTGCTTCATTGTTGTATTCTTGACACTGGAATGCTTGAGAGTATTGTCTATGAGAAATAGCCAGATCTCCAAAAGGTAAAAGGTAATACACTACCACTTGCAGGAACATGAATTTATTAAACACCTATGTTCCATTCACTATGCTAAGCACTTTACAAATATTATTTCATTTGAGAATCACAACAGCTCTGAGAGGTAGCTATCGTAATTTTTCCCCATTTTACAGGTTAAGAAATTGAGGCAGGGGTGGCTAGGTGGCGCAGTGAATAGAGCACCAGCCCTGGAGTCAGGAGGACCTGAGTTCAAATCCGGCATCAGACACCTGACACACTTACTAGCCGTGTGACTTTGGGCAAGTCACTTAACCCCAATTGCCCTCCAAAAAGAAAAAAGAAAGAAAAAAAAGAAATTGAGGCAGACAGAGTTCAAGTGGCTTGCCCCAGATCATAAATGTTTGAGGCCAGGTTTGAATTCAAGTCTTCTTGACTTTAGGTATGGGGCTCTATACCTTGAACTACCTATCTGTTCCCTTCCTTTTCCCCTTCCCTGCCCAGTTCACAAGCATTTAATGAGCACTGAAACACTGTGGATACAAAGAAAGGCCAAAAAAATTCCCTTGTCAAGAACTATACTGCTGGAAAGCTCTATAGAGTAACTATCCAACTGCGTGTTGAAATCTGAGCAACAGACATTCTTCATCCACTTGGTCTTTCCTGTATGGATAGGCAGTCTAAACTACTTTGTGTCATTACAGATCTCTTCCAGGAGGCTCTGCAATGTTCTGAGGCTTGATATAATCAGCACAATATCATCTGCAAACCAGTGCATTTGGAAGACCTAACTATCCACAGGGAATATTTTTTTCCATCTAGATGGAAGGGGAAATCTCTAACATCTGGAGGCATCAGGAAAGGCCTCATGAAGAAGGTAGAACTTAAACTAATTGCTGAAGGGCTTCTAACAAGCAGAAATGAGGAAGGAAGTGCATTCCAGGCACAGATAACAGTCAGTACAAAGGCACAGAGTTGGGAGATGAAAAGAAAACTATGAGGAATGGTAAGACAACCAGTTTGGCTGCACCTTAGTGTCAGTGAAGGCAACAAATGTGTAGTAAGGCTGGAAAGGAAGATGTGGCCAGGATTTGAAGGGCTTTAAACACCAAACAGAGTAGTCTGTATTCAATCCTAGAGGTCTATGAAAAGAACTTGTGCTGGGTCATAAAGATCATTAAATAAAAGAATTGGGACTCATTTCTAGGTGCTCAGACTGTTTTTAATGTTCTTTCCAATTCTCCAGACTCCCTGCCCCCAAGATAGTTTATTTCCTGGAGATTCTAACCTTGAAATGATATGAACCTTTTGTTTAGAGAGCCCTTGTTGGAGGACAGCCTTTTAAATGACATTTTTTGGAATTAACAAACAATAAATAAAGTAGAAATTTGTATTGTCTGCCCCTATAAGTCAATTGTGTGACTGTAAAGATGCAGTCTGCTATAGAAAATTGCCTGCCTCTGCCTTTGAGTTATGAGCTAGGCCTGATTCAGGATAGAATTAGAATGAATTGATAGAGACACTGTAACAGACCATCAAACATTAAACAACCAAAAAAAATTCATGTAACAGAAGCATGTGAGAAGATCAAGCTGATCCTGTATCACTTTCTTATTGATCCTATTTACAAGTAATTAATTTTGTCCTTTACTTGCCTTTGTGCTATAATTGCTTAAGTCATGGCTCTTTATCTCTAAACTTAGTTCAGAGATTTAAATGGCCTGTAAAGAGTTAAGTTTAAAAAATCCTGCTCTCCTTCTAATCACTGGTCTATTCTTGCCTCAAGGAATTTAACTGACTTTGGGGGAGGCATATGAACACAAGGGAGTAGGGCCTAACATCTTTACGCCACTAAGCTATCCTTCAAGGATGTCTGGTTTGTTATCTTGCACCTGAACCCTCAGGAGGAAAGGAGGGAATTATTGCTAGCCCCCATCACCAAACTTCCAACTAATCATGTTCTCTGAACCCTAGCTTTATAATGAATATGTTGTACCCAATCCCATGTCATCTACCCTGTCCTGTTCTTTGTTCTATATTCCCCAAAACCTACAAAAGGGGAACTGTCCCTTGACTTGGTATCTTTGGCATAAATGGAGGCAAGCCATTAACCTATTTATTGACAGGCAGCCCCCGCAAATAAATGTTGTCTTGCTCACAGAACCAACCTCAGAGTATCCTTTTGTTAAATTTTACTCATGACACATTGAAAGGATATTCATCAAATATCCTACACTAGTTTAGGTGATCCACTCCTACTTCCTAGTCATATGGAAATATATCTGGTCAGAATGGTGTATTGACTCACATGTCATTTGGATACAGAGGAAGTGAGAGGGGTACCAGTTCTTTATGGACTGGCAATGTTATGCTCCATGAGACTGTGAAGCCACATCAAAAGCTTGAACCCTAGTCTCCCAGATCAATTAAGTCTCAGGAAGAATTTTTCTGCCTTCCAGGGATACATTAACCTAATCCATGTAGTAGGAACCCTAATAGATATCATCTACAACACATGTCATATTTCCATCAAAGAAAGAAAGATAGATAGATAGATAGATAGATAGATAGATAGATAGATAGAGTTTTCTCATGAAATTTTTTTAAAGAAAAGATGAGAGGCTACTGATGTCCTCTTGGTCTCCTTTTAAGGTTAGTAATATCATCCGTGGCTTTTTCCCCCATTCTTTTAGAATCTTCCCCTCCATGAGATGTCTTTTTTCAGATATATAAAAGTTTTTTATAAATATATTTACAAAACTGGAAAAGCATAAAAATCAAAATAATACACACATGCTGATTCCTGTTCCACCAAGTTGTCCCAACAGATAACTTTTACAATTCTTCGATGTCTTCAAGCTTTTGTCACCTCTGACACAGCTTTTCTCAGTATGTGCTTGGTCAGAGAAGAGTGACTATACTTTTCAACTTTAGCATTTTAACTTCCTTTTTTATTTGCTCAGGTATCATATCCAGAAAAGAGGCTCAAATGTTTTGGTTCCATTGCCATTGATGATGAAAATAGATTGTTATAAATACGTTAAAAATCTGTTCCATTTCTTTTCTATTTGTGGTTGTTATGTCAATTGCATCAATGAATGCTCTTAGAATGATATGGCTTAGTTGAGTCTCATGACAAGATTTCTATAGACTTGTTTTTATTTCCACTGCTTTTTGTGATTTTCCAAAGTAATAGCACTTTGTAACAATCCTTCAATAAGAATTTTCCATTTTTTCTCTATTTTACAAATAAGTTTATGTTACAAACTAGCATTGACCTTGGCTTTCCTGTCATTCCACTCGGCAAGGAGATCAAGTATTTACTGAGTGAAGGATTCTCAGCCCTTTTGGATTTATAGTGGCAACCACTTTATATCAGTCATATTTCTACAATAAATGTCAATATCTTTACCTTTTTCCATTTCCAATTTTTTATATTCACAGCATGTTTCAGTAGATCAGCTAATGCAATTGTAGATAGTATCTATCTTCTTTTCGTCTTTATTCTTTCTTCAAATTTCATGTTGATTTTGGTCTTTAACCAATGAATCATCTAATTGCACAGAGAGCTAACTCTGATATGATTCCTGTATCACTAACCAGAATTTCCTGTATATTCAACTATAATAAATTTCTTTTTTTATGGTGCTGCACAGTGATTGCCATTTCTAATAATGACTCTCTTTCTTAAAGAAAGAATTTATGACATGTAGGCATGAAGCTTCAAAATGAGTGGCTTTGAGACATGGCAACTTCTTCATAGAATTTATTCACCTCTTCTCCAACTGGTATTGATACAAACTATAATAATCTTCACAGAATCATAGTCTTACATAAGTTGAAAGTTAGAAGGAACCTTGATTTCCATCTAGTCCAGCAGTAATACTTCCAAGTAGGCAAGCAATTAGAGAAGAGTGAATGAAACTCAATTGAGAGGTTAGAACTAGAGATGTAAATTTATTAGGCATAAAGGTAAGAGGACAAGCCAAGAAAGTAGATAAATGTCTCTTAGGGTATACATAAATGTGTAGGTACTTACATTCTTTTAAATTACCATCATATTATCTCATGTTTATGTACCACTGCACAATTTCCAAAATGCTTTCCCAATGACAACCCTATAGTTGTAAGTAAGTCATGCAATCACCATTATTCTCATTTTATAGGTAAGAAAGCTGAATCTCTTAACTTACCTCTGTTTCCCCATCACTACCCCTTGCCAATATTGTCTGCCTGTTTCTAGTGAAAGCTGAGTTGGGCCAGTATCCTAACTGGCCGCTGAGTCAAAACTAAAAAGCTATATGAAAGGGATATACTACCCCCTCGTCACCCTTTTTCTTCAGGACTTTAAGCATGAGAACAGCACTGAGCTGTCCAGAGGAAAAAGTCACCCAGCGATTGCCCACGCAGCCATAACCTGCCCTAACTAACAAAAACCAGTACCTAGGATAGGGCTACCTCCCATTTGTATCTTCTTTCTTCTGATACAGGGTATTGTGGGAACTTGAAAGGAGGCCCAGCATCCTGCTATTGCAGAGGCATCATTGGTGACAATGATATTTCCCAGAGAAGCAATGACTGATGCCTGCACTGGGGGCAATACCTGCACTGGGAAGTTCAGTCACTTCTAAGAGAGAGTTCCTAAATAGCATCAGGAGTGTGCCAGTACTAAGGACTGGATAAGTGTCAGAGAAAGGTCACCAGAAAGATCAAACTCAGCTGATTGATTAGACAGTAAAACAATCAAGGTAAAATGTAGGCTAATTGGCAGGCCTACAAAAACTATTGAGACCTGAATATTGACTTGACTGTGCTTGTAATAGTAAATGAGCTACTGAATTCTGTTATGATCATTTTGTAATATTAACTGTGATTCTCTTATGCTTATTATGTCTTTTAAGTAGGAATAAATGTCTTGTCATATATCTGGGTTTATGTTTGTACACTGAGTTTCTCTTTTACTTACCCACCTTTAAAGGGGAAACAGAGCCAAATATAGAATTGCCCCCAGAGTAGCAGGGATGATAGTGACAAGCCAATGAAGATGAGAGGAAAGGAGCCCGTTCTCCTGAAGAGAGTAAAGTTCCCTGAATGGCTAGGTTACAGAGCAGCAAGAGGTGAGTAGCCTGAAGGCCTTGTCAGTCCCAGCAGCATCTACCTCTAGCATTTCTGCTAGATTGGAATGATTCAAACCCAGTTCTTGTTCTGACTCCAGGGTCAGTGTTGTCTCAACCACACCATTCAGATGTCATTGATAACAATCTGTATGTACCAAAAAGATCAGCATAGATCCAACATTCCCTTTGACACTGTTTACGCATAAAATGCATCCTTTGGTCAGCCATTGTGGTTTAAATAACTTGTTGCTCTCTATAATTCTGATTCTTACTAAATTTGTGGTTGGCCTAAATCCTTTGGTTAAAACAACAAGGAGCAACAACCATCTCAGTTTGTAACTGTATGGACCCTATTTTCCCAGGCTATTGTAATTCTACAGAGGAATTTTTTTAAAAACCCTAGACCCATTAGAGTGAGCTAGTACTACCACTTTCTGAATTAACCCTATTATACAGTAAATCTCTTAGGATGCCCACCTAGTTTGTGTTAAATCCACTCTCACTGAGAAAGTAACTTCATCCTTTTTTGGGGGGGAGGGCAATTGGGGTTAAGTGACTTGCCCAAGGTCACACGACTAGTTTTTGTGTTAAGTGTCTGAGGTCGGATTTGAACTCGGGTCCTCTTGACTCTAGGGACAGAGCTCTATTTACTGCACCACCTAGCCACCCCGAAAGTAACTTCATTCTGATGTACTTCAATTCCATATTTGCTTCAATTCTTCTGCCAGAGTCACTTGTCTGTCATTCCATCATAATTCTTATGGCTTTTCTACTAAACCAAAATAGCCCTATCTATAAAGCAATATTAAATTGCAAGTTTTTTAAATAGCAGAATTTATATAAACCATTGGACAGAATCTGAATTTCTATTATTACTCCATCATCCCACTACATCTTAAAATGGTGATTTTCTGAAATATTCTTAATGTTTTTCTTTTGCTTACTTTTTTCTTTTTGCAGGTCTATTTAGAAGTCTTTATTCCAGGGCTCAATGCATGCCTATGCTCCTAACAACATTATTATGCCTGTCTTTATAATTCAGCGCAGTCGTGGCAGGGCATCCTTCAAGCCTGTCCTCTTGCTAGTTTCCATATCAGCAAACAAGTTTGCCTTTGTTGTGCACTGACAATAATTTTAAAAGGAAATCACCACATCCCTGAATTGCCACCAGCAGTTCTGGGGTCCCACCAAACATGCCTTGTTTGAGTCATTCATAATATACATACAGTCTCCATCATTCCCCTGCCCACCCCCAACTCCAAGCATTTTTGGAATTATAGATAGCATAAATTGTTTTTCTACTTCATCCACAGCAAATAACAAATGTTTTCTTTTTCATGATCTGGTTTATACACCCAGCTCTCTAAGTATCCCAAATCAAAAATTTAGTTAAATGGTGCCACCTGGTGACACAATGTTTGCATGTTTATGTACAAATCCCATGATAGAGAATGAAACCTATATGCTGTGGAAACTTTATATAAATGTTAGTTATTGTTTTATTACTGATAATAATCCTGAATAAGTCACTTAACCTCTACCTGCTTCAGTTTCCTCAACTGCAAAACGGAATTATAATATCGCTTACCTCCCAGGGTTGTACTGAGGATCATATGAGATAGTATTTATAAAGCACTTAGCACAGTGCCTGGAAGACAGTAGATGTTTAATAAATGTATGTTTCCTTCCCTTTTTTAGTGCTAACAAAAACTTACATAGCACTCTGTTCTATCTGTTAAAAAAACCATATATTTTATTTAAATTAAGATATCTATAGAAATAATAATTTTTACTATGGAGATGTTTCTCCTATTCTTCAGAATCACAGAAGTGAAAAAGACACAATTCATTCATTCCAATCTCCATACCTAAATATAGTAATCTCTCCCTACAGTATTCAGATAGACTGAACACTTCTAATGAAAGCAACTTCACTACCTCAAACTAGCTCTCAGATAGATAGATTTTCAAAAAGGACTATAGTATCAGAGAATGATGAAGACTTGCAGTTGACTTGGATTTAAGTGAGGGAGGGCTGTGCAAGGTCATCAGCTTCACTTTCTCCTCCAGAGCCATCTGGGTCCCATGGCCTGATATTCATCAGGAAGACTAGAAATGGCCCATAAGGCATTGGGAGACACTGGCCCTTTTGGGCCAAGGTCTCTTCAGGTTCTTACTTTGAGTGAGATAATGCCCATTCAGTGAATTGGCCTCTTTAAGAAATAAGTCTAGGGATGGCCCCTTTAATAAAAAAAAAAAAAATACGTGTGTGGAGAGAGACTGACAGACATATCAAACTGGGAGGTGAAGGGGGTTGTGGCCAAAAAAGAAACAGTTACTATTTACTATTTACATTCACTCTGTGCTAAGAGGGCAGGAATCTATTGTTGTCCAATCTATGAGCTCAGGCTTGGTCTTTGAGAAAGAAATCTAGTCAGTAAACCCCAAGTTAATGAGGTGGCTTTCAACCAACAAAATGTACCTTCTTTTGGGTAGAGCACCCTCAGGTGAAGAGATGGAGAGGGAGAAAAGGGAGAGAGAGGGGGAAAGGGAAGGGGAGGGAGATTTTCTTAATTAAAGAGGCCATCCCTTGACTCACTCCTTAAAGAGGTCCATTCACTGAATGGATGTTACCCTCACTCAAAGTGAGAACTTGAAAAGACCTTAGCCCAAAAGGGCCAGGGTCTCCCATGGCATCCTGGGCCATCTCTAGTCATCCTGATGACTATTAGGCTACTGGACCCAGATGGCTCTGGAAGAGAAAGTGAGGCTGGTGATCTTGCACAGCCTTCCCTCAAATCCAAGTCAACTGCAAGTCATGTCATCATTCCCTGATGTCATGGTCCTCTTTGAGAACAAAGGACAAAACACTAGATAGATAGATAGATAGATAGATAGATAGATAGATAGATAGATAGATAGATATGCATATATACATATGCATACCTATGTGTATCTATATGATTTTTTGGACACCTGCAATTGTTAGAATGAATAGCTAAGTGGCACGGTGGATAGAGTGCTAAACCTGGAGTCAGGAAGATCCCTCTTCCTGAGTTCAAATCCAGTCTCAGACACTTACTAGCTACAAGATCCTGGGCAAATCACCTCACCCTCTTTGCTTCAGTTTGCCTCAGTAAAATGAGTTGCAGAAGGAAAAGGTGATCTATTCTAATATGTTTGCCAAGAAAACCCAAAAAAGGATTCATGAAGAGTTGGACATGAATTAAAAATTACTTTAAAAGTTTGTTTAGAAGTTCTGCCCTGTATCATGCCACTAAAATTTGCACCCATTTAGTCCTGGTTCTGCTCTCTAGAACTATAGAAATCAAGTCTAACCACTCTTCCTGTGATTGCCCCATAAATATGTGAAGGCAGTTCTCATTGCGAGCCCCTACAAGTGCCCTCTCCTCTGTGTTAACCATCAATCACTCTTCCTCATATGAAATAGCATCCAGATCTCCTGCCAGGAATTCCTGGCTGCCTGCTATAATTTTAATCATAGAAGAATTTAAGATTGGGAAAGGATCCTAGAGATAATATTATCATACTTAGTCAAGTTACAGAGAAGAAAACTGAAACTCAATAAAGTTGTGACTTGTTTTGTCCTGATTCCTCTTAATATATATGCCCAGAGGCTGAAAATAACACTTTTAATGTGAAATAATCAGTGCTCAGTCCAGTGGGATTATTAACTTCCTTGTTCTAGAAAAAAAAGATTTGTCTTAACAGTCAAAGGTTGCATTAGCTTTTGTGATATCGGGTATATTTTATGTTTATAGTTAACTAAAACTCCCAGGTCTTTTTCATACGGTTTCCTCTATCTTTTACTTCTGCAGTTGAGATTTTCAGAACTCAGAAGGAAGACTAAGGCCCAATAGAACTGGCCATCTTGTTGTTCCTGATACTTTCATCATTCACCTCTATGCCTTTGCCTTCTGGTAGCTCTCCCTTTCCCATGAGAGAAGAAGGAGATGGATTAGAAATTTATTTTTCCCTTTCCCTACTCTAGCAGAAATGACAGCTGTTCAAATATGGCAGCAAGTCTATAAAGTCATCAAGATGACTCTGAGTCTGGATCCCTAGGCCCTGCCTCCCTCTTCTTTGTATTTCTTTCCCTGAGACAGGTGATCAAACAGTTATCTGAGACAGAGGTTTTCAGCCTGAGAAGCAGCCTCATGAGTTCAAGAGGTCTGAAGGTGGTGGCTGTACTAGAGAAGATGCTACCAGTAGCTGCTACAAAGCTTCTCAGGGAAGAAGATGACCTCTTACAGGAGAATTAGGCCAAGCCACGGCCTAACTTTCTGGAAGAGGGAGTTGTTCAGAAAGTATAGAGCTAAAGTGAAGGAGAAATGATTGTTCAGCAGGCCCACTTAGTGTCATGTTTTAGTATCAGCTTTCTAGGAGAGTATAATAAGAATTACGGGTTGGGGGTGGAGCCAAGATGGTGGAGTAGAAACAGCTCATCCAAGCCACTCTGCCCCCAGATTCCCCCCAAACTATGTAAAAGGGGACTCTGAACAACTTCCGGAGCCCCAGCACCCACAGAACGACACAGAGAAGCTAACCTCCCGCTGAGGACAGCCCAGCAGCCCTGCAGGAAGGACCAAGCGCAGCAGTCTGGGACCTGGCAGTGCGCAGAGCTTAGGAGCCGAACCGAGCCCAGGTCCACGTGAGCCGAGGTTTTAGCCCCAGGGCGGCAGGGCCAGCAGCCAGCTGGAGGAATCCCAGAACACCAGGAGCTGTGGCAACTCCAGAATTATCAACATAGACATGCCTAGGACAAAGTAAGAGGTTAGTGTCCTGTGGACTTTGGGACCAGTATTTAGGGAATGCGTCGGCTCCCTCCCCTGGGGGCTAGAAGCCACTGAGGACAAACGCCATTTTGTAGTTTTCAGAGGCAGCTCCAGCTCCCAGCCTGCAAATTGTAGGGAGATCCAGCGATCAGTCTTGGGGGGTAATCGCTCTTGCTTTAACCTCCCTGGATCTGGATTGTGATCTAGGGTGGAAGTTGTGGGTGGGTTTACAGCTTGCCAGAAACGGAAGTTGCCCCCCACACGTTCGGGACGAAAATTCCTCTATCTGGCCTTAAAGCCATAGTGTGGCAACAAGCCCAAAAGTCAAGCAATTAAGTGGCAACATGCCAAGGCAAAGGAAACAGAAAAATGCAACCCTAGACTCCTATTTTGGGGGCATAGAGCGGGAAAAGGACTGTGAGGTCAGAAGTCCTGCTCCAAAAGCCCCAGGGGAAAACATGAGCGGGTTGCAGGCCATAGAGGACCTTAAGAAGGACTTTAAAAATCAAATAAGAGAAGTGGAGGAAAAATTGGAAAGAGAAATGAGAAGGATGCAGGAAAAGTATGAAATGAGGGTCAACAGCCTGACTGAGGAAAACAACACCTTAAAAAATAGACTAGCTCAAATGGCAAAGGAGGCCCAAAAGGGCAATGAGGAGAAGAATGCCTTAAAAAGTCGAATTTGCCAGATGGAAAAAGAATCTCAAAAGTTCACTGAGGAGATTCATTCCTTCAGAGTTAGACTGGAGCAAATGGAAGCTAGTGACTTTATGAGAAATCAAGATGCTGTTAAGCAGATCCAAACAAATGAAAGATTAGAAGGCAATGTGAAATATCTCATGGGAAAAACCACTGACCTGGAAAATAGATCCAGGAGAGACAATTTAAAAATTATTGGACTACCTGAAAGCCATGATCAAAGAAAGAACCTAGAAATCACCCTTCAAGAAATTCTCAAGGAAAACTGCCCTGATGTTTTAGATCCAGAGGGCAAAATAGAGGTTGAAAGAATCCACCGATCACCTCCTGAAAAAGATCCCAAAAAGAAAACTCCCAGGAATATTATAGCCAGGTTCCAGAATCCCCAGATCAAGGAGAAAATACTACAAGCAGCCAGGAAGAAACAATTTCAATATTGTGGAAACACAATCAGAATAGCCCAGGACCTGGCAGCTTCTACACTGAGGGATCGAAGGGCATGGAATATGATATTCCAGAGGGCAAAAGAACTGGGAATGAACCCAAGGGTCACCTACCCAGCAAAACTGAGTATTTTGTTTCAGGGAAAATATGGTCATTCAGTGGAATAGAGGACTTTCAAGCATTCTGGAGGAAAAAACCAGAGTTGAATAGAAAATTTGACGTCCAGACGCAAGAAGTAAGAGATGCCTGAGAAGGTAATCAGGGAAAAGAAATCAAAAGGAACTTATCAAAGTTGAACTATTTACATTCCTATATGGAAAAGCAATAACTGTGACTGATGATATTTTTCTCACTATGAAAATAATGGAAGAAGGGGGTGTGGTCATATGAATACATATGTGAATGTGTGTGTATATGGTTACAGTTATATGGATAGAGGGCATAGGTTGAATTTTTTGGGAAGGGAGAATACTCAAGGGATGAAATTATGAGGTGAGAGAGGAAAGTGGCAAGAGGAGATGGGGAGAGACAGGGTAGGGTAAACTATCCCATGTAGAAGAAGCAAGGGAAGTGGTTGCAAAGGAGGGGGAGAATAAGGAAGGCTAAAAAGGCAAAACCACATTCACATTGAATTTGGTTCAGGGAGAAAATGACATACATACTAAATGGGATATCTCAACCTGCAGCAGGATAGGGGGAAGGGGGATGGGAGGAGGGATGATGGATGGGAGGACATCCTTGGGGTGAGGGGAGGTTGGAAGCACCCACTATAGAAGAGGGACAGGATCATGTAGGGAATGGACCAGGTGGGGGGTGGGATGAGTGGGAGGGAATTATAAGCAGTCTTGTACAATATATCTACTATGATAATGTTTTGCATAGCTAGACATGTACAACATATACTGAATTACTTATCTCCCAAGAGGGAATGGGTGACAAGGGAGGAAGGAAATGGATCTGAAATTCGAGGTCGTAACATTAAATGTTTCAAATATATATAAATACTATTATTAATACTCTTTTGCTTGTAATAGGGAGATAAGATGTGCAGGCATTGGGACACAAAGATTCACCTTCCTCTAATGGAAAAGTCGATGGGGGTATGGGAGAAGGTATGGGAGAGAGCAGATTGAAGGAAGCGATATCTTGTGGGACTACTATTCTGGGAGGTTGGGTAGGGGAATAATGGGGGGGAAATGATTGTAACTCAAAATCTGTCGGAAATGAATGATGTAAAACAGAAGTTAATAAAGCATTTGTTTAAAAAAAAGAATTACGGGTTACTGTATGGCATGTTTTAACTCTTTGTCACTGCAGGCTCATGCATGGGGAGCAGATTTATAAAATACATCCTGTGTTCAATACTTATTTTGCCCTTAGAGTTGTAGTCATGAAGTGGCTCATTCTCATGCCTCAGAGTGTAAAATTTTCTAACAGTGATCTGGGGGTTGAGCTCCCATCCCTGTGCTATGAAAAGTCCCTTCTTTCTCTGTGGCTTCAATTACACAACGAAGAGATAGCTGGCAACATGAAGACAGAGTTGACCACAAGTGTTTATGAGAATTTTAAATTTGACAAGTGTATTCTTAAGAGCAAAACAAAAACTACAATTAAGTGGAATAAAGGCAGAAGAAGGAGCTCCTGGAGCAAATTCCTGTGATTAAAAAAACAACAAAAAAACAGTCACAGCCCTTTATGCTTTCCCATGCATGGATCATCTCTCATGGTCTTGAAAAAAGGAATTGCGAATGCTGCAAACTCCAACTGCTGCCATGAGATAATTGACACCTCCCCTTCTCATTCTCTCTTTTTTCTCCTTCCTCAAGAGTTTCCAGACTCCCATGATAAGCCAACTTCTACCCTCCCATTGCAGGGGTGATTTCATGTTAGTTTCCTCTCTTCCCAAAATGGGAAGAACTACAAATTCCAAGTTTTTTATGGATAGCTAACCCCTTGCCAGAAGTTGTTACGTCTTTTGTATTTTAAGAATTTCATTTGTATAAAGGCAATAAATAGCTGTCCCATACATAATCTACATTGTATATTGCAAACCTTTCTAATTCCTTTAAGGGAGATTCAAAACTTGAGCTAGATTTAAATTGTATGTGATTTTCTCCGGTGTTCCAGGGTAGGGAGCCAGAGCAGAGAGTAGAAGGAAAAGATCCTGGGTCCTTTTCTTAAAGTTCAGGCTTCTCAAAACTGAACCCAGTTCCCAAGTCCAGTCCTAGGACCCCTTAATGGAAGAGAGCATGCCAGCCTGTCTGGGCCAACATCAGTCTGTTGTTAAACTTTATGTTATCTCCCTCTATAGATTGTAAATTCTTAGAGGACAGGGATTCTTCTTTTTCTTTTTTTCTATTTGTCTTCAAATCCTAGCTCCCAAAACAGTGCCTGTCACAGTATCCTTCATAAATTAATCATAAATCAATAGAGAAGAAACACATCTAATTCCATTCCTTATTCAATACCTTAAATAACACTGAAGTGATGAGAACATAATCACCATCATCCTTTTTCTCAAGAGCCTTCTGAATATGTCAAGACCATCTCCTTACTGACCTGTGAACACAAAATGCTCACTCCCACATCTAAGTTACTTCATTTTCTTTGCCTAAAAGCCCTTCCTTCCAACCTTCCACTTTTACAAACTCTATCCGTCCTTCAAGGCCCAACTCAAGTCTATCTCCAACACAAAGCCTTCCTCAACTACCAGCTCGAACTGATCTTCCCTTCACTGGACTCTAGTAACATTTCTAGTCTAAACCACATAACATAATACTTGGCTCATATTTGCTATACTTACCTTTACCTTACAATTCTTGATAGACTCCCTCCTCCCTTCTTTATAGAGTAAAGGGACTGTGGATATAGAAAATTGCATATACTATCAAATATTATTATTGATATATTAGTTGCTTTTGCTGAATTTTTTTCCCTTAAAAATCTTAAAATAGTTCAGGCTTTTATCCCTCTTGTCTGGACATCCTAATTGGTCTCCCCAGTTAAGTCTCTCCTGACTCCAATCTTTCCTCCACACTGCTGCAGTAATTTTCCTTAATCACAAATCCGAAGATGTCACTCCTCTACTCTAAATTCTAGTGGCTCTCTATATATCTCTAAGAAAAAAAAATAAACTCCTGAGTTTGGCTTTTAAAGCTTTATATAATCTGGCTCCAATCTGTCTTTCTAGAATCAGTATATACTACTCCCCTTCCTTTCCTCTATGGTCCAGCCAATCTGGCTTTCTCTCAAGTATTTACACATAACACTTCAGCTCCCACCTCAGTGACTTTGACTGGCTATGCCCCATGCTTAGAATGTACACAAAGAAGGAGCTTAATAAATGCTTGGTGATTGATTGTTTTTCTGATTGATTGAAAGGATAGCTCACTGACTAGAAGAGACAGATGGGGATATATGTATAAATAAAGATGATGTAAAAGCAAAAAACTTCACAAAAATAAGTTGGGAAAAACTTTTATTTCTTGGTTTTCATGTGCATTAATTAGTATGCTCTCCTAAACTAAGCCATAAGCTCCTAGAGGGCAGGAACTCTATGTTCCTCATGTATACGTACAATGTTTCAAACAATGCCTAGTAAATGGTAAGCACTTAAATACTTGTTGATTGATATATCCTCATTACACTATGGTAAGAAATAGGAACACATAACCTGTGCATCACTGAAAAAGGTTTTGTGAATGGAGGAATACATTATTAGAGCCAAATCAATTTCAACACAGTTAAGTATTAGTAACTGCTCATATCTAATATTATAATATTCTCTCATGTATTAATAAAGACTTATTTGTAATTTTCAGCTCCTAAAGTTATCAGTACCTAAAAATCAAGAAGAGATGAGAGTCAATTAAATCAGAATCCATATGAAGAGAAAAGAAAGGAATGAGCATTTTTATATAGCACCTACTCTAAGTCAATATGACTGTGGGGACTTCATGCATGCTACAAACTCCGAGGAACTTCACTGTCACATTATGATCAGATAACAAATATGAAAAAATTGCCATTAAAATTGATAAAGATGATATTAAATATTTTCAGGCATATACTATGCTACAATGTAATATAATTTTCAAAGGATTAAAATAAAATGGCTATTGAAGTAAAATGTAGAGGGTTTTTTATTTCATATTAAATAGTCTGGTGAAACTTTTGTAAAGTCAAAGCTTGTCCTCCACTGGTGATTAACAGTCAAATGTCCACAATACACATGACACTACAGTAAATTTTAAAGGATATAGGCAACACAGATGAACCTCTCTTGGGTACACCCAACCTCCTTTGCCACCCTCACATTACAGCCTAAACCAAGACACTGGCAAAGGCCCAGCTGACCTCTACAATACTACCATCCTGACAAGATGTAACTAAGCATGCCTACATTAATGCCTGGGCAAGCACTAATTACTACTGCAAAGAAAACTAAGAATTATTGAGACCTTGATTCTGGCCCAGCTTACATACCTATGTGTTAGCAATGTAAGCTTTCATAAATTGCTTAAGCTATTAAGCCTTGGTTTCCTCATCTGTAAATAGAACTATAGCCAGCCATAGTCCTACACACACATACATACATACACACATACATACATACATACATACATACATACATACACGTTGGTTAGGCTAATCGTATTTTATTTTTTCCCAATTACGTGTAAAGACAATTTTTAGCATTCATTTTTACAAGATTTTGAGTTCCAAATTTTTCTCCCTACTTCCCTTCCCTCCCCTTTTCCTGCCTTTGTCAAAGTGAGAACTCAGAAAGATCTTAGCAGGCTTAGCTTAAAAAGGCCAAGGTTTTTAGCATTTTTGGCATAGGGAACTATTGATTCTACTGCATCCTGGGCCATCTCCAGTTGTCCTGATTTATATCTGGCCACTGGACCCAAATGGCTCTGGAGGAGAAAATGAAGCTGGGGACTTTGCACAGCCCTCCTTCACTGTAATCAAATTCACTTGCAAATCATAGCATTAATTTCCTGGTGTCATGGTCCTCTTCAAGAACAAAGGACAAAGCACACAATCTTGACCTAAAAGCCAAGGAATCTGTCCCCAAGATTTGATTGGTCCAGGGAATTAAGTCTCCTTGATGTGACTTCCTCTTCACTTAAGGACATAAAAGGGCTCACCTGCTTGGAGTGGAGCCATTCAGACTTGGAGGATGTTGCAAGGCCAGGTGAGTCACCACACCCTGCCCTGCTGCCCAGATTCACTTCCATGGGGAGGCAAGGGAGGCCCATGTCTCCCAAGCAGAGTGTTGTATCCTTGCTGAATAGCCTTTCTATGGCTAAGTAAACCTCCTTTTGTTGACTGATGGAGAGCCTATGAGAGCATCATTTCATTCCAACATCCCCCTAAGCTAGAGGACAGCTTGATTTAGGTTCAGCCTACAAGAAGTTAATACCTGCACAAGGAGGAATAAGAAAGGTAATTTATTAAGAGGATGTGGCATACTGCAATGAAGACTAGATCTCCAGTTAGGAGCCCTGGATTCAAGGCCCAACTCCAATACTTGCTAGTAAACATTGATATATCACTCAGTCTCTCTCAGAAAAGATTTCCTTATCTACAAAGTGGAGATATTAATAACTATGCTCCCTCTTTCACAAGAGGTATTTTGTGAAGAAAGCACCTTGTAAACCTTAAAGCAGTGTATAAATATGAATCTTTATAACCATACTTGTATTTCGTGTAGAATCAATAGTTCCCTATTGAACTAGTTCAAATTTCTGCCACAAATAACACAACAACGACAATAATTGCTAACGTCTATATAGTGCTTACTATGTGCCAAGTGCATTACAATTATCTCATTTGATCTTATAACAACCCTAGGAGATAGGTACTATTATTATCCCCATTTCACAGATGACGAAGTTAAGGAAAACAAAGACTAAGTGACTCACCCACAGTCACATAGCTGGTAAGTGGCGGGGGCCAAATATGAACCCAGAGTTTCCTTACTCCAGCACCCCATCCACTGTGCCTCCTTGCTGCCCCACAAGCCTGGGAAAAGAAAGATCCTTCATTGTTAAGATTTCATGAGAACTAATCTTTTTTGTACACCCGGTTCTCTGTTACTGTTTGTTTAGACATGATACAGTGGCATAAGCTCTGAATATGGACTTGGTGGGATTGAATTTGAATGTTGGCTCTACCTCATGATGATTGCTGTTTTGTGAAATTGATTAGCTTTTCTGGGTTATAGTTTCCTTATTTGTATTGGTGAAAGATGTTTCATTTAATTGTCTCTAAGCATCTTTTCTAGATCTAAATCTAGGATTAGAATCCTGAGGGTATACTGCCAGGGATGGAGTTTTCTAGACAGAAAGATATATAGTAGAAGATTGTTCTCCCAGAGCACTGTAATTCCACCATCAATATATGGATGGGTACCCTTTTTCCCAAAATCATGTTCCCACTGAGCTTTAGTGTTCTTAATAAAGTGGTACCATTTTATTAGTAGTAAGGTTGGACTATTTTAATATAATTTATAATGTGTATTTCCATTTTAAAATTATTGTTTGTCTTTTTTTTCTATTATTAATTTATTTTTAGTTTTCACCATTCTCTTCCACAAGATTTTGAGTTTCAAATTTTCTCCCCATGTCCCCCCTCCCACCACCTCAAAATGGTATGCACTCTGTTTGCAAACAGCCATTACCTGTATATCTTATTTCCCAGTTACATGTAAAAACCATTTTTAACATTCACCCTCTGATCGGCCACTCAATCCCCCCACCATCTGTAGACCAAGAGCTCTGGAAGCAACCACTACCAATGACACCACCACACCACTGCCTAGGGACTGGGCCAGACCACATTCCTCTCTCATCCAGCTCCGACAGACCTTTCTTACTGACCTGGCATTTGTAGGTTGAGATGTCTGGAAAATGCCACATCTGGCAGTGATTCAGTCCCCTGAGGCCCACTCCTCCAGGCCAGACTGTGCTAGTGCAGCTAGACTTGTTCTCGTTCCTCTCCCAGCCAGGCACAACAGACCTTTCCTGTCAACCATCAAGATTGCCTTGGGCTGGAAATTTGTCTCACTGTGTCATTTTGAAGGTTCTGCTGCTCTAGGATTTGTTTAGTCATTTTTACAGGTATTTGGAGGGGTCTAGGGGAGAGTTCAAGCAAGTCCCTGCTTTAACTTTGCCATCTTGGCTCTGTGCCCCGCCCCCCCTTTTTTTTAATGATTCCTATCCTTCAACCATCCATTTTTGGGAACTAGGAAGGAGTCAAGTTTGTTGACTTGTTCCTTATAGATGTTCTATATCATACTGCAATTCAATATGTTTGCTTTGTCATCTTTAATTCTTTTTTAAGCTACAAGGTTTATACAGTTTGATTTCTATGCAGAATTTATAGTTCAATATTTAAACTACTCCTGCTTATTTTAAAATTTCATTAGATCTCTATAGAGATGACTTTTCCACATCTGTCAATAAAGTATGAATTTTGCATGTTGTAGTAAATTGAATGCTGGACTTGGAGTCAGGAAAACTTGGTTTTAAATCCTGCCCCTAACATTTATAAACTCTGTGACCTTGGCTGGGTCATTGAACTTCTTTGACCCTAGGCTTATTAATCTGTAAAACAGAGACATTAGTCCCTTCAGTACCTACTTCACAAGGTTGTGGTAGGCCTCAGATGAGATAATATGTGAATCATTTTGAAAACTTTAAAGCATTACATAAATGTGGACTATTATTATTACCTTCTATGTATAATCAATATTGTGCTTGTGGTATAAAATTTACTATTATGTGAATATACATGTCCTTTAAAATATCTATAGCCACCAATATTCTAAAGCTACTTATAATAGAACATCAGTCTAACTTTCTTTGTAGCCAACATAGCACTCTATATCAATCAAGAGATAAAAAATATTTATCTTAGAAAAAGTTAAGCAGTGCAGAATTAAAAAAGATCAATGAGGCCCACCATCAGAGATCTCCTGACAAACTGAACTTGAATCATTAATAACTACTAGTCTTGGGGTGGCTAGGCGGTTCAGTGAATAGAGCACTGGCCCTGGAGTCAGGAGGATCTGAGTCCAAATCCAGCCTCAGACACTTAACATAAAAACTAGCCATGTGACCTTGGGCAAGTTGATTAACCCCAATCACCCTCCAAAAAGCAAAAATAAATAAATAAATGTTACTCTTTGGGTCTGATCATTTAACTAGTTCAAACTCTATCTAATTACAATTCCAATACAGGCTATAATCTAATTTCCATCTCTTCATCTTTTCCATAAGAAGATTATGACTGAATTTATCTAATGCTTTGCTAAACTATATCTACTGCATTTTCCTGGTCAACTTGACACCACAAACAAGGAATATGGTTTTTCTGACATGACCTTTTCTGGATGAAGCCATGATGGCCCACTGTACTTAAATCTCCTTTTTCTAATGTTCATTAACCATCATTTTAATAAGAGAAACTATAATTTTGCTAGGAATCAAAATCAAATGCAGCATGCAGATTTAATTCTTTTCCCTTGTTTGAAAATTGGAACGTTTGTTCTCCAGTCCTGGAGTACCTTTCTCTCTTCTTCAAGGTCTTCAAAATATCAGTTCCCGTGGCTTAGAAACCACATCTGCCAGTTCTTTTAGTACCTGAGGATGTAGTTCACTTAGTCCAGATAACATAACTTGACCTCAAGAGAAACAAGGTGCCCTCTCATAATCTTCTTAATTATCTCGAGTGTTAACTCCCTATGTCTTTTGTCTTGTTTTTTTTTTTCATCCTTTCCAACAAATTCTCTTTCCCCAAAGGTTCAGCACCATCTCAGTCTACTCAATGTCCAACATTCAATGACTGGACTTGAAGGCCTTGGGAAAGGGGAAGATAGCAGAGAAGGCCTCAAAGTGAAGGAAAAAGAGAAGAAACACAAAGATGGGGCGGGGGGGGAGAACTCGAGATCAGGGACTATCTTTTTGCCTTTCTCATACTGTATCTCCAACACTTAGCACCATGTCTGGTACATTGTAGGTTCTTAATAAATATTAATTGATTTGCTGGCTGATTCAAGAGTAAGCAAGTTGATAGACATATTAGCACCTACATTGCCAAAGATTTGTCAGATCTCAAAAATGGCTGTGGCAGCCAATCTGACTCTTTCCCAGATTTCACCAATTTAGTAACGTAGAACTTATTGTGAGAGAGATCACTAAAAAGAAAGAGGAAGAAGAGCTTCCATCTTGGGAGCCATGTGGAAGCCCAGGAACAGCTTGAGATATTAGAGGGGCTCACCCTGGCATGGGCTATCATTCCCCCTATCCTGTAGCCCCTACTCACTGAGGATTTCTCAGGTTGCTGTTGTATACATTGGAAAGGAGAAGCTTCAAGTGGTACCAGTGCAAATAGCCAAGGGTGGAGTGGAGCAGAACACACATGGAATCCTTCAAAACTTTTTTTTCTCCCATGTCTCTGGTAAGAAGCAGTTTTCCAAGAACTATTCCATTCTCATCTCCCATTCCAAGAAAAGGATACAGATCTAAATGGAAACTTAAGAAGAAAATACTGGGGGAGGGGGCGGCTAGGTGGTGCAGTGAATAGAGCACCGGCCCTGGAGTCAGGAGGACCTGAGTTCAAATCACACACACACACACACACACACACACACACACACACACACACACACACACACACACACACACAAACTAGCCGTGTGACTTTGGGCAAGTCACTTAACCCAAATTGCCCTCAACAAAAAGGTAAAAAAAAAGAAGAAGAAGAAGAAAATACAGAAAAACAAGTGAATGGAGGAATGAATTATAAAAACCTATGTAACTATGTGAAATAGCTGCAATAATGTGATTAATAATGGTGAGACAAGATACCAAAATTGCTGGGATACAGCTAAAGCAATTGTCACAAGAAAATTTGTTATCCCTATAAAAACACACATCAACAAAATGGAAAAAGAGAATGTTAATGAACTGAAAGTACAACTTAAAAATTAGAAAACCCACAAATAAATAAACTCCCAAAAAGAAAAAAAGGAAGAAATTTTGAAAAATGGAGGAGACAGAAATAAATGGAAAATCAGAAAGTCCATAGAGCTGATATTTTTTAAACGGGTTCTTTGAAAAGGCTAACAAAATTGCTAAGTCCTTAGAAAATCTGAAAAGGAAAAGGGAGAAAAATTAAATTAACAAAAGAGAATAAATAAAAAGAATTACCAAAACCTACCATACACATTTAAATGCCAACATAACTAAGAATTCAAGAGAAATAGAGGATTATCTCCAAAAATATGAAATACCCAAATTAAGAGGATACTTAGAGAAATTTTAATGAATTTCCATAAAAGGAAATTGAAGGAGCTAAACTACTTGGAGGAAGAGTTGGGGAAACAAGTTTACCACAGGAGAGAATAGGCACCACTTTCAGATTTGCTTTGTATTCAAAGCTGTTCTTTTAGCCTGAGCTTTGGCACAATACCTGGTAAAAGTATTTGGTGCCTGATAAGGAAGTGTGCCTGCAGTTGACTCCACTTGTTCATTATCTGAGACCTCTACTAGCCCCTACACAAGTTTACAGCTCAGTTCTACAGTTCATTTATGCAAGCACTGTGTGTGTATATGTGTGTATGTATACATGTATATATGTATGTATGTATGTATGTATGCGTGTATGTATGTATATCCCCCATCCCAACTTCATGTGGACTCTCATCTTTCATGGTACAATTATATATATATGGGCTTATGGTAACACTACACAAGATAATTCAAAAAGGATGAGAAAGACAATTCATAGTGAGACAAGAAAAAGGAAGCTGGATGTGGATGCCAAGGTGCCAACGTGGTAAGAAGGAGAATAACAACTTCAGAGCTGATGATATGTCACAAGTAGCTCTCTAGTGAAGCTACTAAAAAATAGGACAAAAGTCCTGCAAATTTAATCAAGAGGGCTTTAAACTGAAATGCAAAGGGAGGAAGAAAACTGCCTACACATATCTACTATGCTCAGCACCATAGAGAGAAATTGCAATATTACCATTGTAACAGTTAGAGACACCATGAAATTCATCAGTGGCAAAATCCAAGCAATAAAACCCATGATTTTCGCTCTCTCTTAACAAAGAAATTTTATATGAGTAACAAGCAGGGGGATCAAGAGTTCCTAAAGCAAGGAAGAAAATATGATATTATAAGTAACATGGAGACGGCAGGATGAGACTCATAACTGGAATAAAGCTCTGGAATTTTATAACTTATTCAAAAGACACAGGCTATGTAAGGAAGCATTACAGAGGAGTGCTGAATATTTAAAAGATATATTCATGTGAGGAATTCAAAGAATCAGAGGAGGGAAAGTATGTTGGGGAACATTTGGTCAAGGATCAATGAAGGCAAAAAAAATCAATATTTTTATCAGTATACTACAGACCACTTGGACAGAAAGGAGGAAAGGGATGAGGAGTTTGGGCATAAGGTTACAAGTCTGGCACAGAAACATGCTGTAACAGTGATAAGGGACTTCAGTTATCTGAACAACTGCATCCTGTTCTCCCTTCCCAGGGAGATGGAGCTGGAGGGAAGGAGCTGATTCTTCTCTCAAGGGCAAACAGCCCAGGAAGCTGTTAACTTACACCACTACTGTTATGACTTACAAATCCAATCTCCCTTAATAGAAATAGAAAAATTAGGAAGTCTCCTGATTGTTTTCTTTCTCTCTCTACACAAAGCAGAACTCTTAATATTTAATCTCTGAACTAATTTGGATCACTTCAGCCTTCAGAAATAAAAGGAAGCAATGAGGAGAAGTACTATTCTAAATCTGATCCCCATCGACCAGCAAGCATTTGTAGGTAGGATGGAAAGGAAACTTGTTGGAAATAACTACTCCAATTTAAAATTTGCTATAGAAATGGAGAGAAAAGTCAGACATAGTCTGACTTGCACCCTTGGTTTCAGGAAAGCATATTTGAAAGTGTAGAAAAAAAGATAACAATAACTTATTTTTTAACCTTTTTTTTAATTAAGTTGGAGTAGGGAAAACACAAAATTAACAAGTCTGGAAAAACTAATGACTATGACAAATATGGATAACAGGCTTAACAAATTTACAAAGTTGGCTGAAGTAGCTAACACTTTGGATGATAGAGGTGAAAGCCACAAATATTTTAATATGCTAGAATATGTACCAAATTGAATAAGTTGAAAAAAGGATAAATGTAACATCTTACACTTAGGTTAAAAAAAATCAACAACACAAGTATAAGATGGGGGTGGGGAAAGAATGGCCAGACATCAGTTTGTTTGGAAAAAAAATCCATGAAAAGCTCCATCCCACTTCTACAAATGTGCCTCCAGAGGGTCCCCTTCCTGTGAAAACTGGAGATAGAGGGAGTAGGTCCTACAGGAAGCATCAACTCAATTATTGTGATAGAATAAAAGATAAAGCAAATAGCCTATAAGTTAGGAAGACCTATATTCAAATCCACCTCAGAAGTTAAATTCACTTCTCTTTCTTCAACAATAAAATAGGAAGGTAATAGTAATTCCTACCTCAGAGGGTAGTTGTAAGGATCAGATGAATTATGTAAGTGAAGTATTCTACAAATCTTAAAGAGATGGGAGTAAGGTCTCCTAGATGAGGAAAATCCCTCTACTAAAGGTGATCAGCACCTTCTTCACAACTTAAAATCCCTCTACTAAAGGTGATCAGCACCTTCTTCACAACTTAAAATCTTAAGAGAATTGTAGTCTGCAGGAAAGTAAAACTATTTCCATACTAAAATATATTTGTTTATCCAAATACTCCCCCATTTTCCAACTACATGTACGTATGAAGCTGGATTTGCTTTATAGACTTCAACCAAAACAATACATCCCAACAGACTGAATTCAGGAACAGCTATAAGAATCCAGTTGTCCTCTATTAAGCTGGATGTTAAAGAGATTTGTCAAAACATGTAAAAACAGTGCTACTCTTCTCACATTTATTTTTGTTTTGGAAAATAGTTATTTTTCACTAAAATGTTAATGTTAGCATGTAATGGGTTGGTTTTTTCTTATTTTTAAATGAATCAATAAATATTTTTAAAATGTACCCATCTTAATTTCTAATATGGTAAATATCAATAGATTTTCCACAGCAAGGCAGCTAGATCGCAGTAAATAGAACACTGAACCCGGAGTCAAGAAGACCTGAGTTCAAAACCAACTTCATATGCTTAAGAGATGTATAACCTTGGGCAAATCACTTGACCTCTGTTGGCCTCAGTTTCCTCATCTGTAAAGTAGAGATAAAAATAGCACCTACCTCCCAGAGTTGTGAGGATCAGATGAGAGGATATGTGTAAGGCACTTAGCACCGTATCTAACACATATTAGGAGGAATGTAAATGCTATTGTTGTTGTTGTTGTTAATTATTCTTATGAACAAAAAGTGTATTGAGGTCCTCAATAATTTATAAGAATGCAAAAGAGTTTGTTTACAGCATTGACCTAGAGCATTGAAAGCTTACATAATTCATCCAGGGTCACATAGCTGATATATGTCTGAGGCTGGACTTGACACCAAAGCTTCCTGGCTCTAGCTATAAATAGCTCTCTATCTGCTACTCCATTCTGCATCTAACTGTGACATGTAAATGTTAGTTATTATTTTATTATTATTACTCTCTGTTCTCTAAGAACCTACTATGTGCCTGACATTGACCTAGGCACTATAAAGAAGTTTATACCCAATAGAAACTTATGAGACCATTGGCGAGTCAAAGCTAATACACATAAAACAATTAGAGAACCAAAGGCCACTAAAAATTTTCAGAACAGACTAGATTACAAACGGTTCTATGAGTTTGGATTCAGTCAAAGGGCCACACTTGAGGACCTAGAGAGCCACGTGTGGCCTCAAGGCCGTAGGTTCCCCAGCCCTGGTAAAAGTGTAATAGGAGTACAGAAGAGAGTGACGCGCTGTTCAAAGGAATAACTAGAGAGAGCTTCCTGGAAGAGGTGCCGTGTACATAGCGGTCTCTCAAATACTTGCTAAAGGAATGAGCGTAGAATGTGAGCCATGCCTTAATGGGCAATGGAGAAACAGAACAGGGATTGAGAGGTGGGGAGCAGTAAACAGGGCATTTGAAGGAAAGCAAACAATAGAAATATAACAGGTGTCTTGGTGGCCATCACCTCTAATGGTTAACTGCTTTCTGACCTCATCACCAATAATGACTGAAGCTTGAGAACTACTATTCATTAGGAGTAACCCAGGGATTACAGAATAACATGATCCTTGGGCATGAAGGCAGGAATCAAATTGGGAGACACAAGTTCATATCAAAAAAGTAGAAAGTTGCAAGGCAGAGACATAATGGTGGTAATACAAACTTCTTGCCAGCCACAGAGAGCAATATGGAGAACTGGAACAGTCCAATGCTGTAACACAGTTTACCAAGTATGGGACACTTGTTGCAGCCCTTATACAAGTGCTGATCCTAGAGACTGGAAAAAGGGAAGCCAGGAGATCAATTCCAGAAGAAGGAAGATGGCAGACCAGGGCTAGAGCTAAGGCAAACCCCTGTGTCCAGAGTGTATAATATGTTTTAACACAGGCACTAATATCTAAATATTTATCATCAGTCACATGATTTTCCCAGTTTCTTTAAGAGGAATTATTGCCACAGAGATGCCAAAAGTGATTTTCCTAAAGCATAGTACTAGCCATGTCACTCATCTATTCAATAAATTCCAATGTCTCCTTATGTTCCCTGGGACCAAACATGAACTCCTCTGTTTGATATTTAATGTCCTTCACAACCTGATTTCAACAAAGCCTTTCCAGCCTTATCATGCTTTGTTTCAATCAATCAACCAATAAACATTTATTAAGTGCCTACTATGTGTCAAGCACTGTGCTAAGCTCTGGGGATACAAAAAAAAAAGACAAAAAAATAATTCCTACACTCAAGGAGACAACATGCAAACAAATCTATACACAAAAAAACCTGTATACAGTATAATAAGGAAATAACAGAGAGAAGGCACTGGGATTAAGAGGGGCTGGGGAAGGCTTTCTGCAGAAGGTGGGATTTTAGTTGGGGCTTTACTGTGGCAATTGAAATAATTTACTTGTCTATGGCAATTGAAATAATTTCAAGAGACATATTTTCTGGGTAATTTGATCATTATTAAGAAAAGGCCAATACATTATTAATAAAAGGACAGTCATTTGGCTCTCTTAAACCAAAGACAATCATGGTGACAAGTTTAGGGCTTATGTTCTTTTGGAAGAAGTGTGTCAATCAACGCTGAATGGTTAACACAATGAGAGGTGGGCTATATTAAAATGAAGGGCTGAGAGTAACATCATATCACCCTAGGATAGAGAAATTATCTCTATACCAAGTCCACCCCCAGCCTTGGGCCATCTATTCAAAGAAGGTAAGCTCCACCCAAACCAGACTGGGGTCTTGAACAAGAAAGTTAGTCCAATCTCATTATCAGCAATGTCCTTCAAGAGATTGAACTTTTTAAAATCAGGACTTTAGAGAAGGACAGAACTCTGGATCTCCCCAACTTATTGGTTATTAATAATCATTTCTCTCACTTCCCTCATACACACTCCAAGTCAGCCAAATTTGCCTTCTTTCTGTTCCTCATGCTCTGCTCTCCATCTTCCATCTCCATGCCTTGTCCTAGTTATTCTCCATACCTTCAATACAATCTCTCCTCACTTCTACCTCTTATCATCCCTAGTTTCATTCAAGGCTCAGCCCAAGTGCCACCTTTATATGAAGACTTTATGAATCCTTTCTCCAAAAAATTATCTTGCATGTATTTTTATATAAACTCTCCAAGGGCAGAGATAGTTTCACATTTTTCTTTGTATCTCCAACACCTAGTAAAAGTACCTAACTCAGAGTAGGTCCTTCATAAGTATTTATTGTTTTTGGATTATTACAGGTTGAACCTGCTTCAAATATGAAACAGACAAGGGCTTAAGAATAATACTATTGTCCATTTGCTTTCCTTACAAGTCACCTTGTTATTCCACCTTAATTAAATACTGTTTTTTAACTTGTGTTTCACATAGGATCTAGAAATAGAATTTGCACTGGAATTAACTTAATTTGGAATTGTATTTATATTAGGATTACCCAAGATACTGTACTGCCCTTAGTAATAAATATTTGGCCCAGAGTTGAGACAGGCATATGGTTACATAACAAAAGACAAAATGTTAGTAAGAATCATAATAATATGTGACGGAGATATGAGCCAAAAATAGGTCTAAATGTAGTAGAGAGTTTATGTTGGGCACCAGAAGAAAATAAGGCTGGAGACATGGAATGGGCCAGATAATGGAGGGCCTTCAAATAGATGCTAAATATAATTGAATTTTTTGTTCATTTGTATAATTAAAGACGATATGGTATAGAGAATTAAGAGCTGGCCTCAGAAGCTGACATGAGAGGAGCTGGCAGTCTCTGTCCTTTGCTTGCTATTCTAGAGACTTCCGGAAATTTCTCCTCTGGTGAGATCTAGGATTCTCTCTCTTGGTTGTGCTGAGTTAACTTGTTCCCAATGAGAGAACTCCTTCATTCTCTCTTATCTGCTATATATTCTTTTCTGTATACTTTCTCTGATTTCTTTTTGTTACCAACTTAGATAAATGGGTTTCTTTGCTATTTAAAAAAAAAATATTATCCTCAGAGTCAGGAAAATCTAGGAAAAAGTACTGACTGACCCAGACCATATGAGTCATGCAGGGTGAATAGCTCAACCTCTCAGGACCTCAGGTACTTGGAAGTTGCAGCTCAGGTGTAGATAGGCATTGGGAGAAGGACCATGAGTAGCACAGTGATTTGACTACAGCAAGTCACAAGTCCAATTTAAAAAAATTTAACGGCTAATGGGCAGCACATAATTATTAATGAGATGTAGAGAAGTCAGAGAAATTTTAAGCTAAATATATGAAAAATACTTGCTCACACAAGAGCTTGTCAGGATCCCAGCAGCTATTGATGGAGTGGAAAGAGCATTGACTTTGGTATCTGGGGACCTGCTCTTTGAGGAATTGGTACAATTAGAGCAGGTTTTTTCTTGATCTAAGTTTATGATGCTATGATCCTAACGATAGCTTCAACATTTACCATTTTCATATTTCAAAACAGCTCAGGAATTTATATCATCAAAACACTTAAATCACCAAAAGTAGGGGCGGCTAGGTGGCGCAGTGAGTAAGAGCGCCGGCCTCGGAGTTGGGATGACCCGGGATCAAAACCGGCCTCAGAAAATGAGCACCCACGCATAAATAATGACTAGCCGTGTAACCTTGAGCAAGTTACTTAACCCCAATTGCTTTAAAAAAAAAATCACCAAAAGTACTCCATCTTACATTTGTTATCAACAAAGGAATGAATTGACTTGAAAACATGAAATTCTTTGTTTGACTATTAAAACAAAACCTATATTTATGCTCCAAAATCTGAGAGAATCTCAATCTCAATCTCTCTCTCTCTCTCTCTCTCTCTCTCTCTCTCTCTCTCTCTCTCTCTCTCTCTCTCTCTCTCTCTCTCTCTCTCTCTCTCTCTCTCTCAAATTTTCACATCCTAGAAAGCTTCGGTAACACAATCATGTATCAGATGTAGTAAGAAGAATATTTTTCCCTACTGTTGCCACAAGATGTCACCCTAAACCTAGCAGCTTTTTCAGAGGTCTCCCAACCCCAGAAATCACCAAGTCAAATAATGTAAGTTAACTGTCATGATGTCAGTAGCAGCTGACCATCAGAGCTCTCAATATTCACTTAAGAGAGCATAACGCCTTCATTGCCACCATTTCTTCTCCTTCATCACCAAGTATTTAAATATAATAATGATAAGTAACATAGTACTTTAAACCACCCTATGTACATTATTTCATTTAATATTTATTGTGGCTGTTCAGACTCTCTGTTACTTTATTTGGGGTTTTCTTGGCAAAGATAACTAGAGTGGCTCGCCACTTCCTTCTCTAGTTCATTTTACAGATGAGGAAACTAAGTGACTTACCCCAGGTCCCACAACTAGTAAGTATCTGAGGCCAGATTTGAATTCAGCAGGATTCATCTTCCTGACTCCAGGACTAGAGTTCTATCCACTGCACCACTAGCTGCCTGTTCAATAATAGCTAACATTTATATAATACTTCCAGGTCTACAAAATGCTTGAGGTGTTATTTCATTTGAGCTAAGGTAGGTGCGATTATCATTCCTATTTTACAGCGAAAGAAACTGAGGCTCAGAGAGGTTAAATGGCTTTTACCCAGGGTCACACAACTAGTAAATGTCTGAGGAATTCAGGTCTTCCTGACTCCAAGTCCAGCTCTGTGAGGTAGGTGTTATTATTCTTGTTTTATTTATTTGTTTGTTTGTTTTGCTTTTTTTGGAGTGGGGAAGGTAGGGCAATTGGGGTTAATCGACTTGCCCAAGGTCACACAGCTGGTAAGCGTTCAGGATGTGAGGCTGGATTTGAACTCAGGTCCTCCTGACTCCAGGGCCAGTGCTCTATTCACTGTGCCACCTAGCCACCCCCTGTAATCCTCATTTTAATGATGAGGAAACAGTCCCAGGTTAAGTATCCAAAGTGAAATCTGAACCCAGGTTTTTCCTAACTCACAATCTAGGGCTCTTGCCAACACACCATCTGTAATTCCTTAAATGACGCATCATCTAAAACAGAGCTAATATAGATGAGCATGTGAAAAACTGAGAGACATCTGAATGGAGAAGGGAAACAATAGGAATTGGAGCATCAGTTTGAAAAGTGATCGTAGCATCAAAAGGTCCTGCTGCTTCTTGTCTCTCCAGGAGCTGGGGAGATGCAGAATTAGGCAGGTGAGGAGGCATCATGTGTAATGCATAAACCACTAGTCATCCAACATTATAGGCACACCTTGGAGATATTGTGGGTTCCATTCCAGACCACCGCAATAAAGTGAATATCACAATAAAGTGAGTTACATGAATTGTTTGGTTTCCCAGTACATATAAAAGTTGTGGTTACACTATACCATAGTGAATTAAATATGCAATAGTATTATGTCTAAAAAGTGCATATACCTTAATTTTAAAATACCTTATTGCTAAAAAAAAAAACGCTAACCATCATCTGAGCCTTCAGTGACTTGTAATCTTTTTGCTGGTAGAGGGTCTTGCCTCAATGTTGATGGCTGTTGACAAAGCATATTGCTGAAGGCTGGGGTGATCATGGAAATTTCTTAAAATAAGACAATAACAAAGCTTGTCCCCTCAATTAACTTCCTTTCACAAAAAAAATTTCTCTGTAGTATTCATTGCTATTTGATAGCGCTTTACTGACAGTAGAACTTCTTTTAAAATTAGAGTCAAATCCTCTTAAACCCTGCCACTGCTTTATCAACTAAGTTTATGGAATATTAGTCAATATTGTTGTGTCTCAGGGAATAGGGAGGAACAGCCAGTCAGTAGAGCAGTCAGAACACACAGAATATTTATCAATTGAGTTTACCTTCTTATGCAGGTGTAGTCTATGATGCCCCAAAACAATTACAATACTAACATCAAAGATCACTGGTCACAGGTCACCATAACCAATATAATAATGATGAAAAAGTTTGAAATATTTGGAGAATTATCAAAATGTGACACAGAGATACAATGTAAGTACATGTTGTTGGAAAAATGGTGCCCATAGACTTGTTCGACATAGAGTTGCCACAAACCTTCAATTTGTTAAAAAAAAAAAATGAAATATCTGTAAAACACAATAAAATAAGATATTACTATACTTTTTAAGTCTGTTGAGTTTGTACAGGTTTATTACTCACTAAAGCAGCAGTTCTCAAACTGTGATCCCTGGAGGTCCTCAAAATTTTTCAGGTGGTGTGCGAGGTCAAAATTATTTTCATAATAATATTAAGATGTTTTAATTTCTAATATATAGAATATGCCATATGTAACATATATTATGTTCTAAACAACATATAGAATAATATATAATATATACAACCTCTAATACAGTCAATATCAGTAGATATAACTAACATAAGCAAAACATAAGGGGTGTAATGGAAATGCAGATTTAAAGATCTTCCCTGCCCCTAGGCCCTTTGATTGGCTTAAGAGACTTTGATTGGCTTTAAGAGACTCTGAAAACCTTCCTTGATTTGAAAATATGCTCTGCCTCCTAATAGGCTGAATGTGGTCACATGGAGCCTGTGGTGGGAGGCTTGGTTTTCAGGAATGACCACACCTTGATACTTTGTGATTGGGCAGTGGGTCAAGGAGGTTGTTACAATCTCTGAGCCAGGAGAAGGCTATATAAACCCTGAGGAGAGGCTTTGCTTTGGGGCTCATTTTGAGAAGTGTTGTGTGATTTGACCAGATGAGACTCTGGGAAGCCGTTGTTGAGAGACCCCGGCTTTGAAAACCCAGATGTTGATGCTTCCCTCTCTGGTAACTGTGATTTGGTATTGATGTATGTAATGTTGGGACAGTTTGGAAGCCTGTCTGTAACTCTGAAGTTCTGTAACTCTGAAGTTTGGGGTGCTGACCTTTTTCCCCTGAACTAGGTAATGTGTGTTTGTTTGATTAAAGTAAGCTTGTTAACCCATTTTGAGTTGCTTTCCTTTTGAAAAGCAGATCTAAGAACCTGTGTTGGCAGTCACCCTGGGGATATTGGGGTGCTTGCCGCTACAAGGGGGTGGCTAGGTGGCGCAGTGAGTAGAGCATTGGCCCTGGAGTCAGAAGTACCTGAGTTCGGATCCAGCCTCAGACATTTTTAACACACACACACAAAAAAACAAAAAAACCTAGCCATGTGACCTTGGGCAAGTGACTTACCCCCAATTGCCCTCCAAAAAAAAAAAAACATAAGCTCTTTGGGGGATACTCTATAATTTTTAAGCATGTAAAGAGATCTTGAGACCACATGGAGGTCTTTGTTTTAGAGGTGTTTTCAATAATTTCATATTCAAATGAAAATACTGAAATGTATTCCATATGAGTTATACATTATTTTTTCTTTTTGTTATATTGAATTTTCTACAATGCCATTGCCTTCCACTAATGCATTTAGTTGAAAGTTCATAGTATTTTTCCCATGTCACACCTATCAAAGCCCAATAGCCAGTGTGTACTGGAGGGGAGGAGCTAAGAAGGGAATCCACAGGCCACCTTTTTTATATGTATATAGCTCACTATATGCCTGTTGATTAGGTTATAGGCTCCTTCCATATTCACATATTTGCATCTTCCTGGGAAATGTACAAGACTGCTACAAACTTAAACTGTCGATAATAATGCAGATTGAAGTTTAGTTACCCACATAATAATTCAATGTGAAACTGACTGCCTGTTGTCACTGTCTTAGGTTGATAAAATGATGCTGCTCTCCAGTTTACCCTAAGATGACTTCTAAAAACTAGTCAACATAGTAGCTCTGTCCATTCCAAGCTAAAAATAAGGATTACTTACATAACTGCTTTTTGCAGATTAGAGTGGTTTTTCATGTTATTAGAGAAGTCCAAGCTAGAGTAGCCTAGAGATTCAATGCACTCAGATGAGAAGTAGGGCTCGTTGGCATTAGTGCCCAGTTGCTGAATGTTGTTACAGTATGTCTATTACTAAAATATAGGAGGATTATCCAAAAGACCCAAAGATACTCTTCCTAAAAAACAAATCCTTTATACAATCTTTGGTTCCCCAAGATCTTAGAGGACTTATCCCATTTCAACTAAGTAAGCCTCATACTTTTAAGAAATGCACTGAGGTCAACAATCTTCATTAATTCTGCACCCAATGGGTCATGCACAGGGTCATGTATCAGGGGTTGAATAATCACATTCTTAAAATTAAGGAATTTATGGTTTAATTTTTTTTCCAAATCATCATTCATTAGAAGCTGGATTTATGTGAATTTTTAAACACTCCAAAGAGATTAGTTTGTACTTAATACTAGTTAAGATGATTATGGTTATTTGTGGCCCATTAATTCCTTACAAGCAACAAAACAACGTTTTATGGAAATGCAGCCCTATGCAAAACAACCACACGAACTCTTTTGTATATAGTTTAACTCAATAGAACAGTTCCCTGAATTTTTAAATCTTGCATATTTTTATAATTTCTAACTTCTTTACTCCACATTAAGGATGAAGGACTTCATGACTATGGATAATATCCCCAGACTGAGTCCCCTTTATGTCTTAATAGATAGCAATTCACGAACTTTGCTGAAATTTGCTGTGACCAAAAAAATCTCATCACCTGGCATCCTACCTTCCAATGATGAGCATCTTCAAATTTAATTAAGCTAGTTAAGTCAATACACCGGTGAGGAAGCTGGGAGGCTTAGTGGATAGAGATTTGAGCCTGGACTTAAGAAATCATGAGATCAAATCCAACCTCAGACAAATACTAGCTTGTGTAACCCTGGGATTCCCTTTTATAACCTCTGTTTGCCTTACTCAACTGGAGAAAGAAATGGCAAACCACTCTATATCTTTGCCAAGAAAACCCTGAGTACAGTATTGGTGTGCTATGGTCCACAGGGGTCATGAAAAGTCAGACACACAACAATGCTCCATGCACCGTTAAATGCTTGGGAAAAAAAAGACAAAGAATTCACTGTTCCCAAGGAGTTCACAGTCTAAGGAGAGAGACAATATGCAAGTAACTATGTATAAACAATACATATGCAAGATAAATTAGAGATAACCAATGGAGGGAGGGCTCTGGACTCCAAGGACAGACACACAGGCTTTTGTCAGACCTGCTGACATAGGCTGGCCAAGGCTAGGGTCATCTCCACCCCATGAAAAGGCTACTTGTACACAATTGTTAGCATGTTGTCTCCCCAATTTTATGTGAGCTTCGTGAGGGTGAGGATTGTCCTCCACCTTTCTTTGTATCTCCATTTCCTAACAGTGCCTGACACATAGTAGGTGCTTAATAAATAAAAACTATTAAGAAGTAGAGTTTGTATACTCAAATCCAATAAGACTGTATTAATTTACAGATGTTTGCCTTTGTAGATTTTATGGTAAAATAATTAGCTGCTGCATAACAGAAATTTTGATGATGTATCTATACAAAGTTAAGTGCAAAATAAATTGCACCAATGGACCTTTCATTCAAAAGCCTTTTCTCAGTTCTTATCCTTCTTGATCTCTCCACTGTTTTAACATTGTTTACTATTTACTCCTGGATATTCTCTCATCTCTGGGTTTTCATGACACAGCTCTCTCCTGGTTTTCCTTGTACTTGTCTGACCTCTTCTAGGTTTCCTTTACAATATCATCATCTATAATCCACAACAGGAAGTATGACCCAAAGCTGGTTGGGCCCTTTTCTCTTCTCTATATTTTCTCTAATCAGGTCCCATGCATTCAATTCTCATCTCTTAGCAGACGTACATATCCATCATCTCTTTCCTTAGTGCAAGTCTTATATCTTCTGCTGCCTATAAGACATCTCTCCTTGCTTCTCCCCTGAGCATCTCAGACCCAACATTTAAGAAAAATCCATTACCTTTCCCCTAAAAACCACCCACACATTTCCCAACTTCCCAATTTCTATTGAGGGCACCACCATCTTTCCAGTCATTCTGGTTCACAACTTCACAGTCATCCTCAACTCTTTACTCTCATTTATTCCCCTTACACTCAACAAGATGCCAAGCCTTGTTCATTCTAATTCCACAACGTTTGTATTCATTCCCTTCTCTCTACTCACAACCCAACCACTCTGAACTGCCACCATCACCTCCTAAATGTAGGCCTCTCATCTTTCCCCTCTTCAATCTGTATCCACACAGATGCTAGTAGTATTCTGAGAGTATAGATCTGACCATGTTATTTATTTACTGAAGAAGCTTCAATGAACTCAAAGATCAAATGCAAACTCCTCTACTTGGCATTTAAAGCTCTTGACAATCTGGCTCCAGACTCACTTTACAAGCTTCTGCTAAAGCACCCTTTCCCCTCTCCCACCATCATACATGTTCAGAAGAAAGTCCACCTACAAGTTCCTATGTACTTGGGCCAACAGTCAAACACAGGTCTGACCAGGTCATTCACCTACTCAATAATCCCCACTGGCTCCCTATCACCTCCAGAATCAATCAATAATATTATTCATTGCTTACTATGTTCCAGGTGCTGTGCTAAGTGCTGGAGTATAAAAGGGGGCAAAAGACAGTCCCTGCCCTCGAGGTGCTTATGATCTAATGGGGGAGACAACATGCAAACTTATACCTTGGAATGTTAATGGAATAGCATATCCCTGTCCATTAATAGGCCTACATAACCGCATATCCCCTTTTCCCTAGGAATAGGAGCCATGTTCCCAGGTCTAAAGGTACACAGGTATTTCAATCATAGATGTCTTGCTGTTTTCACAGTTGTGATACATCCTGAGTCACACAGAGCCCATTAGGGAGGAACTTGCCTAAGGAGGAGTTTGCTTATGGGGAGCCTTGCTTGTAGAAAGGCTTTCACACCTTTTGGTACTAAACTAATCAGTCACTGAGTCCTGAGGGTTGTGATGCCTCCTGGCTCGAAGCCTATTAGTTGAAAACTATATATACTGGGAGGTTGTTATTTTACATTGGGGATTTGCTTATGAAAAGGACCTTTTAATTCCCTGTACAGGACTCTGAGTAGTCATTTGTTAAGAGACCCCCTCCCCCACTACTCAGAGGTTTGTGCTCCCCCTTCTGGTGCTGTGTGTAGATGGTCATATTACTTTGTTCAAACAGAAGGAGCCCTGTCTGTTGAATCTCTGTGCTTGTATTTTCTACTTACCTATAATTAAAGATTGTTGACCCTTTTAAAGGTTGTCTTCCCTTTAGGAAAGAGGATCAAAGAACCAGCACTATCAGGCCACCCTGGGTATGCTAGGGTGCTTGCTATAAGCTATAAACAGGGATAAATAGGAAATAATTAACAGAAGGAAGGCACCAGAATGAAATATAAAATTCTCTGCTTGGAATGCAACGCCCTTCATATACTGTTCCCTGCCCCCAACTTTAATAGTCTTCCCATACCTCGTCTCACACACACACACACACACACACACACACACACACACACACACACATACACCCCTTCGATCCAGTGACACTGATCCCCTTGTGGTTTCTCCCATAAGACACTCTATCTCTTGACTTCAGGCATCTTTACTGACTAGATCCTATGCCTGGAGTGTTCTTCCTCCTTGCTGCCTCCTCCTGGCTTCCCTGATTTTCATCAAGGTGCACAAAAAAATCCCACCTCCTGATTCCCCTTAATCAGAATGCCTTTCCTCTGTTGGCGACTTCCAGTTTATCTTGTCTGTAAGCTTACTTGTACATAACTGTATACGTCATCCCCCCCACTTGACTGTGAGCTCCCTGAGGGCAGGGACCATCTTTCACCTTTCTTTGCATCCCCAGAACAACACAGTGCCTGCTTAATAAATAATAAACGTTTGTCGATTGTTTGTTGTTTGCCGATTGACTGATTAACATAAAAATCTTGGTGCATATATGATGGCTGCAGTGAGGGGCAAGCACATTACCCTACCAGCTACACTGGCCTGCTTACAGTTACCACCCTTCAAAGTTCAGCTGAGCTGACCACTTCTACAGGGAACCTTTCTGGGTTCTTCCAGGGGCTAGCTCTCCCCCTACTTCCTGAATTACTTTGTGTTTATTTTTTATAGAGTATATATTTACTTAGCTATGCATATGTTGGTTTCTACTTAAAATATAAGGTCCTGGAGGATAAGGGCCTATTCATTTTTAAGTGTATAATAAAGGACCTGACACTTTTTAAATGCTTATTTGATTGAACATGCCCCCAAACCTCATTTTACCTTTGCTGTGTCTGTTTTCTTCCAACCACATGATGGGAAGTCAGAAAATAAAATAAGGTTATGTAAACAAAAGCGATTCAGGCTAGGTTTATAGGCAAGAAAATTGAAAACTTTGAGCTTTGAAGCCAATCACATCTAAATTCTGAATTATAAACTTTGCCAAAAGAAGCAAATAAAAACAAATAAGCAGTAATAATAATAATAACTAGCATTTATAAAGTGGTTTAAGGTTTGCCTTAACCATACTAGTTATCTCATTTGATATGCACAACAACCCTATGAGGTAGATGCCATTATTGTCTCCATTTTAGAGATGAGTAAACTGAGGCTGAGATTAAATGACTTGCCCAAAGTCACACAATTGGGAAGGGTCTGAGCAGAAGTATCTCAGGTTTTCTTGATTCCAAATCTAGCATGTTGCCCACTATGCCAACTAGTCCTAGGATTAGTAAAGAGCATTTAGTATGGCTCAGGGATGGAGCCTGAGAAAAGGCAGGGGCCCAGCACAAGTCTAATTTTTGCCAGTGATGCTTTGCTTGCCCTGGTCTTTTTTTATTTTGGTCCTTGCATTCAAATTTCTACCATGAATAGTTATTCATCTTTATGTTTTTCTCTTAAAGCTCAGTTAGCATCTGAAAATATGATTTTTTTATGCTGCACTATTTCTTATTTGGGGGATTGAAACTATCAGTCAAAGTTATGCATGCCCAGCGGTTACAGACAGACTTGGATTGCTAGTAAGAAGTTTTATATTCTGGCAATTACATCCCTAGCATTCTGCCTTCTCAATAGTATCCTCCTGAAACTTCTTCCACATCATCAGCTTAGAGACCAGTTTTCAGGATATATTGTGCTTCATCATGCCAGAGTCAAAACTGCTCTCCATCAAAGAAAACATTGTCTGTTCCCAAAAGCAGAATGTCCATTCCTCCTTTCATGAAGTGTTATCCTTGAAGATATATTTCCTCAATCAAACCAGACAAACTCGGAGTGCATCGCAGAGCCCTAGCAGCCACTATACATATCAGTGCAAAGCTTTGAGAAAAATTAAATCTAAACACAATTCAATTCCAAAATAGTTGAAATTACAGATAACCCTCTAAGGCTGTAAACTACTCTGTTCTGCATCACCATCTGCTAAAGAAACAAGAGAGTTAATGTTTATCTTTTTTCTGTTGGCCTTTTGGAATGTGAACTTAAAGAACAGCAAAATGGTTACTACTAAGTACCCTGTGGTCTACTGGCTTCAGGTGAAGTAGTAGTACCTCCATCCCCCAGCACACCTGATCTCAAGAGCATTATGACAAACCCTTCATTTTTTTTGACCAAATGTTTCTGGCAAACCATTCGTTCAGCATTTCTACCTCTCAATAATCTTTCCTCCTTTTTTTTTTCATGGAAGTGGGTTATTTAACATATATGTGTACATATATCATAAATATATATAATATAAAAAATTAATAACTACATAACTTCCTAACAGAAATACTCATGATGTATCTATACAGAGTAAATGTCATTAAATGGATTGTCCCATATGCTGAATCATCCTAGTTTGAAGGCTAAAGAAAAAATTGTTTCACATTTACAAGACCTAAGCAACTTCAATAGTTACTAAGTATTAAAATCCTCCTCCTGGCCCTTATTTTAGTATTGGGATGACCCTGCCCCCTGTTCTCAAAGGCTGTGCAAGCAGGGAATAAATTCTGGCAAGTCATACCAAGCTGGAGGCCTCAAGTGAATAGTGCCTATCCTACTCAAGGATAAGTCTTGCTAAGTTCAAAGACTCATCTCCAGATGGGTGACTACCGGGTGATGAATTTTTTGACTATAGCAACTGACAAAGACAGTTATAGCACCTGCCTGTGACCACCATTAAAGAAGAGGAATCTCAATTCCAAAAGATTCATGAAGGAAAATGCTAACAGCCAGAGAAAGAACTATGGAGTCTAAATGCAGAGCAAAGAATACTATTTTCTCTTTTTGGGGGTTTTTTTCCTTTCTTATGGTTTTTCCTTTTTGTTCTGCTTCTTTCACAACATAACTAATATGGAAATATGTTTAATATGATTATATATGTATAACCTATATCAAAATTCATGCTGTCTTGGGGAATGGGGAGGGGAAGGAGGGAGAAAAAAATTTGGAACTCGAAATTTTATAAAAGTGATTGTTGAAAAAAATAAAAATTAAAATGTATTTTTAAAAAATAAATCACCTAGAACTACAAAAAAAGGAAGGGGAGTCTCAAAGGAATGAACTTAAAGATCTTTTTAAGCTTGTATAAAATTAAGTGACTGTGGATAATGACAGACCCTTTGACTTCATTCAATATTTAAGCCCAATTCTCATCATGAAAATACCATAAGTTGTATTTTTAATACATACCCAATAAAGCCTGAAATAAGGAGCTCTTAAAGATGCCCATCACTTTTTTGACGGCTTTCTTCAGTGGCTGCTCCTCCGGTTTCCTTAATTTTCTGCAATATTCTTCCAACAGTCTTAAAGCTCGATCAGTATCTGGAAAAATATGATTTTTAAAGCCTATATTATGGTGCCAGAAGAATATGAAACTACTGTTCAACAACCCCACAGTTGTTTTTATAGCTTCATGACACAAAAGACTGTCATGAAGTAATTGGTCACACTTTCTATTATATGTAAATCATTGTATTCAGCTTCTCATTATCAAGTACTTTTTTTTTCCTTTTTGTACCAGGGCAGACCAAAAAAGAACATACAGTACTTTTTCAAAATGAAATTTAAAAAAGTTTTTTAAATTAAAAAAACTCTATGAAACCTGATTTTTAAAAGACTTAAAAAGAGATGTTTCATATTGTAGCAGTGATTCACCTGTGTCTCAGAAGAAGAACATTACTTTAAAATTCCACTCTTTCCTCAAAGCAATCTCCTTGCTAAGTACCTAGTCAATGATTTTTTTTTTTGCTTTTTGGAGGGCAGTTGGGGTTAAGTGACTTGCCCAAGGTCACTCAGCTAAGTTGTGTATATGTGTGTTAAGTGTCTGACACCGGATTTGAACTCAGGTCCTCCTGACTCCAAGGCCAGTGCTCTATTCACTGCGCCACCTAGCCACCCCACTAGTCAATGATTTTAATAAAATCAGATTTTACTCTTCCTTTGGTAGAATTGAGCTGGGTTGTATTCAGGAAACTGCACAAGGGTTTCCAATTATCTCAAACTGTTTAAATGCTGTGAAAACCTATACCTTTAGAACTCTTTCTTATTCTAAATTTAACAGACACTAAATAAAATGAGTTTTTCAATATACAAATTAGAAAGAAAAAAGGCATTTGTACATGAAACGGCAAATCTAGTTTACTCTTTCTTTTTAGATATATAACAAAAATACTGTGCAATGTTCAAATCTCTTCTCCTCTCTATTTCCTTCTGGACCCCTTTCTGTATTTTTTCTATACATTTGGTGGTGAGGGATGGGGAGAAGAGGGGGTAGGAACCAAGTCTTTCTCTTGCCCAGACTGGAACAGAAACAGTCACTTATAGGCCCAATCCCACCTCTGTTCTACCTGGAAGCTGTGATCTACTTCATTTCCAACCTGAACCAGTTTACCCTCTCCTTCACCAGTCTGGCAACCCTTGGGGGATCACCATATTGATTAGTTTAGACATCCAAATCACCCTTAATACCTTTAGCCCAACTGCATCTAAGAATTTCCAAAGCAACTCACCACCTTCAGAGCAGCAGAGGTAACAGGCATTCATCATCATGCCTGGCCTATTCTAGACATTTTTTTATAAAATATCTCAATGACCTCATTTACTTTATTTTTCTCTTGGCCAGTCTATCACTTGTCCCCTGATCCTATTCAATTATCAACACTATGTAGATGATTCCCAGATCTATATAACTAGCCCTAGTCTCCCTCCTGAGCTACAGTCCCCCACATTTCCAACTGCTTTTTGGAAATCTCAGACTGGATGTCTCATAAGCACCTTAATCTCAACATACTCCAAATAAAAATTCATTATTTTTCCCCCCAAATCCTCTCCTCTTCAGAACTTTCCTATTATTATCACCAAATATACTACTATCTTCCCAGTCACCCAGACTCACAGCCCTAAAGTCATCTTTGATTTCTGTCTCTCACACAACCCACATACACAATCACTGCCAGATGTTATCATCTCTACCTTCCTACCTTCACATCTCTGTACTGTACTTTCCACTCATACTGCCACCACCCTAGTTCAGATCCTCATTACCTTCTTCCTGGAATATTGCAATAGCTCATTAATGGTTGTGTCACCTTTTAAGGTTTTCCCCACTCCTGTCCTTACTCTACTCAACTATCAAAATTATCTCCCTAAAGTGCAAATCTGACCGTGTCAATCTCCAACTCATGCCATTCAAAGAAATTCAGTAGTTACCTATCATTTCCAGTATCAAATATATAATCCTCTGTTTGGTATTAAAGCTTTTCATAATCTGGCCCCTTCTAACCTCCCTAATCTTTTTATAACTCACTTTCCTCCACAAAATCTATGATCCACCTATCCTGGCCTACTCATGTTCCTCTAACATGCTACCCCATTTCTAGCCTCTGTCCCTTAATCCTCTCTCCCTCTGCTTGAAATACTCTCCTCCCACCTCTACCTCTTATCTGGTTTCCTTTAAGATTCAGCTTAATGATAAAAGTCATCTAAAATGACAGAATGGGAAAATGACTAATGTTGGAAATATGGAAAAATTGGGACACTAATTCATTGTTTGTGGATTCTTATATGATCCAACCATTTTGGAGAACAATCTGGAATTCTGCCATGTTAGTGAATGATCTATACCCTTTGACCCAGCAATACCACTATTTGGTCTATTTACAAAGATGATTAGAGAAAAAGGAAAAGAGCCTATATGTTCTAGAACATTTATAGCAGCTCTCTTTGTGGTGGCAAAGAACTGGAAATTGCAGGGGTGCCCATCAATTGCAGAGTGACTGAACAATTTATGATGTGTGAGTGTGGTAGAATATTACTGTGCTATAAGAAATGATGAGCTCAATGATTTTAGAAAAATATGGAAAGACTTACACTAAATAATGAAGAGTAAAATGAGCAGAACCAAGAGAACATTGTATACAGCAACAGAAATATTGTTTTAAGAACAACTTTGAGGAAACAAGGTATTTTGTCTATGATAAATACCAAATTAAATATAAAGGACATATGAAGAAGGATGCTATCTGCATCTAGAGAAAAAACTGATTGTAATGGCAATAGGAATTTGTAGATCTTCCCTGCCCCTTACTAGGCGAAATGTAATCATATGGAGGGAGCGTGTGATGGGAGGAATTTGCTGAATGGGTGGAGCAGGACACGTGGGAAAAAAATGACAGGAAGCTGGGAGTCAGAGTAGTTAGTATGGAAGGAGGAGAGGACACAGGCAAGGAAACAGCTAGACTTGTGAGTAATTGTTTATGGGAAGGCTTTGGGATGGTGTTGCTCTCTGCAGTGTTATTGTGTATAGATTTCTTTGTTGCTATGATGAATATGGTTTTCTGGTGCTGGGATTTGTCTTTCTGGTGTCTGAATAAATGTTTTGCTTTTGTCTTCTATATGGAGAGTCTGTTATAATTTTATTCAGAATTATGCCAGCATATTCATAGTTGCTGTCGGTACTGTGAATATTGCCTTGGCAATACACTGATAAATAAAAGTATGTATAGAATAATTTACATATAATATATGTAATATATATATAGGGTAGGGTGGGGAGGGAAGAAAAAATATACAAAATAATTTTGCTATATATTTGATAGGAATAGCAAGTTTTGCATAGTAGATTTGCCATTCTATGTACAATCATCTTTTTTATTATACTATGTTATGAAAATGCTTGTTTCATTCCATAAATTAAAAATGAAATTTTAAAAAAAGATTTTGCTCAAATCCTACCCTTTACAAGAAGCTGTTAGAATCTTCTTCTTGATTACTCTCTATCTCTTATGTATATATCTTATGTGTACCTAGTTTTATTTTCATGTCAAATGCAAGCTCCTTGAGGGAAGGGCCTGTTTTTGCCTTTCTTTGCTTTCCTAGAACTTAGCACAGTGCCTGCCATATAATAGAGAATGTAATAAATCCTTGCTACCTGGCTGAAAAAAAAGGAGAAACAGTCATGTGGCAAGAATGAGAGATAACCAATGGGCTGCCTAAGCAGTATACTATACTGTTGAGATACAAAAAGAACAAAAGAAATGCTCTTCATGATGGATAAATCTTCTGAGAACTTATAGGAAAACATGGCCAAAAATATCATAGGATGAAAAGGCATAAAGAGGTTATAATCTATATCAGTAGAAGAAGTATATCAGTGGAATCCAATGCAATCATGAATTCACTAACGTACTAAACATATGGTAGAACTCTAACTATTGGCCAAGACAAACAGGATTAGTTACCTTGTTAATCAGTCCTGTCCAGCAACTACTTTATCTACCTCCTTTTAGTGAGAATACTAAATGTTTTCCTCAAAAAGAAAAAGAAAAGAAAGGAAGAGAGAAAAGAAGGAAAGAATAAAAAAGGAAGGAAGAGTAAAAAGAAAGGAAGGAAAGAAAGAATAAAGAAGGAAGGGAGGGATAAAGGGAGGAAGGGAAGGAGAAAGACAGGATGAGAGAAAAGGAGAAAGAAAAGAAGAAAAAAAATTTCATGGATTATGCTGAGTGGACGCTTTCAAAAGCATACTGAGTAAGGTCTGACCTTCAGTTGGCAAGTAATATAGAAGTCAGCTCTTAAAGTAAAAAAAATCCTCCTAGAGGCCCATGTGAATTCCTAAACAAGAGGTTCTGACATTCCACATTAGAACTGTAAATAGGTTCTGATTAAGCACTTTAAAACAATGGAGATGAGAATGAGGTTTTTAAAATATGGGTTAGTTTTAAGGGAAATAGAGTTACAGGCAAGGAACAAGCCAAAAATTGAATAATGGGAGTTTCTGAACAAGAGGTTGTACTATAGGGACTATATTCTGAAAGATTAGGAGGAAAAAAAAAAAAATATATATATATATATGTCTTTATAAATATATCCCTAATGGCATTATTTATGGTAAGAAAAAACAACCTAGAAATAAATTGGAGTTCATTGCTAGTGGAATGACTGAACAAATTATGGGATATAAATATAATGGAATATTATTCCACCATAAGAAATAGCCAACATAAAGAACCCAAAGAACTATTAGAAGACATATTAAGGGGGAAAGGCAAAACCAAAAGAACACTATGCATACTGACTTTAAGAGGCAACCAGGGCATAACGAAGTGAGCAATGTATCTAGAATCAGAGAGAATGGGATTCAAATACCAGTTCAGACATGTACGAACCATGTGACCTTGGGCAAGTCACTTTCACTTAATTGAAGGATCTACACTCTAATATCCCTTCTGGCTCTAAGTCTATAATCCTATGATTTTTTCAATGTAGTTAATGACAACACTAACAGACCTATGTTAAATATGTAAAAATGTCAAAAGATATTACAAAATCAAGGATGTGAATTTTTTTGTGTTAAAATGTATATATAATTTGTATTGGGATTAATAATCAGGAAGTAACAAGAGACTATTGACATACAATCTTAATTGTATTTCATTTTTTTTCTGATTTTATTTCCTTACATTCTTGCTTATTTTTTTAATACCTTTTTACTTAGCAGTGGAATGTTTTTTGTTAGTCCATTATTTTTGGATCAGGATCTGTGAGTTCTCTTTAACAATGTGATCCATGATTCAGTTAAATGACTTTTCCAGGGTCACACACTCTAGTAGTTGGTAAAGGCAGAACAGAAATTAAAATTAAATTTACATATGTATTTACACATTTGTATATGTGTGTGTGTATATATATATATATATATGTATGTATTTTTTAATGAATATGTTCTTTTTCTGACTCCTTTGCAAAGATAGGAGGTCTACAGCTATGGAACATTACATATATTTTTAGACTTTTTCCATGTATTGATTGATTTTGCTTAATTTTTTGCTTCTTCCTCTTTTTATTTTTTAAAATATTCTTTTTTATGTGGTATGGACCTCAGGGAGGGATGCTGGGAGATATTAAGGAGATTTGTAAAACAAAAAAAGATATTAATAAAAATATTTTTAAAAAAGCAAAATCACTATGTCCACAGCCTAAACACCCTCTTTCTCTGAATTGTCCATGCTTCTTACTAGATGTGCTAACTGTTTAATACAAGGGATAGGAAGGGCTGCTAAAAATTCTGCAGCCTGTTTTTTGTTTTGAAAATACTGGAAATTCTTATTCTCACTTGCAATTAACACTCAGCTAGCATACTTACAGATTTATTTTTTGCAGATTTAATTTGGCAAAAAGTTGTGAAAGAGGCTTCCCTGATAAATAAAGAGCTGTGGAATTATCTGAGCTGCTACTAAATCTTGCTACCATACACTTCTCAAAAATATATAATCTTATTCTCACAGGGTTACCACATTCTGGCTACTGATCAGCTTAGTGATTGAACTGTATAACAAATTAAGGATGACAATTAAATTGGCCGGGGAGAGGCGGAAGGAATCATTGTACATTTTTTTAAGATCACAAAAACTATGTCCTATATACTCCATGTCCTAAAAGTGTTAGTGTGATTTTAACCTATTAAAGTTTAAAACAGCAACAAGACACCCTATATTAAGATATCATATTCACATGTGATATATATATGCTACATATATGTACTTACACTTTGTAAATACTCAATATAAATCTATTTTAAATAAGCATGAACTGGAAACATCTGACATTTATATATCACTTTAAGAATTTATAAAATGTTTTGGAAAGATCTCACAGTCCTCATGACAACTCTGTGAGATAGGTAGTATAAATATTATTATTCCCAATCCACTGATGAGGAAAGAGATTATCAGAGATTGAGTGACTTGGATGATCTCACAGCTAGGAAATCTCTGGGGAAGGATTCATATTCAGATTTATGACCTCAGATTCAACAATTTACCTACTAGATCACATTTCCTCTATACTAACAGCATTATTATCTTGCAAATGAGGAAACAGTCTCAGAAAGGTGAAGCAATTTGTCCATAGACACACAGCTTAGAAATGTGAGAAGCAGAATTATAATCAAAGTCTTTTTCAGAATCAAAATCTGATGCTCTTTCCATTAGGCCATCCTACCTGTTGGATGAAAATTAAAAATTTGAAAGAGCTCATCCTCATTTTTGGCAGCACCTCTAAACCTAAGTGTTACAGTGACATAGTAAATGCTACTTAAACCGGGTAATCACTATTTTCTCAACAAAAGATTATATTTTAGAAGAAAATAACTAATATGTATCCAGTCTTCTGAAACCCACAAGTAAATCTGGCATTTATACACTAAACCAAATATGAAGTATCTACCCTATGCATGGTACTACTCTAAAAGCACTGGAATACACGATTTATAATAATCTATATATAATATAATAATACACAAATACAAAATAGAATAATTATAATGATCTCTGCCCTCCAGACCCAGCCAATAAAGGTCTCCTAGGGTGGTGGTCCAGCCTTATTAAAGTGAAGAGATGCCATGCAGACAACAAAAAGCAAACCCTAGGGGCAGCTGTGTTGTGACAGCCTAAGCCTCAGGAGCTGATAGTGTAGGGGTGGGCAGTTGGGCAGGGGAAGACTGTGGGGGGCCTTCTGCTGGTGCTAGACACAAGGTCCAAGAATGCTGACTAGACAGGGCCCCCAGCTATGACTGCAGGTAAGGAGGAGGGAACACATGTGTCTCAGAAGAGTGGGGGCCCTACTAGGTATGGTCACCGGCAGTAGAATGTAGTCCCTGCTCTCAGTTCCAGGGCAGAGGGACAAGATGACACTTGCAGCAGCCTGAGGGACCAGAGGGAATAAGGACATTTGCAGGTACAGAGGTGTTGGGGGCCCTGATTATGGTTCAGGGGCAGAAAGGTACCTGAGTACTTACAGACTAAGGTATGAGTTAAAGGAGCAGTAACTACACATGGCCTTGGATTACAAGAAGAACCAAGAGGTCGAAGGTCATCCAAACAGACCTCAGAAAACAACAGCATAAAAAACCTGAAGTCTGAGACATTATTCCTTAAACTCCAGGAGCAGAGCCCAACTCTAACTTTAAAAAATAATAATAGTAAGTTAAAAAAAGAGAAAGAATGCAACCCAAGAAAAATACTATGATGATAGAAAAGTTTAGGGTTCACTCAGAAGAAAACAAAACAGCTTCTTGTGAAGGTTCAAAGAAAAATGCAAATGGTTACAAGTTCCGAAGTAGTTCTTGGAAGAGCTTTAAAAAGACTTTAAAAATCAAATGGGAAAAGCTGAGGAAAGAATGGGAAAAGAAATAAGAGTAATGCAAGAAAAGCAAGAAATCATGAAAAGAACCAATTGGAAAAAGATCCAAAAACTTACAGAAGAAAATAACTACTTAAAAATTAGAATTAGGCAAGGGGAAGTTAATGAATTTAGACATCAAGAAATAATAAAATAGGGGCAGCTAGGTGGCTCAGTGAATAGAGCACTGGCTCTGGAGTCAGGAGGACCTGAGTTCAAATCTGCCCTCAGACACTTAACACAAAAACTAGCCGCAAGACTTTGGGCAAGTCACTTAACCCCAATTGCCCTCCAAAAAGCAGAAAAGAAAAGAAAAAATAAAACAAAATCAAAAGAATGAAAAAAATAGAAGAGACTATGAAACATATTATTAGAAAAACTATTGACCTGGAAAATAGATAGAGGAGAGATAATATAAGAATTGTCAGACAACACAAAAGTTATGATTTTTAAAAATCTAGACACTAGATTTTCAAGACATTGTTGAGGAAAAAGAAATTAAGGAAAATTTCCCTCAAGTTCTAGAACTACAGAAATTGAAAGAATTCACTAATTGCCACCTGAAAGAGATCCCAAAATGAAAACTCAAAGGAATATTAGAGCTAAATTTCAAAGCTCCCTGATCAAGGAGAAAATATTACAAGCAACTAGAAACAATTTAAATATAGTGGAACTACAGTCAGGATAACACAAGATTTATTAGCTTCTATATTAAAAGACCAAAGGGCATGGAATATAATATTCCAAAGAGCAAAGGACATGGGTTTGCAACCAGGAATAATCTACCCAGAAAAGCTGAGTGTAATCATGAAAGTGGGAAAATGGATATTTAATGAACTACAGAACTTTTATTCTTTAAGAAAATACCAGAACTGAACAGAAAATTTGACTTACAAGAACTAGGAGAAACATAAGAAGGTAAATAAGAAAGACTAATTATAACGGATTTAATAGGGTTAAACTTTTGTTTCTTATAAGAGAAAGTGATATTTGTAACTTTTAAGAATGTCTTCATTACTAGGGTAATTCAAAAGAGTATACATAGATAGAAGTCATAGAGTTGAGTAGACTATTATAGGATGATCTTTAAAAATAAAATTTGGTAGGGAGAGGTAAAATGGAATAAATTATCTCGTACAAAATAGGTGTGAATGGAAAAAATTGTTATGGTGAAGGAAAAGATAGGGTGAAGGACAAGTAGTGTGGGAACCTTATTCTCATCACAATTGGATTAAAGAGAGAATAACGTATACATTTAGTAGGGTATAAAAGTTTTCTTAACTTATGGAGAAATAGGGGGATAAGAGCATAAGGAAAGGAAAGGACTTTTAGAAATGAATACAGATTAGGAAGGCAAAGGTCAGAAGTACCTTGAACTTCTGAGGAGGGATAGGGTAAGAAGAGAGAAGGATAAACAGTGAGGAAAAATAAGGTGGAGGGAAATATACAACTAGTAATAATAACTTTAAATGTGAATGGGATGAACTCATTCATAAAATGGAAACAGCAGAATGGATAAAAAGTCAGAACCTGACAATATGTTGTTTAAAAGAAAAACATTTAAAAATGAAAGACACATAAAGAGTAAAAATAAAGGGCTGGAGCAAAATGCATTATGCTTCAGCTGATGTTAAAAAAAAAATAAGCAGGGATAACAATCATGACCCTAGATAAAGTTAAAGCTGGAATGGATTTATTAAAAGAGATAACCAAGAAAACTACACTGGTAGTAAAAGATACCATAGATAATGAAGTAATAGCAATACTAAACACATATGCACCAAATGCTATAGCATTCAAATATTTAAAAGAAAAGGTAAACAAATTATAGATGGAAATAGATAGAAAAACTATAAATAGTTTTATATTATGTAATTCTATAATAGATTTATATATAATTCTTCTCAGAATTAGATAAATGAAATATGACAGATACCTGAGGAGAACTGAATGGAAATAGAAAGGAATATACGTATTCTCAGGGGCACATGGCAACTTTACAAAAATGACCACATATTAGGGCATAAAAAGACTTTATAGTTAAATGTAGAAAAAAAGAAATATTAAATTCATCTTTTTCAGATCATAATGCAATAAAAATTACATTTAATAAAGGACCACGGAAACACAGATTAAAAATTAATTGGGGGGAGGCTAGGTGGCGCAGTGAGTAGAGCATCGGCCCTGGAGTCAGAAGGACCTGAGTTCGGATCCGGCCTCAGACACTTAATGCACACACAAACAAAAAAACCTAGCCATGTGACCTTGGGCAAGTTACTTAATCCCAAGTGCCCTCCAAAAAATAAAAGCAAAAAAAAAATTAATTGGAAACTAAATAACCTAATCTTAAAGAATAAATGGTTTAAAGAACAGCTCATAGAAACAATAAATAATTTTATCAAAGGGAATGATAATATTGAGACAATATACCAAAACTTATGGGATGGAGCAAAAACAGTAATCAGAGAAAAATTTATTCCTCTAAATGCTTACCTCAATAAAATAGAGAAAGAGAAGATCAATGAGTTGGGTATGCAATTTTTAAAAACCAGAAAAAGAGCAAATTAAGAATCCCCAATTAAACATAAAATTGTAAATCCTAAAAATTAAAAGTATGATTAATAAAACTGAATGTTAGAAGACTATTGAACTAATAAATAAAATTAGGAGTTGGTTTTATGAAAAAAAACTAATAAGACAGATAAACCATTGGTTAATATGATTTTTTTTTTGCTTTTTGGAGGGCAATTGGGGTTAAATAACTTGCCCAAGGTCACATGGCTAGGTTTTTATTTGTGTGTGTTTAGCGTCTGAGGCCAGATCTGAATTCAGGTCCTTCTGACTCCAGGGCCGGCGTGCTACTCACTGCACCACCTAGCCACCCCAAATATGATATTTTTAAAAGAGAGAGAAAAACCAAATCACTAGTATCAAAAATGAAAAGGGTGAATACACCATTAATAAAGATGAAATTCAAGCAATTGTTAGTTATTTTGCCCAATTATATGTCAATAAATTTCACAAAATGAAATGGAAGAATATTTACAAAAACATAATTGTCCAGATTAACAGAAGAGGAAATAGAATACATAAATAAACCTATTTTAGAAAAATAAAATAGATATAAATGTTAGCAGATGGTGGAGTAGAAACAGGACTTCCACACAGCTCCTGCTTCCACCTCCTCCAATACATATAAAAATTACTTTAAACAAACTTTAGACTTACAGAACCCACAAAGTGACAGAAAGAAACAAATCTCCCACTGAAGGAAGCCCAGAAGGCTGGCAGGAAGGGTCCATCACAGAATGCTGGGAGTAGAGTACAGTCCCAACTAGCCGAGGTATCAGCCCATGTCAGCCCAACCAGCAGCCACACCTGGAGCTGACTTCATGAGGGTAAATCACCAGCAGCTATAGCAGTTTCCAGACTTCTCAATCCACAAATGCCAAAGACAAAGTAAAAGGTTAGTGTGGAACATTTTTGGAACAGGAGGAGCACAGTCTGGCTGTTAACCTCGGAGTGAGAAGTGGCAGAAGTGCAATGGCTGCAGCCACTGCCATGTGGCTGCCTCCAGTGCTCCTGGCCTGGGGGACCAAGTGACCATTCAGAGGCTATTAGCTCTTGCTTTGATGTGCTTGGATCTGGATTGCAGTGTATTAGCTTAAGAAAGATTTTAAAAATCAAATAAAAGAAGTGAAAGAAAAATTGGGAAGAGAAATGAGAATGATGCAAGAAAATCAGGAAAAGTGAGTCAACAGCCTGCTAAAGGACACCCAAAAATACACTGAAGAAAATAACACCTTAAAAAATAGACTAACTCAAATGACAAAAGAGACCCAAAAAGCCAATGAGCAGAAGAATGCTTTAAAAAGCCAAATTTGCCAGATGGAAAAGGAATCTCAAAAACTCACTGAAGAGAATAACTCCCTCAAAATTAGATTGGAACAATTAGAAACTAATGACTTTATGAGAAACCAAGATATTATTAAATAGATTCAAACAAATGAAAAAATAGAAGGCAATGTGAAATATCTCATTGGAAACATCACTGAACTGGAAAATAGATCCAGGAGTGATGATTTAGAAATTATTGGTCTACCTGAAAGCCATGATCAAAAAAAGAGTCTAGACACCATCTTTCAAGGAATTATCAAGCAAAATTGCCTTGATATTCTAGAACCAGAGGGAAAAATATAAATTGAAAGAATTCACCAATTGCCTCTTTAAAAATATCACAAAAATAAAACTCCCAGCAATATTATAGCCAAATTCCAGAGTTCCCAGGTCAAGGAGAAAATATTGCAAGTCAGGGAGGAACAATGTGAATATTGTGGAAACACAATCAGGATAACACAAGACCTAGCCACTTCTACATTAACTGATTGAAGGGCTTAGAATATGATATTCCAGAGGTCAAAGGAGCTAGGACTAAAACCAAGCATCACCTACCCAGCAAAACTGAGTATAATGCTATAGGGAAAAATATGGGCATTCAATGAAATAGAGTACTTTCAAGCATTCTTTTTGGGGGGGTGGGGAGGCGGTTTCTGTGTTCAGTTTTGTTTAATGACTGGCACCTCCCTGCAGAGGAGGAAGCCGGCAGCTAGGTGGTAGCAGGGGAGGGTGTTCACTTGAAGATCTTGCCCTGATTGAAGGGTTTGCCCACGTGCTAGAAGGCCTCCTCCCAGGAGAAGTACTCTTGGACCATGGTCTGTGCCTCCTCACTGCCAGGATCCAGCTTACGCCATGTGTAGGACTCATAGTCTACCTGTCAGTCTGGACTCAGCAGGAAGGCAAGTTCCTGGCCCCAGAAAACCCAGGCTCCAGAAATGGCACTGCTATTGTTGGTGCCAAAAAGGATGACCCTGGCAAAGGCGTTCTTCCTCAGCTTGTCCAGGCGTTGGAACATTCCAATGATGAGGTTGCAGCTCATGAAGGTCTGGCTGAGCTCCTGTGAAGGTCTGGCTGAGCTCCTGACTTTCAAGCATTCTTGATGAAAAAAACGTGAGCTGAACAGAAAATTTGACTTTCAAATACAAGAAGCAAGAGAAACATGAGAAGGTAAACAGGAAAAAGAAATCATAAGGAACTTGTTGATGTTGAACTTTTTACATTCCTACATGGAAAAAAAGATAATTGTAACTCATAAGACTTTTCTCAGTATGAGGATAGCTGAAGGGAATATATGTGTGTGTGTGTGTGTATGTATATATACATACATATATATGTATAGGAGGATATATGTGTATATAAATATATATGTGACTATGGGCATTTGTATGTTCATGTATACATAGAGCACACGATGAGTTTAATATGAAGGGATGATATCTAAAAAATAAAATTAAGAGGTAAAAGAGGAATTTATTGGGAGAAGGAGAAAGGGAGTGATAAAGTAGGGTAAATTATCTCATATAAAAGAGGCAAGAGAAAACTGTTGCAATGGAGGGGAAGAGCAGGAAGGTGAAAGGGAATTGGAACAACCTGATTCTCATTGAATTTAGCTTAAGGAGGGAATAACATAAACACTCAATCGGGTATCTTATCCTACAGGAAAATAGGAGGGTAGGCAATAAGAGGGAGGAGGATAGAAGGGAGAGCAGATTGGGGGAGAGGATAGTTAGAAGCAAACATTTTTGAAAAGGGATAAGGTCAAAGGAGAAAATAGAATAAGTAAGTGGTGGGATAGAATGGAGGGAAATATAGTTAGTCTTTCACAATATAACTACTATGGAAATGATTTGGGTAACTACACAGGTACAATCTATATTGAATTACTTATCTTCCCAGTGGGTGTGAGTGAGGAGGGAGAAGGGGAAAAGAATCTGGAACTCAAAGTTTTAAAAACAAATGTTTAAAAATGTGTTTTTTACATGCAACTGGGAAATAAGATATACAGGTACTGGGGTATAGAAACCCATCTTGCCCTACTAGAAAGTTAGTGGGGGTGAATGGGGTAGATATAAGAGAGAACAGATTGGGGGAAGGGGTATTCAGTAGGCTTGCTATTTTGGGGTGGGGAGTAGGGGAAAGATGGGGAGAGAAAAAATTGTAACTCAAAATCTTGTGGAAATGAATGTTGAAAACTAAAAATAAAGAAATTTTTAAAAAGAAATTTTTTTAAAAAAAGAAAAATAAAGTGAACAGATCATAAATTAGCTTCCTAAGAAAAAAGCATCAGGACTAGATGGATTTACAAGTGAATTCTACCAAACATTTAAATATCAGTGGATCCCAATATTAAAAGAATTATTTGGAATAAAAGGCAAAGAATGAGCCCTACCAAACTCCTTTAGTGAAACAAATATGGTACATATACATAAACCAGAATGAGCAAAAACAGAGAAAGAAAATTATAGAATGATTTCACTAATGAATATGGATGCAAAAATCCTAAATAAAATACCAGCTCGGAGACTACAACAATATATCACAAAGATTACCCACTATGACTAAATGGGATTTATACCAGAAATGCAGGACTGGTTCAAAATAAGGAAAACTATTAACATAATTGATTTCATCAATAACAAAAGCAACAAAAATCACATGATTATATCAACAGGTGAGTAAAAAGCTTTTGACAAAATACAAAACTCATTTCTATTAAAACACTTGAAAGCATAGGTATAATTGGACTTTTCCTTAAAATGATAAGAAGCATCTACCAAAAACCATCATCAAGCATTTTCTGTAATGGGGATAAGGTAGATGCCTTCCTAGTAAGATCAGAAATGAAAAAAGATGCCAATTATTACCAATATTATTTAATATCGTTCAATATTGCTATTGCTAACATGTCTAGCAGTGGCAATAAGAGAAGAAAAAGAAATTGAAGGAATCAGAATGGGCAATGAGGTAATAAAACTGTCTTTTTGCTGATGATAAAATGGTATCTTGGAAAATCCTAGAGATTCGACTAGAAAGTTAGTTTTAGCAACATAACAGGATATAAGAATAACCTACATAAGTCATCAGCATTCTATGTATCACCAACAAAGCCCTGATGAAAGGCTAGTAAGAGATGGTCCATTTAAAATAACTATACATCCACTAGAAAGTTACAAGGGGAAAGCGGGGAGGGTATAAGAGAGAGCAGATTGGGAGGAGTATTCAGTAGGCTCCCTATCTTGGGGTGGGGGGTAGGGGAAAGACAGGAGAAAATTTGTAACTCAAAATCTTGTGGAAATGAAAGTTGAAAACTAAAAATAAATTTTAAAAATGGAAAAAATAACCATACACAATATAAAATACCTGGGAGTATACCTGTCAACACAAACCCAGAAACTATAGGAACATAATTATAAAACACTTTTTATACAATAAATACAGATATAAATAATTGGAAAAATATACATTGTTCATGGGTGGGCTGATCCAATGAAATAAAAATTATAATTCTACCTAAATTAATCTACTTAATGCCATCCCAATTAAATTGTCAAAAAATTTATTTTACTATGCTAGGAAAAAATAATAGCAAAATTCATTTGGAAGAACAAAAGGTAAATAATATCAAAAGAATTAATGAAAAAAAATGTGAAGAAAAGATGTCTAGCAGTGCCAGGTCTTAAACTATATCATTAGGTGGCAATTACCAAAACTTTCTGGTACTAGATAAGAAATAGAAAGGTAGATCAAAGTAGACATACAATACACATTAGTAAATGATTATAGTGACCTTGTATTTGATAAATGTAAAGATTTAAGCTTTCAGGACAAAAATTCACTGTTTGGTAAAAATTGTTGAAAAAGCTGGAAAGCAGCCTGGCAGAAACTAGGTAGAGACTAATATCACACAACATTTACCAAGATAAGGTTAAAATGGATACCTAGACGTAAAGAGATAGCAAATTAGAAACAATTTCGAAGTAAATTAGAGTAAGTAAATTAGAACAAGTAAATTAGAAGAATATGGAATGTCAGATTTGTATATAGGAGAAGGATTTATGAACAAAAATTAAAGAGTATAATAAGGTATAAAATGGATCATTTTGATTACATTAAGTTTTGTACAAATAAAACCAATGTAATCAAGATTAGAAGAAAACCAGAAAATTGAAGGAAAAAATTTTATAGACAGTTTTTCAGATAAAGACCTCCTATCTCAAATAAATACAGAACTTTGTCAAATTTATGAGAATGAGTCATTCACCAATTGAAAAATGGTCAAAAGACATGAATAAGCAATTTTTGGACAAAGAAACCAAAGTTATGTAGGTGTATAAAAACATGCTTTACCATTATTGTTCAGAGAAATGCAAAATAAAACAATTCTGAGATACCATCGCACACCTATCATATTGGCTAAAATGATAGAAAGGGAAAATGATAAACGTTGGGCAGGATGTAGAAAAATTTAGACACTAATACACTGTGATAGAACTGTGAACACATCCAGCCATTTTGGAAAGCAATCGGAACTTATAACCAAAGAGTTATAAAATGTGTATATACCCTTTGACCCAGCAATTCTACTATTAGGTCTGTTTCCCAAGGAGATGAGAGAAAAAGAATCTCTTCATTCTAAAATATTTATAGTTGCTCTCTTTGTGGTAACAAAGAACTGGAAATTGAGGGGATGCCTATCAATTGGGGAATAGCTGAACAAGTTTATATGACTGTGATGGAATATTACTGTGCTGTAAGAAATGACGAGCACGTTGATTTGAGGGAAAACGGAAAAACTTTCATGAAATAATGAAGAGTGAACCAAGCAGAGCCAAGAGATGTTGTATAAAGTAACAGCAATATTGTTCGAAAAGTAACTGTGAATGACTAAGCTATTCCGAGTAATATGAATATTCAAGTCAACTACAAAGGATCTATGAAGGAAAATGCTATCCAACAGCAATCACCAAGATAGAACTTCTGCTCTCAAGCAGTTTTGCATAATGTAAGATTTAGAGCTCAGAAATCAAGTCTAATCCCCTCATTTCACAGATCAGGAAGCTAAGGACTAGAGAGTTTAAGAGGCTTGACCTAGATAACTCAGGTAGCTAGCTGGTAGCAGAGTCCGAATTTGAATCCAGCACTACTGACTTCAACCCTTCTTTCCCCTAAGCAATAGTACCTCTTATAAATGTGGAGAGCTCATTTAATCATAATATCAAGCATTTATATTATCCCCATTTTATAGAAGAGGAAACTAAGACACAGAGGGTTAGGTGACTTGCCCAGAGTTCCAAGCTAGTAAGTGCCTGAGGCTAAATTTGAACTCAGGTCTTCCAGACTCTAAGTCCAGTGCTCTATCCACTACACCACCAACTGCCTCCCTGCTTTAAACCTTAGTTTCATAATCTATAAATTAAGAATATTGAATTGGATGACCTCTCAGACTCTTTCCAGCACAGAATTCTATGATACTCTGATTCTATGATCAGTAACTGAAGAGTAAAGTCCATTTTAGCTTAGGTTCTGTGATTCTTAAGATATATGTCATGTATGATAAACAATATTAGGACTAGCCCTATTATTCTCTATATATTTTGTTGTAAAGTTTTTTTTTTTCCTTCAAAGGAAAAATTAAAGTCCAAATAAATTCATGGCTTTCAGACCAGCATCCAAAGCTGAGAGAACTCCCTCCTCAACCCCAGAACCAGCTAATCTTTTAATATGCCTTTGATAACAATTCTCTCACCTGTGCCTTAATTCCTTCATACCTTTAACTCTTTCTTTACTGGATTTCATAATTCACTTTAATAACATCTTAAGCTGAAGGATAAAAATGAACTGTCAAATTTAATTCTTGTGGGGATGGGAGAAAGCAAAAGAAGGCTACATAGAAGGCTATACACCCACACAATTTAGAGAGTCTTGGCTAGCAGAGCAATGTGTAAAATTCAGAAAATTTTCCACGTAATTCAGGAAAATTTTATCATTATATTCAAATAAGCAGGCAAAAGTGGAATATCCCTTCTTCTTCCTCCTCCCCATCCCTACCCATTTACCTAGGTAAACTCTTCAATTCACCATTTAACTTTGCCAGTGGAAATCTACCTTTATGAGACTCCCAAAGCCACAATAATACTGAAACTAAATTTAGATTACCTGAAGGCAAGCACAGGAAGATATGGAGAAGAAGGGGAGAGTTTATATAATTGAAATTTTAGTAATAAAAAATGTATCATGTGCGATAGGCAATCTAGAGGATATAATGAAATGTTACATAATTGGAATTTTATATAATTATGCTTCAGTTAATTAAGGTTCAATCCTATTGTATTCAGTTTGGGAAGAGCACTGCCATAAAGTTATAAATAAATTGGAACCAGGGAAAAAGTTATATTTGAGAACAAATAGTGCTTGAATGTCTGCAGGTCTGAGAGAGAAAACTTTGTATTCTGTGGCTAAACAAAAAAGAGGTGTAATTATTTACGATAATTTCCATGGCAGAAAAAGAAGACTTGTGGGTAGTGTGATACATGACTGTGTCACCAGGAAAAAAAGAAATAAAATTATGATCAAGGAAAATTATGTTTAACATGGAACAGAAGGAATCTTTGAGGGAGAAAGACATTTTAAATTATCTTTGAGGACAGGGAGACACTTAGAAATAGACCTAACCAAGGTAGAATAATCCTGCTTCTGCAGACAGATGAATTATATCAATGTTCTCACATTAGGACCTCAGCTTTTCTATAAATAGCTTCTTACTTACTGCTCTTTTTGTGTCAGGAGAGAAAGGAGAGAGTCCTATTGTTATCTATCAAGTAGCACAGAGACTGAGACTCCATTTCCTTTAAAAACTACTGTAACTGATGTCAGAGGATTGAGGCTGTTTTGATTCTTAATTTGTAAAACTTGGTAATTCTACACATATATGTAGGGTCAACATTTAAAGTTGCAAAGGGCCTTCATGGCCATCCAGGCTAAGACCCTCATCTTAACATTTGAGAAAACTGAGATCAGGGGTTGAAGGATTGAATAACTTGCCCAAGGTAAAAATGGCAGTAACAAAGTAAGTAACAAAGTCAGGATTTGAACCCAGATCCACTAACTTGAAACACAATGCTCCTGAAAATTAGGGGGAAAAATTTCTAAATGCTTTAACATTTAGCTATAGAGGTCAGATTTTATAAATTTATCCATTAAAACTGACAAAAAACATTGATTTTTTCTTTCTTCTTTCTAAATATGAATGATTGGCATTTTATCATTAATCTAATGAATTTGCATAGTGGTTAGAGCAAATAAAATGTATTTTGTTAAAAAGTATTTAAGCATTCCTAATTCATACTTTTGTATATATACAAAAGCAGCTAGAGATAGATATGAGAATTTAGAAGTAGCACTGAGCTTTGTAATAATTCACATCAAAACCTAGATGAGTCACAGACCTAATCAATCACCTCTTAAGAAACAGTAGTTCAAGTTCAGTGGTTTTAAGTGATTTTTGTTCTTTGGACCCCTTTCAACAACAAAAAGTGCTATCAAGGTAGCTAGGTGGCAGAGTGAATAGAGCACCAGCCCTCAAGTCAGGAAGACCTGAGTTCAAATCCAGCCTCAGAAACTTAACACTTAACCAGCTGTGTGACCTTGGGCAAGTCACTTAACCCTAAGTGCCTTGCCTCCCCCCTCCAAAAAAAAAAGGTACTATGAACTTCCAGGGGGTGATTTAGTATACTATTCATAATATTCTTTACTGCTTAAGGTACTATTAAGGAATATTTAGCACAAACTACTTGGACCAGGAGCAGCAAGACACGGCAGTGAGATAGAGCATCAACACAGGAAAACCTAAGTTCAAATTCAGTCTCAGGTATTTACTAGTTGTATGACCCTGGACAAGTCACTTAATGCTGTTTACCTCAGAGTTCCCATCTGTAAAATAAGCTGGAGAAAGAAATGGCAAACCATTCCAGTAACTTTGCCAAGAAAATCCCAAAAGGTGTCACAAAGAGCCAGATATGACTAAAAATGAACAGTATCAACTTAAAATATTATTGTTAAATGAAAACTACTTTGGTTTTGACTATCACACATATCTTTGCCACCTGAAATCAGAATCTCCCAGAGAAAACTTAGAAAAGTAATCACTGAAACCATTGTACACAATTGAATTTATACTTAAAAGAATCACTCAGACAGAAATAACATTATTTTATTAGTAGTGTGCCATAAGAAGGGGCAATGGTGGTGGCACAGTAAATAGAGTGCTGGACCTGGAGTCAGGAAGACTCATATTCATGAGTTCAAATTTGACCTTAGACACTTAGATGTGTGATCTTGGGCAAGTAAATTAATCGTGTTTGCCTCGATTTCCTCATCTGTAAGATGAAGAGTGAAATGGAAACCACATAAGATGATGATAAATTAAAGGAACCAAAAAATGCTTCTCCTGTAGAAGAAATGCAAAAGTGAAAGGCTGTAGGAAAATGGTTGTTGGGTTCAAATATTTGAATGGTCCCTATGTAGAGCAGAGATTTGACATTCTGTGTGACTCTAGGAGGAAAAAGTAGGACTAATGAGTACTAATTATAGGGAAACACATTTTTGGCACAGAATGAGAAAGACTTCCAAACAATGAAAGCTGTCCAAAAATGGAATATGTTGCCTTGAAAGGTAATGAGTTCCCTGGCCTTAGAGGCTATCCAGCAGAAGCCAGAGGTCAGGCATATCATAAAGAGTGTTTTATATTTTAGGGATGAATTGGTATGGATCACAGGGTGACAGATTGAGAGTTTAAAGAGACCTATGACTTCTAAAGTTCTTTTCATATCTGAGGTCCTAGGAACATGAAGGTATTGGAATACATTCCAGTGCCATATGGAAATGCATGTTGTTTCTAATGCCATTAGTTTATATAGTGTTTTAAACCACAATTATGATTTCATTAAATAATTTGCAGTGAGGAAACTTCCTAATGTCATAGCTTAACAAAAAAAAAAAAAACAGAAAAAAAATAAAATGCTTGTTTAGACTAAGAGTTCCTTACCTGGGGTCCATGAACTTCTTGGGATTTTTCAAAAAACATTTTGATAACTGTATTTCAATATAATTGGTTTCCTTTGTAATAATATGCATTTTATTTTATGCATTTAAACCACAGATTTCACCAAACTGTCCCAGGGCAGGGGGAGGGTAGTATTACATGACATAAAAATACTTAAGAGCTTGGATTTAGAAGGAGTATAGTATACATGGCTAAACTAAGAGAAGAACCATACTAGTCATACAGAGATGATTATTTTATGTATATGGGATACTATGTATATATGTGTGTATATAAAAGTTAAGTCATAAATATTTATGTATATATATTGTGTGAAACTGATTATATATGTCTATACACATAAATATAATGAAGGCAGTAAATGAATGAAGACAGTTGTGTGCATGTACACATACACACACATACACAACTGTCTTCTTCTGTTTGCTCAAACATTTAATAAGTACCTATGTCCCTAATCTGTGCCTGAAACTGAGGGAAATACAAGGTTTAGATAAGCTACTGTCTCTGCCCTCCTGAAGTTAAGGATAGAAACACATAGATAACTAAAATACACAGTATTACATAAGTGAACAAAAGAAGGACAAAAGAAAGAATTGTGTGGCGTCCAAGGCTGTTACCAAAGGCTGTTACAAAAAGGATCATCAGGAAAGGCTTCATGAAAGACGTAGCATTTGAACTGAACGTAAAGAATGAGTAGGAACTGATTTAGCAGATCAAGAGAATGGAAGATAGATACTCCCAGTATTAAGGGACCATAAGCAAACATAATGAAGCATCATGGGAAAGTAGAACTATTACCAGAGTTGAATTCAGAATGCAATTAGAGGAACTGGATTCAAATCCCAGCTGTTATTTATAAATGGTCTGACTTTTGGCCAAATACCTAAACCTCTCGGTGGAACATTAATGACTTGAGGGCAGGGATTCTTTTACTTTGTATACCCAAGGTCTAACATAGCTCCCGGCCACAGAGTAGATACTTAATAAAGTCAGCTCAATTGCATCTGCAGAATGATGGGGTGGGCTAGATAATGCCTCAAATCTCTTCTCACTTTAAATCCTATGATTCCATATGAAAGAGAAGTAGGAAAGTACAGTGTGTATTTGGCAGCAGAATAGTCTAGTTTGACTGAAAAATAGAGATCAGGCTATAAAGTATAGGAGGCTGACAGATTATGAAGAGCTTCAAATGCCAGTAAGTGCTTGAAAGGCATTCATTAAGCAATGGGGTTACAATAAATATTTTTTAGTAGAAGAATAACCTGAATATAGCAATGTGTAAGAAATATTAGTCTAACAGCAATATGAAAACTGACTTAGAGGAGGAAGAAAATGGAGTAAGGAAGAATTGTTAGGAAGCTATTAAAATAGTATTGGTAGGTGGTAATGAGGAGGTACTTTATGGTTATGGAACCAGGAATATAAGGAAGAAAGTAAATGTGTGAGATGTTTGTAGAGGTGAGATCGATAAAACCCGGTAACTATATAAAGAAGAGTTAAAAAAAAACAATAGGTTTCAAAAATTGGAGGGTATGATAATTTTTTTTAAATGGGAGGGTATGTAAATAATAATGATTTTGACAGAAATAGCGAAGTCAGAAGGAGAAGTAGATGTAAGGGGAACAACAGTAAAATGCTATTAGACCCTTGGCAGGTAAATAGATCCTATATAAGAAAGAGAAAGTGATGTAAACACCCAGTAAGTCAGTCAAATGGTTTTTGGCCATGATAGAGTTATAGTTAGATAGATCTGGAACTGACCAAGTGGCTAGACTCAAGGAGCCATTATTAATAGGCCAATGTATTTTGCAAGAAGTCTATAGTGGAATGTCCCAGGGACATGTCCTTGACCCTATACTTTTTTTTGAAGCAATGAGTTAAAGGCACAGATGGTATGCTTATTGATTTTGTGGATGACACAATACTGAAAGACATAGCTAAAATGTTGGGTATCAGTATCAGAATCAAAAGTGATACTGTTGAGGCAGCTAGGTGGTACAGTGAATAGAGCACCGGCCCTGGAGTCAGGAGGAACTGAGTTCAAATCCAGCCTCAGACACTTAATACAAAAACTAGCCATGTGACCTTGGGCAAGTCACTTAACTCCAACTGCCCACCAAAAAAGCAAAAAAAAAAAAGTGATACAAAAATGGAGTTGGAACAAGTTTAGTAAGGTAAAATATACTGGGGAAAATCTTGCACATCTGTTCAAAATATCAGCTTCAATAGAAATAGGCAAATTAGGAGCTGGGGTGGATTTGAGGAGAAAGGTAATGAATTCAGTACCGGATATGTTGAGTTTGATATGTCTATGGGACATGTAGGCTGAAATGTGCAACAAGAAGTTGGAGTCCCAGGACCAGACCTCAAGAGAGATGAGGGCTGGCTATATATAGAGTCTGGAATCATCTGTATAGAAATAATAACAGGTGTCATGGGAACTGATGAGACCACCACAAGAACAAATGTGAACAGAGAAGAGAAAAGGCTCAGGACAGAGTCCTACATAAACCTGTAATGCCAACTGATTTAGAATAAGACCCTTATCATTCTAGATGGATCCCCTTTGGAGGACTAATAGGATATTTATAACACTCAGATAGGATGAGAGGATGTTGATGGGCAATGATCTGCATCATTGGAGGATATATTTACATTAGTGACAGCACAAATCCATCACAAAATGGAAGTCCAGAAGGAAGGAGATGATAATTGTATTATACTCCACCCTGGTCAGCTAAAGTCAGGCCTGAAGAAAGCCACCAAGATGATAAGGGTAATGGAAACCATGTAAGATAAGGATAAGTTGAAGGAAGTAGGAACGTTTAGCCTGTAAAAGAAATGCAGAAGTGAAAGGCTGTGGAGAAATGGTCATGGGGTTCAAATATTTGAACAGTCACCATGTGGAGCAGAGATTTGACATTCTATATGACTCTAGGAAGTAGAAGTAGGACTAATGAGTGCTATTTATAAAGAGACAGATTTTTGGCACAGAATAAGAAAGAATTTCCTAACAATGAGAGCTATCCAAAAATGGAGTATGCTGCCTTGAAAGGTAATGAGTTCCCTGGCCTTAGAAGTCATCAAGCAGAAGCCAGAGGTCAGAGATGGTTTAAAGAAGGTTAATATCTGGAATAATAAGTTCAGTTCTGATTGCCACATTTTAAGGGAAAAGAGAAACTGACAAACCAGAATTAGTCTAAGGCCAGGGTGGTGACAGGACATAAGACTGTACCATATGAGTATGAATTAAAGGAACTCGGGATGAGAGATTTGGAATATAATAATTTCCTTAAAATATTCAAAATACTGTCATATAAAGAAAAAGTTTAGATTAGTTTTTTGCCCAAAAGGATAGAATAAGGTAAAATTTTCAGAGAGGCAGAATTAGGTTCAACACAGGGTAAAAACTAAAATTCAGAGCTGTACTAAAGGGTTTCTCATCCTCCAAAGTATTCAAGTAGAGGCTAAATACTTGCTGGCAATATTATAGAGCACATTCATGTTTAGGTAGATAAGATGACCACAGAGATTCCTTCCCTTTCTGAGACTCTGCTATTTTGCAAAGCTTAGTTAGTTGAGCTTTCAGTGTTAGAGGAAGTTGGAGATGCAATGTAGACAATTGGAAAGGCAGCTCTGAAACTCAGAATGGAATATTCAGGGATGGAATACAAATTAGGGAATTCATAGATGTGACAACTAAAACTATTAGATTGACTAAGACAGACAATAAAGTGAATGTAGAAAAAGAACAGGTCCTAAAACAAAAACCTGGGGGAACAACCACCTTAAGGGGCTGGAGAGAGGAAGATAAAAAGCCAATGAAGAAGACAGGTCAGGAGCGGTAAGAAATAAATACAAAAAGAATAGTATTTCTGAAGACAGGAGAGAAGAGAACATCCTATAGGACTGAGTGGTCAACAGTGTCAAATGTTATGGAAAGGATGAAAATAAGCAACAAAAAGTGTTTTAAAAAAACAGAATAAAGGATCTAAGGCAATTCCAAAAGACTCATGATGGAAAATGCTATCCACATCCAAAGAAAGAACTATGGAGTCTCAATGCAGAACAAAGCATACTATTTTCTCTTTTTTCCCCTCTTTATTGTGATTTTTCCCCTTGGTTTTATTCTTCTTTACAACATGATGTGAAAGTGTGTTTAATATGATATCAGATTGTATGCCATCTTGGGGTAGGAGAGAGAGAAAATTTAGAACTCAAAATCTTATAGAAATGAATGTTAAAAATAAATAAAATTTTAAAAACAGAATTGGTTTATAAGACCTAATGGCTTTTTAAAAAACCTTAAGATATCAAGGAAATTAGTGTTTATATATAAGAAGAGCTTTATTTAAAAATTCACTATACAGATTTGAGAAAATGTACTTTCTATTTGGTACTGGTTAAAAAGTACAGAAGTTGATCAGTAGGACAGATTAGAAATACATGATGCAGCCATACCAATCAATTTACCAAAAAACTACTTTGTAGAGTTAGACAAAATAATAACAAAATTTATTTGGAAAAATAAACGGTCTAGAATATCAAGGGAATTAATGAAAAGAAATGCTAGGGAAGGTGGACTAGCTATGCCAGATCTTAATCCGTATTATACAGCAGCAGTCATCAAAACTGCTTGGTACTGGCAGAGGTGTAGAGTAGTGGATCAATGGAATAGATTAGGCGCAGGAGACCCAGCAGTTAATGAATATAGTAATCTATTGTTCGACAAACCCAAAGACCCCAGTTTTGGGGATAAGAATGCACTGTTTGACAAAAACTGCTGGGAAAACTGGAATACAGCATGGCAGAAAGTGGGCATAGATCACTATCTAACACCATATACCAAAATCAAGTCTAAATGGGTGCATGATCTAGGTGTAAAGGATGATACTGTAAGCAATTTGGGAAAGCAAGGAATAGTTTACCTGACAGACTTGTAGAGAGGGGAAGATTTTAGGACCAAACAAGAATTAGAGTGCATTATAAAATGCAAAATGGATAATTTTGATTACATTAAATTGAAAAACTTCTGTACAAACAAAGCCAATGTAACCAAGATCAAGAGGGAGGCGGGAAATTGGGAAAGAATTTTTACAACTTGTGTCTCTGATAAAGGACTCATTTCTAAAATTTATAGAGAATTGAGCCAAATCTATATAAATACAAGTCACTCCCCAATTGATAAATGGTCAAAGGATATGAACAGGCAGTTTTCAGAGAAAGAAATTAAAGATATCTATAAGCATATGAAGAAATGCTCTAAATCACTATTAATTAGAGAAATGCAAATCAAAACAACTCTGAGATACCACATCCCTCCAATCAGATTGGCTAAGATGACAGAACAAGAAAGTGACAAATGCTGGAGAGGATGTGGACAAATTGGAACACTAATACATTGCTGGTGGAGTTGTGAACTTATCCAACCATTCTGGAGAGCAATCTGGAATTATGCCCAAAGGATTATAAGTAATTTCATACCCTTTGACCCAGCCATACCACTTCTAGGGTTATATCCCAAAGAGATCATAGAAGTGGGAGGAAGACCCATATGTACAAAAATATTTTTAGCAGCCCTTTTAGTGGTTGCAAAGAATTGGAAACTAAAGCGGTGCCCATCAATTGGGGAATGGCTAAATGTGGTATATGAATGTAATGGAATATTATTGTGCTAGAAGAAACGAGGAGGTGATGGATTTCACAGTTACCTGGAGAGACTTATACAAACTGACGCTGAGCAAGAAGAGTAGAATCAGAAGAAATTTGTATATAATCACAGACATACCATATCTGTGATGACCAGCTATGACAGACTGGACTCTTTTCAGCAATGCAGTGATATAAGTCAATCCCGAAAGACTCAAGAAAGTGAGAAAAGCGCCATCCAGAGATATAACTAGAAAGAACTGAGCCTGAATCCTGATGGAAGCAAACTAAATGATCTTTTTCTTTTCGTTGTTTGGTTTTTTTTCTTCCTTACCATCTTTCATCCCACCTAGTACAATACGCCTTTGTAATTGGAATAATGTCTAATATGAATGCATTTGCAGATCTTATACTGGCTGTCGTGGGGGGAGGGGGGAGGGAAGGAAAGGAAATTTGAAAATCAAGGAACTATGGAATTGAATCTTGTTAACTGAAACTAAACTAATAAATTAATTTTTAAAAAAAGAAATACATGATGCAGAAGCAAATAGCAGGATAGTGCTTATGTCCCATAAAGCCAAGACCACAATTGGTGAGGTATTTTGGTGAGTAATTTCATTACTCAATGAAAAAAATAATGGAAAAACCAGAGAGCAGGGTAGCAGAAATGGGGTCTCTTAAGACATACCACAATAAGCTCCAAATTGATACATGGCCTAAATATAAAAGGCTACAAGATAAACGAATTAGAGGACCATAACATAAACAACTAGGGAAGAATGCTTGATGTAGTGAGAGATAGAGATGACCTTGAAAGATAAAGTGGACAATTTAAATTACATATCAAAAAGTCACTAAATTGTGCTTACTTTTAGACCCACTGATATCACTCCTAGGCAAAGTATCCCAAAGAGATAAAAGAAAGAAAAGACTGGTTTGTACAAAAATATTAAATCATAGCATTTTTGTTGTAATAAAGAATGGGCAACTAAGGGAGTATACATAAATTGGGAGATTACTGGCCAAATTATAGTACATGAATGCAATGAAAAACTGTGTCATAAGAAACAATCAAAGGAAAAACGATGGCAGAAAATATATGGGAAGACTTACTTGTATGAACTGATATAAAATGAGGTGGGCAGATCCAGGAGAACGATTTTTACACAACATTGTTTAAATACACACACACACACACACACACACACACACACAACTTTGAAAGAGTTAAGAAATTTGACCAATGAAATTATCAACTATGACTCCAGAGAATTGATGATGAAACATTTTCCCCACTCTTGACAAAGAGATAATGAACTAGCGATACAAAATGAGACCTACATTTTTAGATGTGGACAATGTGTGTGTTTGCTTTGCTTGGTTATGTTTTTTAAAAGGGATGACTTTTTTTTCTTGGTGGAGGGCGAGGAGGGGGAAGGAAGAGTGAAGTTAGTGATAACAACGCCAAAAAAAAAAGGGGGTGGGGGGAAAGGATGTCAGTGAAGTAAGGACAATTCAAAGAAGATATCAAAAGAAGGTTCAGAGAACAACAGAGATGAACATGACAGTTTAGGAACTAACATACTGAATTGAGTACATTTTTTTCAACCCAAACTGTATATCATGAGATTCAAAGTTTATCGAGTGATTTCCCTTTTCTGTCCTACTTTGTATATGGGAAGTTTATTAGGGTTTGTCAAGTTCAAATTAAGAATTATTTTTAATTTTTAAAAAAGAAAATACAGTCCCTATTGAGACAGAATAATCATGGTAAAATGAACTTTCAGAAATTAATGATTGAAGTCTAATCAACATAATATGGACTAATTACAATTCTGGATATCCAGTGATAAAGTATGCTATGCATCTCCTGACAAAGAAGTGAAGGATTCAGGGTAAAGGAAGAGAAATACATTTATTTTGGACAAGGCTAATGTAGGAATTTGTTTGCTTGATTATGAATATTTGTTATAAGGCTTTTGTTTTTCTTTTCCTTTCCTTAACGGGGGAAGATGAGAGAGAAAACACATTTCTTTGTTTGTTGAATTTTTTTTTATTTTTGAAATTAAATGGGATGTTAATTAAATGGGAAATTAAATTGGGGGAAAATTCTTCCCCAAAAAAGTCAGATATAAATAGTAAGGGGAAAAAATTATTTTTATTACTTACATCTATGTATTAGTTGATTCTTCCTTTCAACCACCTAGAAAAGGTATGATCAAAAGCCAAAAAAAGCAGAGAGCAAAAGATAATGTATAAATTCATATGTATGTGGAAGGAGTAGAAGTGCTACAATTGATTATATGGTGAGCAGAGAGATGTCACCATTAAATTCTTCACATTTCAATCCAATTCTGTTAACAATCATTTTTATTCTTGATTTTACTAGCAATAAATATGTATAATATAAAACAATAGTTAATCTAACACTATTGCCTCTACCCTCCATCTTAGTCCCACCCAGATTTCTGTGGTGTGGAGCTGACCCTGGGTTCTTAAAGGCTATGCCAGCAAAAGGGAAGTCTGGCAGGTTCCACTATGATACAAAGACTTCAAGAATGGCTCCAAGAAGAGAACAAGCACGAGCTGAGAGCATCACAGAGAAGCACTGCATCAGTAGGCTAATAGTGATGAAAATGGTTCTGGTCATGACAACCCATGAAACAAAGAAAAATTTTAAATCACCCTCAGTCTTGTATAGCACTTTTTCACTTCTAAAGTGGAGGTGACAGAGCTGTAAGAAAGAGAGTTGAGGATATTAAGAATTACACAGTTTTGGGCGGCTAGGTGGCGCAGTGAGTAGAGCACCAGCCCTGGAGTCAGAAGGACCTGAGTTCAGATCTGGCCTCAGACACTTAACACATACACAAACAAAAACCTAGCCCTGTGACCTTGGGCAAGTTACTTAACCCCAACTGCCCTCCAAAAAGCAAAAAAAAAAAAAAAAGAATTACACAGTTTTTAGACCATCAACAAACTTTAAATCTACTGTTGGTATTCTAAATGTGAGAGCCTTGTCCAATGACCAATAAGTGGACATATTTCTGAAGCAGCTAAATCACATCAATCTTGTCATTCTTGAAATAAACAAAACCATAAGAAAGAAGTTGGAGCTAAGTGGAAGGATGGCTCACAGGCACTCCTTGAGAAGCAAAGAAAGTGGTTTTTGAAGTAGATTTTATTGTACACCCAAAAGCTTAAATAAATATTTCATGGAACATTTGGTCATTATCTATTTTAATACTAAGGGTAATTATATATATATATATATATATATATGTATATATTTTTAAAACCTACCATGAAAATAATTGTAGCTTATGCCAACACTAGCTGCTGAGGATGACACAGTAGAAAAATTCTATGAAGAATCTGACAGGACCTTCCAAATCAAATCAACATTCACTCTGATATTTGGTTATTTTAATATAATAGTGGGAAAAGGTTAGGGTAAAATATGTGGGAAATTATGGTTCAAGAGAAAGAAATGAAAGAGACCCAAGACTGTTAATGTTTACCCAACATCTCTATATATGAATATTTTCTTCAAAAATTAAATTGGTAGACCCAGCAATACCACTTCTAGGGTTGTATCCCAAAGAGACCATAGAAGACCTGTATGTACAAAAATATTTATAGCAGCTCTTTTTCTGGTGGCAAAGAATTGGAAATCAAGGGGATGCCTATCAATTGGGGAGTGGCTGAACAAGTTGTAGTATATGAATGTAATGAAATACTATTGTGCTATAAGAAATGAGGAGCAGACAGACTTCATAATAACCTGGAGAAACTTATATAAACTAATGTTGAGTGAGAAGAGCAGAACCAGGAGAAATTTGTACAGAATTACAGACACAAGGTATGTGTGACAACTAACCTTGATAGACTGTACTCCTCTCAGCAGTGTAAGGTTATAAGACAACTCCAACAGACTCATGATGGAAAGAGATATCCAAATCCAGAGAAAAAGCTACAGAGTCTGGATGCAGATTGGAGCAAACTACTCGCTCTCTTTCTTTTCTTGTTTTGTTTTGTTTCCTCTTTCCTTTTGTTCATTCCATTGGTTATAATTCTTCTTTACAACCTGACTAACGTTTAATGTGAAGGTATTTGTAGATCCTATATTTGACTGCATGCCACCATGGTGGGTGGGGGGAGGGAAGGAAGAGGAAAGGGAAAGGGAGGAAATTTTAAACTCAAGGGATTGTGGAACTGAATGTTGCAAACTAAAGTAAATAAACAAATTTATTTTAAAAATTTAAATTGGTAGGCTATGGGAATGGTAAGCATTAAATAACATAACAAAAATAAAACTAAAAGATAAATTAAAAATAAAAGATTACATTTTAATAGAAAGGAAAAGATATACTATCTACTTAGAGCTAAGAACTTATAAGAAGAAGAAATAATAGTAACAAAAATAATAAGGGCATGAAATTAAGAAGATTTTATTCTGAATTAAGCAAGCTATTGAAAAACAAAAATGGGGAGTAGACAACAGAAATTATATCGATGTCAAATATAAGTTCACCAAAAGTTTAACCAATGTAAATTAATTGCTATAACAAGGAGTCCAAAAGAGCCCAGAAAGTGCCTTAATCAATAAACATTTGACTTACTTGCCAAATAAGCAAAGATGACTACCAGCAGCAACACCAAACTAGAATATAAACTCATCTATAAAATCTTATGAAGAAGGAAGATGGGTTATTTTAAATAGGACTTTCTCATGAAGCAGAAAGAAGTAGCTTAAAGAAAGCTGGCAAGCTATTCAACTAAGCAAAGTCATCCCAGGGACATTCAAGGATAAATATGGAAAGAGGACTATAAACAGGAGAAAATGGAAAAGACTTATGAAAATCATTTCAACAAACTGGTTTTTCCATCAAGTACAGTGGAACCACCTCACTAGGATCCTAATTACAGCTACAGAGGAGGTAGAAATGACACTAATGAGAACAAAGATGGAAAAGCAGATGGACTAGATCAAGAATCTATAGAGAAGATATGTGCTAGGAGTGATATAAATATGAAGACACTGAGGGAAGCATATACAAAGTATCTAAAAGAGAGAAAGATACTAAAGGCATAGAAAAATTTTTGAACCTTGTTATTAATGTCCCATTACTTTGAACTAAAGAAAATAATTAACTACCAACCCATAGGCCTCCTCTCCCATCTATACAAAATCTTTATGAGGACACAAGCTCAGGCTACACTCAATGAGGGCATTAGTAGGAAACAAGCAGTATTTTTCATGCAGCATTCAACAATGATCCATATCACCTCAAAGTTGACTAAAATGTATAAAAAAATATAATCTCCCATTTTACTTTTTTGTTGATTACAAGAATCTGTGGCCATTAGACTACAGAATAGACTATAGAATAAAATTTTACCCTACAGGCTCTTTTACAACAAGGAACATCCACATATGAAGAGCAGAATTCCATTGGAAAGTATAAACATGACTCTATCCTGTTCAATAATCCAGATAATAAGCATCAAGTGAGGCGTAAAACTTGGCAGTGAATGTTCACCCAAAGTATTCACTATGAATCCAGGAGATCCATCACAAAGTCCAGGTCAAAGATGGCTTCCCTATGGATGGTGAAGTTCTCTAAATGCTTCTATTTTCAAATAATATTGTGTTTATTGCATCAAACCCCAAGACACTTTAGAGTCTCCTGGAAGAGATCTGCAGACACTTAAAGGAATTTGGCCTGTTCATGAATAATGTCTATTGCTCAGATTTTAACATGGATAACAGACACCCTATGGAGGATGTCCACAAGCATATATTTCTGGGACAGGAAGTACAGAAGGACAATGAGTTAAGCCCAGAGCTGAAAAAGTGGAAGAGATCAGGCTGGATTGTTTCAAGAAATTGAAAAGCTCTTTTACCAAGCCTAAGCTTCCCCCAAACAGCAAAGGTCCATGCTTTCAATATAAATATTTTACCTGTGTTGCTGTATAACAGCAAGACCTGGAACAGCACTACTTCTAAAGGACTAAAGATGAACATCAAAGAGCAATGAAAAGTAATCACAGAAGTGAACAGGTTGCAACACATTGCCAACATGAACTCCAAAGAATAGGAAAGTGTGTCACCAAGGAAGAATATGAAAGACATCTTGTGGTGTCTGATCATGATGGCTGATAGCTGATAATGTGCCAAAAGTGAGAGAGGACAGATGGAAGGCCAGAGTGCTTCACTGGTTACCCACTGATGTTTGGAAAAAGCAAAGACCTAACAAATTTTCAGGAAGACTTGAATGACAGTTGCACAAGATAGGCAGGCAAAAATGTCTGAAATATGCATCATTGGAGGGAACTTTTAAATCAATGACATCACAAATATATTTGAGTATACTCAACAAGAGCACAACTGATCAGATAAAAGTTTCCCCTGATATATTTAGAAGACTAGGGAGTTTAGGGACAGAGGTAGCTCAAGATTTTATGAGTAATTTAACCTGAAAATCAAGAGTTTTCATCATAGAAGTAGATATTCTAAGACTAAACTACCAAGTATTCCATGAAAGGGCAGGAGTAAGGAAACCAAAATGTAAGTGTGAAAAAACAGAAATGATTGTCCTATCAGGAAAAAATAATCACAGAATTATAGCATTGCAGAGTTGAAAAGACCATCTGTTTCAAACTATACATAAAGCAGGAAACCCTTCTATAATAACCAGTACAAACAGTAACTCCCTCAGAAGACCTCCAGAGATAAGGAAGTTGGTTCCTTCTTGGTCAGCACATTCCACTTAGATCTAATTACTTGGAAATTTCTCATCATTGCAAACTGAATTTCCAAACACTAGTCTCACTCCTTCCCCTCTGAGCCAAGCAAATAATTCTAATTTGTCATTACTTCCTCTAAATCTTCCACCCTCCCCACCCCACAGCCCTCACCAAGTCTTCTCTTCTCCAAGTTATTACCAATTCTATCAATCAATCCTTGCATGACATAATGTTGAGTTGTTGACCTTCACTGGACATGATCTAATTGGTAAATGTCCTTCCTAAAATTTTGGTACCAAGAACTAAACACCATATTTCCAATGTAGTATAACAAGGGCATGGTACAGTTGGATTCTCACCATTCCCACTACAACTCCCAGTCCAGAACATTATGCCACTTAACACAGCCTAAGATTGCACTAACATTTTTGGCTGCTATGACACACTGTTGACTCATATTAAACTTGAAATTTACTAAAACCCTAGATCTTTTACATGGTGGCCATGTCTTTCTAATTCTACACTATTGTAACTGATTTTTTTTAACTAAAATATGACTTTAAATTTATCCTAATTAAATTCAGCCTCTTTCCAGCTCGTGAAGGAGGTATTCAATGTTTTATTATGAACTAGAAATTTATCAACAAACATGAACATTTCCATACACAAAGAAGTTCAGAAAATTGGGATTATATATGAAACTGTAAATCTAATACATAGAGTTTGCTTTTTAACAAATTATATTAACAAATTTATAAATTAAATTTATCTAATACATTTAATTTTTAATGTCATAGAACATTGCCCTCCTTGTCTGTTTCCCTTCTACCCTTCCTTCTGCTCTCTTCTGTGTATTTTTCAAATGTTGAAAGTTTTTTTTTAAGTCCCAATTCACTTATCCAGTATGTTTAGCTATCTCTCAATTTTGTGTCCCCTGAAAATCTGTTAAATGCAATTTCTATACCTTCATCCAAGTCACTGAGAAAATGTTGAGTATAACTGAGCATGGGCAAAGCCTGGCAACATTCCACAAAAAGCCTCCCTCCAGCTTGACAGAGACCTTACCATCATTCAAACAAATTTGAATGCATTAATCCACCAAATCTTTTCATCTTATCAACAAGGATATGGGGAAAGAGAGAGACTATTTAAATGCCTTGCTAAAATCTAGGTATACAAAATTTCCCTGATCTGCCAGTCTAGTAGCCCTATCAAAAAGAAAAAAATAAATAAATCCACCATAATTTATTTTTGATAAATCCTTAATGTGACCTTCATTCTTACTAATGTCCACAAATGATACCCTTAATAATAGTTTCTAGAACTTTGCCAGAAATCAGAGTAAAGCTCACAAACCTAGAGTTAGAAGGTTCTATCTTCTCCTCTTCTTTGAAAAATCAGAAAACAAAATTGCCTTTCTCTTCTGGCAGGAGACTGATACCGTTTTGCTATGCTGTACTGCCAAAGGGTTGTCATTCCTTACCTATCCCTACCCTTGTATGGGTAGAATGACTCCCACCCAACAATTTCCAAAGCTTCTCTCCTCCAGCAAAATGGTTTTCTTTTCAAACTGACTTCCCAAAAAATGAAAAAGAAAGTCACCAAGGACCTACCAGCCAGTTCATTATAACCTCTCCCAAACAAAAACTGCTGAATCATTTGCCTAGAAAGATCATTTCTTTCTCTGTGCTGCATATATATATATACATATATATATATATATATGCACACATATATGTGTGTGTATACACACATAGATATACATCCATATACATAGAGAGAAATGTATATTTTTTAATTTTAAAAATTCCCCACATATGCAAAAAATATTTATAACAGCACTTATTGTGAAAACAAAGACCTGGAAGCAAAGTAGATGTCCGTTACTAAGCAATGGCTAAACAAATTGTGGTACATAAAGTAATGGAATATTATTGTGCTATAAGAAACGATGAATATGATCAATACAGAGAAGCATCAAAAGATTTATATGAAAAGATGCAAAGTGAAGTAAGTAGAGCCAATGAAACAGTGTGCACAACTAAAACAATGTAAATGGAAGAACCACTACTACAAAATAATAAAAAATGAATGTTCTAAAATAATAAAGAATAAACAGCCTCAAAGACACTTCACTTTACTTTTTTGCAGAAGTATAAGGTACACAGGTGTGGAACATTGCATATATTTTCAGATTTTTTTTCCTTGTATTGATTGGTTTTGATGATTTTTTTTCTCTTCCTTTTTTTCTTTTAAAAAAGTATTTGCTGGGGGTGGCTAGGTGTCGCAGTGAGTAGAGCGTCGGCCCTGGAGTCAGAAGGACCTGAGTTCAGATCCAGCCTCAGACACTTAACACACACACAAATAAAAAAAAACCTAGCCGTGTGGCCTTGGGCAAGTTACTTAACCCCAATTGCCCTCCAAAAACCAAAAAAAAAAAAAGTATTTGCGATATGGCATGGCTCTCTGAAAGGGAGAGAAGGAAAGATACAGGAGGAAATTTAGGCAATATAAAAACAAAAGATATTAATAATTATCAATTTTTTGTTTGATATCAAAGATATCAAAATATTATGTTAAAAAAGAAAAGAAAAAATGAATCAATAATTCTCTTTTATTCACTATGAGCCACAATCAGAAAAAAAAATAGCACTGGCAAAATACCACAGTTTTAAGTCTAAATCTCTCTCCTCTTCTCACCTTGGTAGCCACCACTACTGTCTCTCTCCTTCATACCTGGACAGTGACACACATAGGCTAGGAATGTAATACTTAACTACATTTATCAAACTCAAAGTAAATATAAAATGTAAACACTTAAGAAATGGAGAGTTAAGAAATTGGCACTTGCAGACAGAGAAAAAGGAAAGTGAGGGTGGAACTGAGGAATCACTAGCCTTGAGCATGCCCCTCAGGGGTAACTCATCAAAAAATGAGATCTGTCCTGACACATCTGTCCTGACATATCTAGTACTGATCCTGACAGATCTGTCCTGACACATCTAGTGGTCTCCAGAGACCACCTCATCCCTGCCAAGGGGCTCTGCAGCAACTCCACAGCAATTGTTCTCTGTAGTTTCTTATACTTGTCAGAGATGCTCCCTCCAGCTCATGCTTTCTCCCATGTTGGCAACTCTCAAATGGCTTCAGCTGTTCACCCTAGGTTGTGGGTAGGGATTGGGAACCTCAGCTTCCTCCCTCTAGTTTGATTTGGGCAGATTTCCAGGAGATCAGGCAAGGTATACCAGGATTTTTACCTCTCGGTGAAAATCATCTCCTACATGCCATTACATTCCAATTTTATGATAATCCTTGTTTCCCAACTATCTTTTCCATAGGATCATAGCCAGTAAGCAGTCCAATAATTTTATCTGCATCTATAGACTCTGAGTCATAGTTCATCTCCACCTGACAATTTGAACTCCTTGAGAAGTAGTATCTTCCCACCTCCTCATTTATACAGTTTCAGTGAACCTCAGAAAGTCATCAAGTTCAACCTATACCTAAGAAGTAATCCTCTTCACAAAATGACCGACAAGTATTCGTCCAGCTCCTACATCACCCAGTGATGTGGAGCTCACTAGTCCCTGGAGGTCCTTCCATCTTTTGGATAACTTTAGTTGTTAGGAAATTTATCCTTATATTGAGCCAAAATATTTCTGTCTGTAACTTCCACCCACTACTTTCAGTTCTGCCATCATGCACCAAATTAAGAAAATCTAATCATAGGATCATAGATTTAGCACTGGAAGGGATCTGTGAGGCCATCGAGTACAACCCCCTCATTCCAAAGATGAGGAAAGTGACAGCGAGACTGTCACTTGACCAGGGAGACAGCTAGCAAGTATGTGAGGTAGCCCTTTTTAGAATAACTGTTATATATCTGGGTCTCCTCCAACTCATAATTTGCAGTCAATTCTTTGAACCCAAGTAAAGGACTTTACTTTTGTCCATAAGGATAAGTGTCCTGACCTCTGATCAGTTTTCAATCAACAGCAATCAAACACACATTAAGGACCTCTATACCAGGTACGGGGGATACAAAAGTAAATGTGAAATTGGCCATGTTCTCAAGAAGCTTGTAGTCAACTTTATACTTCATAGATAATGTGGCAAAAGTGGCATTTCCAGTTAACATCCACCAAGTAGTCAGGAATATCTGTTCTTCCCTAAAGAGCTCCCTATACACTGTTTCATCCTATTTTTCTCAGTCTAAAACTAATCCTCCTTGATGGGGGGTGAGGGAGGGAACAGAAGTAAAATAAGAGTTGAGTAGTTCAGGCTTCTCTCTGTCATCATTCAGATTTTCCAGCTAAGAAGGTGGCAATGTTAATCCCTAGAGGACCACAGATGCTCCATAAACATTCCAATAAAGCTCTAAAAATGCACCAGAAAGAACAATAAAAAAGAGAGAGAAATAGCTATGAGCTCATCCATCCCATCCAGGACTGCACAAGAAGACTGATAGAAATTTATAAGGAACTTGAGCAGAGACAAGCCAGGGTCAGCAGAAGGCATAGCACACCAACAGCCTGGTCTCACAGCTAGGAACAAGACCAGCCCAGGCAACCCATACCTAAACCACACCATGGACCACAGAAAGAGAGAAAGCAATACCTGGAGTCTTGTAGGATGCCCGCTACCATCTCCTGCAATAGCATTTGGGAACTGGCAGGGTCAAAGCAGAGAATAGAGCCAGTTCTGGATTCAGGATTGTGCAAGAAGGAGAGAAAGGTGCTCAAGACCAAAGTCTAAGTCTAGTCTTCGACAGAATGAGATTTGTGAGTAGAGCACCAGGCCCTGGAGTCAGGAGGACCTGAGTTTAAACCCGGCCTCAGACAGTTAACACTTACTAGCCGTGTGACCTTGAGCAAGTCACTTAAGCCCAATTGCCCTGCCCTCCCCCCTCCAAAAAGCCAAAAAAAAAATGAAGAAGAAGAAGAGAATGAGACCAAATCTAAGAATTTCTACAGAAAGTAGGGTAGAATCATAGTTACAATGTCCAGAATCAAACACAGCCTCTACCATCCAAGAGTAGGATAGTAGTCTGACCCAAATGCAAAGCCCCAAGCCAGAAACTAAGGCTGGGATATGATTAAATGGAATAAAGTACTGAAAATAATGAAGAAATACTACGGAATGAGAGAAACCTAAGAGCTTAACCCAAAAGAAAATAATTCCACCAGTATAAGTAGTACCTCAGAGAAAAGGAAAGCAAGGACCACAAAAGTACTTGGAAAAAAATGAAACAAGAATACAAAATGTATTATTAAATGAAAGCAAGTAAGAAAAAAATGGGAAGAGGAATTAATCACTTAAAACAGAATGTGGAAAACTTTATTCAATAACTATATCCCTGAAAATTAGAATGGGACAAAGAGAAAGCAGTTAACTCCATGAAACAACAATTTTTTTTTTTTGGAGGTGGGAAGGCAGGGAAATTGGGGTTAGAGACTTGCCCAAGGTCACATAGCTAGTGTGTCACATATCTGAGGCCGGATTTGAACTCTGGTCCTCCTGACTCCAGGGCCAGTGCTCTATTCACTACAACAACAAAATTTAAATAAAAGCAAAAGGCTGAAAACAAATATAAGCTGTATACTTCATGTCATTAATTTTTATTGTCATATCTACTCCAATGAGAAATCATATCCCATATTTCAAGTCATTTCAACATTTATTAATTGTGGATCTGTGCAGATGTTGGAATTTTGTTTTTCCTCTTGCTTCAACCACCAATGTCTACCAAAGAAAATCCAGACTCTTCAGCCTGTCATTTAATAGCCTATCATTTAAGACTCTCTGCTAGTTAGCTCCAACCCTACTATTCTACCTTAATGTCCTATTGCTTCTTATTTTGTACCAAATAAAATGAAACTGATGCTCAGGGATCCAAAAAAAAAAGAAAGAAAGAAACAAAACCTTACATTTTCCCATGTTTTCTCACATCTCCCTATATAGTTGAAATTACTTACTCTTTCAACCACATATTTGTTTTTGGACATTTCACCCATCCTTCAAAGTCTGCCTCAAGTACCACCTCTTCTAAGAAGGAATTCTTCTAAGAAAGAATCTTTCTAGATTGCCTGATGAAAATAAGCTCCTCTTCTTCTGAACTCTCATAGTACTTTTTGGTTATTTTATACTCCTTGTAAGTATATTTCTATATGGTTTTATGTTTTGTCTTTGTATCCCTAGTACCTAATATCGTGTCTTGCATATGGTAGGTACTTAATAAAAGCATATTGGATTGGATTATCAATTCTCTAAGGCACTTAGCTCATTCTAACTTGCAATATATATAGTGGGCATGGGGGTGGTGGGAGGGGGCGGGAGAGCGGTTTCCCTACTACAACAAAATTTAAGTTTGCTAAGAGCAGGGGTCAGGTTTTATTCACTTTGAATCTCCCTCAATATTAATCACAATACCTTGATTTTTTTTTTTTACTGAACCTGTGATTTTGTTGGTGAGGAAATACCCTCTTTCAGTAGAGATCAGCAGCTGCCCTGCAGTGTATACTCTTAAAGAGTTGTCTGCAAGGCGGCTAGGTGGCGCAGTGAGTAGAGTGCCAGCCCCGAAGTCAGGAAGACCTGAGTTCGGATTTGCCCTCAATCACTTAACACACAAACAAAAAAAAGAAAAAAGCTAGCCATGTGACTTTGGGCACGTTACTTAACCCCAACTGCCCTCCAAAAAGCCAAAAAAAAAAAAAAGAGTTGTCTGGGGCAGAAAGGTTAAATGAGTTACCTAGAGTCACAGAACCAAGATTTGTGAGAGCTGGGCTTGAACCGAAGTCTTCCTAAAGATCAAGTCTCTATCCACCATGCTTTCTCTCATATAACACATAGTGGCGTTTTAATAAATGTCAGCTGAATGAGGCTAGTGAAAGAGATCACTGCCTATATTTAGTAGTTTGTGATGAAAAATGAAGTTCAATAAATTATCCTTTCTATACCAAACCTACATCAGAATTATCTATACTCCATAAAACCTGTCAACTCAGTATATCCAATAAAAGATATTAAAGTCCTACTATGTATAATGCAAGTAACTAGACATAAGGGACACAAAGATGAAAAAGTATCCTATCCTTCTCAAGGAGCTTACAATATGATACAGAGTAACTGAGTAAGAATGGTAATGCTTAGGGCAAGAACAGAGCAGGTAGCACCATATTTGTAAAGTATGAGGACATGAAATGCAGCTGTAACCAAGAGGTTATAAATTCATGAAGTATCAACTGTTTCCATTTTAAGAGCATACATAAAATACATATCCACATCATGTCTTGGGAAATTATGATGGTCTACAGAGAACTCTGTGCTTTTTTTTAAGAGCACACAATTCCAAAAGAGAGCAATTGTATATGCAATAGCTTTTAGCATTCATGGTCAAAGCAAGCTTACACACATTACATTTCATCAATGAGGATAACTTTGAGTGCTCAAAGGAGAATTCAAGGAAAATAAACAGCAGTGTCTGTATAAATGAAGAACAAGATAATTTCACACAGAAGCATAAACAAGTTTAAAAGAACCCCAAAGGACAAAGAATAAAACTGTGGGGAAAGTGCACAGAAGTGAAATGTGTATTCCTCTCAGACTATTAAAACTATTATGGCTTGTCACATATTCAGTGAAAATGAAGAGAATTAAGAACAGTCAAAAATGAAGCTGTGTTGTTCAGAACAATTTATAGGAGGATCCATCTCATCCTAAAGACTTATTTGATTAATGAAAACACAGGGGAAGATATAGAACTATCATTAACTTTCAATTGACCTGAGGTGTATAGAGCAGAATGGTAGATACGTAGATAGGTAGATAGATAGATAGATATACAGACAGACAGACAGACAAATTAAAATTTCTGTATTTGTAGTAAGAAAGTTAAGGTCCCAAGTCTCAAGTTCAAATCAGATCTGACTTCCACTTAATATCCATATGATACTAAGCAATTCACTCAACCTCTCTAGACCTTAAGCTTCATCTAAAAGTAAGTAAGTGTGTTGTAGGTAGCTAAATGATCTCTAGTGGTCCTTCACACTCAAAATCCTATAAAAGTTATGATGAAGTAAATTTATGTACAGTTTTGGAGTATGACAACTTGTCATGTCAGAAAAATATAGCATGTGCTGGTTCCAGTTGCCAATAAGAATCCATAAACACTAGTAGTTCAGTGTTTTCCCTTGGGCTCAACTAGCAATAAATCAAGTTATTTCAAAAATGTTAATATTTTTTTAAAAATCTATCCTAATGTAAAAGGAATAACCCATATTAGAAACAAGCATTTCCTTTCCTGCTTAAGCAGATATCAGACAAAACACAGTGGTAAAATTGCACTGAGTCTCTGAAGAAAGAACAATTTACCAGAAAAGGGGTGAGGGAGATGAGGTTTGTTTGATAAATCTAGGAACAACAACAATAGTATATTATTCAAAAGTGACTCTAGAGTTATTAAAACCCTATAATAGGGGCAGCTAGGTGGAGCAGTGAGTAAGAGCACCAGCCTCCGAGTTGAGATGACTCGGGATCGAATCCAGTCTCAGAAAATGAGCACCCACACATAAATAATGACTAGCCATATAACCTTGAGCAAGTTATTAACCCCAATTACTTTAAAAAAAAAAACCCTATAATACTCCCCTCCACTTTGAAAGTAATTTACAAAATATGAAACACCAAAATATATTTCATATGATTAATTCACATTTTAATAAGAATAGAAACAAATGAAATAAACAGCTATTCAACTCAAGGGATGTTAATGATGTTTACTTCTTTAGAATTACAGTAAATCCAGCTGTTCATTTTGCTTATCCTTATACTCCAAACAGAAAGAAAAAATAAAGATTCAAGAAACCAGAAGAGTACTCCCTTCAAAATTAATTAATTCGGGTTACAATTTAAGGTATATAAATATATACATATGTTGGTTCATACATATGTATATAACAGGAATACAGTTCACTATGTGAAGTTATTTAACGCAACTTTTAAAAAATCATATATATATATATATACACACATACACACACACACACACACACACACACACACACACACACACATAAATACACAATGAACAGCTGAAACAGTATGTTTAGTCCGAAGCAGAAGATTTAGGGGAGAGATGATGAGTCTTCAGGCATTTGAATACGTTATCATGTGTGAAAGAGATTCTATATAGTCTAAGCAACTCCAAAAGGCTGAACTGTAATCACTGGGTGGAAGTTACAGGGAGGGAGATTTAGGTTAACTATCTAACAATTAGACTTGTCCAAGAAGGAATAGGTTGGAAGTGTTTTAAAACAAGCTACAGAAATACATTTCCAGGATACTGTAAAGAGAGTTCCAACGAGTGTGAGATTAGGTTAGATGACCTCTAAGATCCCTTTGGAATAGAAGATTCAATGATTCAATGATGCAATGAAGTGTTTGGATAGCAGTCTTTAATATTGAAAAGTATATCAATACCATGAACATTTAAAACATATTAACATAATAAATGTCTCCAAATAAGCCATTTCAGAAAATGGATTACACAGTCCATTATGCCTTAAGCAATAATCAAATACATATTTGATATAATATATTAATACAAACTTTGCTCCCCTAAAAAACAATCATCTATGTTAGAATCAACCTATTTGTTTAAAGAAAAATAAAAACTAAAACACTGAACTTTCTTAGGACCTATAACCAACTTTCATATATATATATATATATATATATATATATATATATATATATATATATTTGTTAGCTATCTATAAACCTGTTCTTAAAAAGAAAATAACTTTACACAAACTCAAAACCTGGGTAATTTTTAAACATTAAACTTTTTTTTAAGCTAATCTATTTTTCCTAGACCACTGCACCTACTCAGACTTCTTTCCTTGGCTCTTCATTAACATGCAAGAAATATCTATTATTCTTTGTATAGTCACTAACTTTTTAAGGGTAGGGAAATATGGACATAAATATTATAGGTGGGGGAAAGACAAAGGAGTAAGAAGAGTAAAATTAAATGTAGGATTCAAAAATCCAAAAGGATAATTAATTATAATACCAAAGCCTGTCTGGTTTCCAGACAAATTCATTCTTTGGATTAGATTTATGGTAGGTATAGTATGGGGTTCCCATGGGTTACCTAAAATTTATTGGTTATCTCCTAACAAATCTGAACCATTTCAGGGCATCTCCCAATCTAAAACCCTGATAAGAAAGGATAAAATCTGGGTTCTAGAACTGATCTAATTCCTCCATAGTCCTTCAACTAAGGCACAATACAGAGCCAGGTAGAACCTCTGGAGCAATTCGCTTGGATGTATAACCTTTTGGGTCCCAGAATTCAACCATAATTTTACAGATGTCAAAATACAGCAAGTCATATCACTTGCCCACCTTATTGCATTTGTATCCACACTGACCGGCATGAATGATTTATTTGGTTCAGTATTCTTGAAAACATACTTAGACCAGATCATAGCAAAATAATAACTAGCATTTACAGAGCAAAGCACTTTATAAATGGTCTCATTTGATCCTCACAACAATCCTGGGAGGTAGGTGCCATTATTATCCTCATTTTACAGATAAGGAAACTGAGAAAGACCAGAAGTTAAGTGACTTTCCCAAGGTCACACAGCTAGTAAATGTCTGAAGCTATATTTGAACTTCCCAACCCCATGTCCAGCACTCTATTCACTGCATCAACCCAAATCTCCTCCCAGGTAGTCAGTCAACAAGCATCATACCAGGTGCTTACTATGTGCCCCAATCCAACATGTATTCAGGATCAGACCAGAATTTAGGGGATGAAAGATGAGACACTCCCTACTTAGGAACTTCCTTACGCATAGAACTGATGAGTCCAACTTAAAACATGACTTGCCAAGGATGTGCTCAGTCACATTTTCTAATTGAAAATTTACACTGGACTGAACCCAAATATAAAAGTTGTCCATTTTTGCACAGAAAATCAAGAGATATACTGCAAAGCTACCATTTTATTCAGTTCCAACACAGGTATACAACTATACTGTTGTCGTTTACAACTATTTAATTATGTTACATTTATGAATAATGCCTTTTCAAATTCTTCTTCAGAGAGAGACATTGCTAGAAAAAGTGAAATTTTGGCATTGAATCTATTTATTACAAATAATGGCTGCAGATTGCCTAAGGGATGAAATCACAACTAACTACTTATTTTAGCACAACTTCATTTTGGTAACAGCACTGTAGAGTGGGACACTAACCATGTGTTACCATAATAGATATCTGCCCTAACTGAAGCAAGAGTTTCCTTCTCAAATGCAAAACAATTTAAATGACAAATACCAGAACCAAACAAAAAGGAGATACAAATATTAGATAGGAAGCTTCATAGCCCACCTTTCTTCTTGACTGGCATTCTTGGATCTCTCTGCAGTCACTGGATTCAAGGACTTGTTTGCAGGTATCAACTTTATCCAACTGGGCTGAAGCCAAGAGCCAGGTGGCTGTTGCAAAGTACTTCGGCTGCTCAGTCTTGAAATCCAAGCTCAGTCTTCATTTTCACCAAGATATGAAGTAATGTTGAATATTTTTTCCACAATTAAACTTTTAACACCTCCCACAGAATTTAGAGAAAAAAAAAGATTGGAGTTTCACAAAAGTGTCTTTCAATTCTTATAAAATATTTCTTAATCTATAAAAAAAAAACTGAGAACATTATTGTTGGGATAGAAAACATTATTGGAATTCCTCTTCAGGCAGCAAATTTGGTGTAAGTTTAATGACTCGAGGCACAACCTAAATTTAAATAACTCTCACTACTCTACAAAATCAACTTCAAAGTCATCCAGATTTAATGATAAAAAATGCCCAGTTCTAGAGAGGAGAAATTTTCAGGGGGGGAAAAAAACACAACTTTTTTTTTTTTAAGCAAAGTTCTTTGCCTCTGGTTTCTGAAAAGGTGGGTGAGTTGGAGATGTTCCCCCGGGACTGAAAGGCCGGTTTCTATTCAGTGGACAAGAAGTTTCCAATCTCACTCCCTCACATCAGACAGCATCCAGGTTGCAGTCCCTTTCATTTTTCCCCTTCTCTGCTGCCCAAGCCACCCAAGCTTGTTCTCTAATGCCACTCTGATCCTCCCATGTATTAATCGAGGGAGAAGGAAAACTGTTTTGGCATGGAGACATTAAAGTGACAGCGCTACTCAATGGGCACTGGATGCAGTATGAGTTGGCAGAGCAGCCTTCTTCACACTGGAGCCATTCACATCATGCCATCTCATCTCCTCCAAGCAGCTGCCTGACCGGTGAGGAAAAACACAAGACCCCCTTTTTCCAAAGGAACAAACCAAGAGCAACAACGACCCAAACCTTCCCCAGAGGTAGCCTCGGAGATGCGGCAGCGTTAGTCTTGGAGGCACGAACCATGCAATCAGTCCGCTCTCTTCCCCCAAAGAAAGGGCTCAGCTGCTTGGCCTCACCATCCACCCTTCCTCTGCCCCCACCCCCAGCCCTACCCGCACCGTCGCCTCTGGCAGAAAGGGGGAGAAGTCTTTTGGGGGGCTGTTTCACTACCACACACACACACACTATGCCCAAACCCTAGGTGCCCACACCCCTGTGTTGTATGAGAGGAGCTAGGAGAGGTGGCAGAGCCTGAGGATCAATTATATAACTCGCGTTACGGGCTCCTGAAAGATGGAAGGAGGTGCGGGTTCGGCAGGGGCTACGTTGGCTAGTATTGCCTGGGGGGGGGGGTGTGCACGACTACGCCCCGGGGGTCCTCCACCCGGGCGAGAAGCAAACACTGTGCGGGGTGAGGGGACAGGAGAGCCTCTCAGAAGGGCAGAGGTCTATCTGTCTCGCCCCCACCAATTCACTTCATTTCCTGGGGTGGGGGGACAGCAAGTGAGGGTGCGGGGCGAAGAAAACAGAGGAAGCTTCGAACTGTGGCCCCCAGCATCAGGGTTGGGAAGACGCGGGACCCCGGCTAGGCTCGGGTCTACAACAGCCTAGAGGGGGACTCAGGCCCGAAGGCAAGAGGGGGTGAAGGGAGAAGGGGAGGGTTCATCCTGAAAAAGGGAGGGGGAAGAGTGCGGAGTGGTTGCCTGGCCAACGCAAAGTGGGCGGGAGCGACCCGCCCAGCTTCTCCCACAAACCAATGAATGGCTCCGGTTTCAGGGCAGCCGAGGCCAATCGGAATCTGAGGAGAGGGCGCGGCGTTTGACCGTAGTGGGCGGGCCTCCCGCTCCCTCGGTTTGGGACTGGGGCTAGGGGGCGGGGCCTGGGGCAAGAGCTCTGGGGACCTGGGGGCTACCGTAGGTCACGTGAGCGCCCAAGATGGCGGCGTCCAGGCGTAAGCACTGGGACTCTCAGTGAGCAGGCGGCCGTGGTCGCAGCGCGTGGACACGTACGCGAGGTATCTGGGTGGGCTGTCTGCGGACGATCTGGGGCGAGGTCGAGAGCCGTAGTCAAGCCTTGGAGGGTCAAATCTTGAGCCCAACCAAGCCTTCAGAGCTAGTCTGCGATGTAGGCGGTGCGAACGTGTCTTTATTTGTAGTGGAGGAAGTCGAGGCTCAGAGAGGGCTTGTTTTCTCCAAGGTCACCCTAGGGACCGATGCAAGGCAACTGAGGCCCTGAGAAATAGTGACATATCCAAGGACAAACCGCCCATCAGTGTCTTAGGGAAGGATTTGAACTCATCTCCGTTAGTGCTAGCCCTGGGCTCTCTGTCCACAGCCCACATAGCTGCTTTCGTGGTGTTCTGCAAGCCAGAAAAGAGCAGTTAGGTGACGCCTGGAGCAGGAACACAAGTTTAAATACCAGTTTTAGATAGTTACTAGCTGTGTGACTCTGGGCAAGTCATTTAGCCTGTTACCCCAGTTTCCTCATCTGCTAAAAAGAGGGGGACAGGTAATGATAACACATACCCCCTAGAGGGTTAGGAGGACCAGATGAGATAATAATTATAAAATGCTTAGCACCACGCCTGGCACACAGTGTACACGATATAACTGTTGTTGTGGTAGAAGTTGTGAAAATAAAATTGAATTTTTTTTTAAAAGAAAAGTTTAACTATGTGACTGTAGAAGTTCCTTCTCTGATATTGTGATTCTCTTGTCTGGTATAATAGAAAGTCTCCTAGGTTTGTAGACAGAAGACCTGGGTTCAAATTCTGATCTTACATTCAGCTGGCAAGCCACTTCTCTGAGTTTCAGTTTCATCCTCATTGCTGCTATTTGTCCTTCATTATGCAAAAGAATCATGACGTGCAAATAACTTGGATTTAAGTGAGGGAGGGCTGTGCAAAGTCACCAGCCTCACTTTCTCCTCTGAAACCATCTAAGTCCAATGGCCAGATACAGATGAGGACAACTGGATGCAGTGGGGACCTTAGCCTTTTCAAGCCAAGGCCTTTAACTGGTTTGGGTTTGGTCAAGGTAATGTCCATTTAGTTATTAAGGTTTAATAAGAAACGTGGTAAAGAGTGGCCTCTCACAAAACAAAACAAAGAAGAAAAAAAAAACAGAGGGGAAGACCCTCTGGGTTTCTGGCCAAAATCAGGGCCCAGTGACCAAGTAGGACTTGGCCTGGGATGCATTGTTGGCCAATCAGTGAGAGTCAGAGTGATTTGGGGTTAAAGTTGGTCTTCGAGAGGAAAAAAAACGTTTTAGAGATTAAAATTTACATTCCGTTTAGACTGAGCACCTTCAGGTAAAGGTGTAGCCTATGTGGACTGGGGAAAGAGAAAAAGAGAAAGGGGGGTGGCTAGGTGGCGCAGTGAGTAGAAAGGAAGGAAAGAAAGATCCTCTATAAAATGAAGATAATACATCATCTTATTAAACCACAAAGCACTTTGATCTGGATATTGTACATTATAGACAGTGGTACCCCTATAACAAACCAACTTCCCACCCCCAAATAAAAGAAAAGTAAGCTCCCACACATTTTTAGTACTAGTGCTTTCCCTCTGTTTATTATTCCCTGTTTATCCTATACAAAGCTTGTTTGTACATAGTTATTTTTGTGTTGTATCCTCCCATTTGATTGTAAGTCTCTATTAGACTGTGAGATCCTCAAAGGCAGGAACTGTCTTTTATATTTTTCTGTATCTCTAGTGCTTAGAACAGTGCCTGGTACTTAGTAAATGCTTATTGACTTACTTTCAGTAGTTCAAGGTATGAAGAGGCAAAGGCCTGTACCGGAGGGCTGACTGTGAGTGGAGAGATGTGAAATGGTAAAGGTAGAAGCAACAGGACTTGGCAACAAATTAGATATGGAAGCATAAAAGAAAGTGAGAAATTAAGGATGACACATAGATTTAGAGCCTGGGTGACTAGGTGGATGGTGGTGCCCCTGGCAGTAACAGGAAAGCTCTGAAGGAGGGATAGTTTGGGAGAAAGAAATCAGTTCTGTTTAAGAACACATGTTGAGTTTTAAGACATTTACTTTGAGATGCCTAGAAGATGTGGGACTGAAGGTCAGGAGAAAGTTTAGCCTGGATCAGTAGATCTCAGAATCATCTGCATAGAAATGATCTTAAATCCATGGGATCAGATGAGATTCCTAGAGCAAAATAGTGTAGAGGGAGAGGAGAAAAGGGTGTGGGACAGAGCCTTGAAGGATATTCATGGTTAGTGGGCACGATCTGAATGAAACTCCATCGAAGGAGTTGGAGAAGGAGCAGTTGGACTGGTAGGAGGAGAACCAGGAAAAAAGCGTCATGGAAACCTAGAGAGAAAAGATAATGATGGAGAAGAAGGTGATATACAGTGTCAGAGGCTGCAGAGAGGTCAAGAAAGATGAGGATTAAGAAAAGGTCATTAGATTTAGTAATTGAGAGGTTACTAGTAACTTTCAAGCCAATAATTTCAGTTGAATGTTGAGGTTGGAAGTCAGGCTGCAGAATTAAGAGAGTGAAAGTAAAGGAATTGGAGGCACTGACTATATATAATCTTTAGAATTTAGCCACAGCCAAGAATTGGAAATTGAGGGGATACTCATTAGTTGGGGAATGACTGAATAAGTTGTGGTGGATGATTGTAATGGAATACTATTGTTCCATAAGAAATGGTAAGTAGGTGAACTTCAGAAAAACCTGGTGAGATTTGCATGAACTGATGAGTGAAGTGAGCAGAACCAGGAAAAACATTGTATACAGTAACAGTAATGCTGTACAATGACCAACTCTGATAGACTTATCCCTTCTTGGTAATGCAGTGATCTAAGACGTTTCCAAAAGACTCATGATGGAAAATGCTATGCACAGAAAGAACTATGGAATCTGAATGTAGATCAAAGCATACTATTTTTCCTTTTTTTCTATATCATGGTTTTTCCCTTTGGTTCTTCTTTACAAGACTAATGTGAAAACACATTTAATATGATTGTATACATATGGCCTATAACAGACTGCATGCCTGTTGGGGAGTGGGAGAGGAAGTAATGAGGTGAGGCACACGGAATGTTTGAGGCAAATGGAAAAAGTTAGATTCAGGATATGAAATAAGATGCAGGATGTGACCAGTCAGAAAAGCAATCAAAGAAGACTATGCATTGAAGCCCCTCGCCATGGATTTATCTGTATCATTTCACAAAAAAACTGACAACCTAACAACTTTCCCCTTTCCTATTCTCTTGGCTTATCCGTATAGACTACGTGACATCTCGGAGTAGTTCTTCCCCTTCTATTGCTTATCTGTATGATAAAGGTACCCCCAGAATACCTGTTTTTCCCCGGCATTCTCTATCCCCTGCCAAAACTGTATTTAAATCAAGAACCCTAACCCGATTAATTGCTCTGCTTTTCTCACAAGGGAACAGGGCCTACTTGGGTATGTTATCCTAATAAATGCCTTTCTTTAATTTGGAGACTGTCCCAAGTGAATTCTTTCAGGACACTGGGACCTACACATCTATTCCTCATCAGGAGGGGAAGAAAATTTAAAACTCAAAATCTTAGAAAAGTGAATGTTGAAAACTAAAAATAAATAATTTTTTCTTGAAGAAAAATATTTTAGCCACAAAAGCAAGAAAAGAAGTAATAGCTACTGGAAAGGGTTGGATCAAGTGAGGGTCTTTTGAGGCTGGAAATGATGATAGTAACATAGTAAGGTTTAGAAGCAGCTAGAACTTGGATTCAGTCAAAAAGCCATACTTGAGGACCTAGAGAGCCACATGTGGTCTCAAGACTACAAGTTCCCCACCCCTGCCCTAGAATAACAACTCATGTCTTTTGGTTCAAAATGCAGTTGGGTTGGGTTGTTTGTTTTTACCCCACTGTACTGTACTGCCTTTCATTCATGCTGTCTTATATGTCATGTTATTGTTGGGATTAAATAGATAAGTGTATATAAGGTGCTTTCCAAAAAGAAAAGTATGTATACACACACACACGCTATTATTTGTTTCCACAACACCAGGATGATCTCTCATATTCATTCTCTCAAACCTCATAGTTTAATTATAAATATTTACATATTATGTGAATTTACAATTAATCTACCATCACCAAACAAAACCAAAACATTTTTCTACTTAACATCACATACCAATTCCTTATAAACTCAGTACTCAAAATTTCATTTTTCCCCCTTACCTGTTTCATTTCCCTCACTCTTCTTTTCTATAATATGTTTTGTTCTTTCACCAAATTCTCCCCAGAATCATTAAAGGCTAATTGTAGACTTTAGCATTTTTTTTTTCTCAGAGGGAATTAATATTCAAAATAATAATTCCCTTTTCCCTTTTCATTAAAACCTCACAAAGACATGAGAGGCAGTTTGGTTTAGTGACTTGGGAGTCAGGAAGACCTGTTGATATCCTAGTACTGCCTCTGACACATACTGACTGTGGGACCCTAGAACAAAGGTCACTTAACCTCTCGGTGCCCCAGGCGTCTGTTTGTTTTAGGACTGTTAGTTGCAGAGGTGGCTTGGATCTGCTTTGGTACAGGAAGTTACTTACCTGGAGCTCCCTGAAGGAATGATATTAAGGTCTGACCCAAAAAACAAAGACATCACAAACTCCTTTGTGTCCTCACCTCTAATCTTCAGTAATTCGTTTTGACAAAATTTATTCACATGTTTGAGGCCCTGAAGATACAAAGTTTAAAAAAAACACAACCATTACCTTCAAGTTACATCCTTCTAAGAGGATATAACCTGTACACAGATAAATTCAGGGTAATTTGATAGAGAATTGTAGCAATTATGGGAGATGAGGGAAGACTCAGGGTACAGGGCACCTGCACTGAGGCTAACTGGCTCCACGGCTTTTGCTGACAAACCTTCTAAAAACCAAGGGTTACTATATGATCTCCCCAGAGCCTTCTCTTGGGTAAAGTGCTCTCCTTCTTGCCTATGAACATTGTATTGCCTTTAACTAGCACTTTCTTATATAAGACATTGCACATGACACACCAGCATTGTCCTACTTCTATTTCCTGCAGCCTCTTCAGAATCTTTTTATGTCCTTACTCTCAAGTCCAATTTCTTTTTCTACATATAGACATCCTTTGATTTAAAATATATTTATATATATGTAATACCTTTCTGGCTTCCCATTTTAGGTCCATGGCCTTTATCAAAACTCTGCTCTACCATTATCTTCACCTCATCTATTTTTTTTTTTTTGATAGGCTGTCTGTTTCTTTTTCAGTAGCAGAATATTCCCTATCTGACTGTCAAGGCAATCAGGTGGAATTTAAAGTAACCCCTCTCCCCCAACTCAAAACAAAGACATTAACAGAATTTTTCTTAATAATAAAATCTAAGAGGACATGATAGAAAGGGAAATACTATTCAAAATAACTACAAACTGCAAAAATATTAAGGGATCACTCTATAAAGTACACAAAATACTTGTATTAATTCAATACAAAAGAAATAAAGAACTGGAGGAATATTCAGTGCTCATGGCTAGGTCATGCCAATATAATAAAAACGGCAATATCATCAAAGTTAATTTATGGTTTTAATGCTATGCCAATCAGACTGTCAAGAGGATACTTTATAGAACTCAACAAAATAATTACAATCCATCGGGAGAAACAAAAGGTCTAGGATATCAAAGAAAATCTTCTTTAAAAGGTAGGAATAAAATGCAAATATCACTTCTAGACATTGAACTTTATTATAAAGTTTCAGCCATCAAAACCATTAGTCAGTGGTTTAAAAAAAAATGATCAGTGGAACAGACTGGGAGAACCAGAGATAATGGAACTCATAACCTTGTATTCAGTAAACCTGAAATCATAAATTAAGAAAGAGCTCCCTGTTTGAAAAAACTGCTGGGAAAACTAGAAAGCAGTCTGAAAGATACAAGGCTTAGACTAACATCTTTAAACATATTCCACAATAAATTCAAAATAGATATGTGAAATGAATATTAAAGATACCATAAAAATTAGAAGAGGAATAGATCATATATCTTTCACAGCTATGGGAAGAATATATTTTCTTAACCAAACAGAATAAAGGCGATTACAAAAGATAAGATGGATAACTTTAATTACATGAAACTGGAAAACTTAATGCAAGATTTATTGCATTTTGGATAAGGATAAGTCAAAACTTTAAACCAAATTTCTCTGGTAAGAGTTTGGTGCCTAAGATGTATAGACAACTGTAATGGAAATGCAAATTTAAAGATCTTCCCTGCCCCTAGGCACTTTGATAGGCTTAAGAGACTCTGAGAACCTTCCTTGATTTGAAAATATCCTCTGCCCCCTAATAGGCTAAATGTGGTCACATGGAGCTGTGGTAGGAGGCTTGGTTTTCAGGAATGACCACACCTTGATGCTGTGTGATTGGGCAGTGGGTCAAGAGGGTGGTTACATTCTCTGACCCAGGAGAAGGCTATATAATTCCTGATGTGAGGCTTTGCTTTGGGGCTCACTTTGAGAAGTGTTGTGTGGTTTGACCAGATGAGACTCTGGGCAGCCATTGAGAGGCCCCCAGCTTTGAAAACCCAGATGTTGATGCTTCCCTCTCTGGTAACTGTGATTTGTTATTGATGTAATGGTTGGACAGTTTGGAAGCCTGTCTGCTAAATCTATTTCTCTGTCTTGTAATTTTTGTCTATATACTGTGAAGGGGTGCTGACCTTTTTCCCCTGAATTAGGTAAAGGATATGTTTGATTGATTAAAGTAAGCTTGTTAACCCATTTTGAGTTGCTTTCCTTTAGAAAAGCAGATGTAAGAACCTGTTTTGGCGGCCACCCTGGGGATGTTGGGGTGCTTGCTGCTATAAAAACTGATAGATCTAGATATACTTGTGCAGCTGGATAGCTCAGTGGATAGGGTACTGGACCTAAAGTCAGGAAGCTCTGAGTTAAGATGTTACCTCAGCCATTTACTAGCTATATACCCTGGGCAAGTCACTTAACTCTGCCTCAATTTCCACAAATCTCAAATGGGGATGACAATAATAGCCTCACCTCTTAGAGTTGTTGTGAGGATGAAATACTTCTTTAAAAAAAAATAATTTATTTTTAGTTTTTGACATTCATTTCCACAAGATTTTGATTTCCATATTTTCTCCCAATCTCTCCCTTCCCCCCACCCCAAGGTGGCATGCATTCTGATTACCCCTTCCTCCAATCTGCCCTCCCTTTTATCACACACACCCCCTTATCCCCTTCCCCCTTAACTTTCTTATAAGGCAAGATAGATTTCTATATCCCATTGCCTGTATATCTTATTTCTCAGTTGCATATAAAAACAGTTTTTAACATTTGTTTTTAAAACTTGAGTTCCAAATTCTCTTACCCTTCCCACCCACCCTCATTGAGAAGGTAAGCAATTTGATATAGGTTATACATGTGTAGTTGTTATGCAAAATGCTTCCATAATAATCATGTTGTGAAAGACTGTGTTTCCCTCTGTCCTATACCGCCCCCAACTTATTCTGTTTTCTCCTTTGACCTTATCCCTTTTCAAAAGTGATTGCTCCCCCAATCTGTCCTCCCATCTTTCATCACCTCCCCCCATTCCCTTCCCCTTTACTTTCCTGTAGGGTAAGATACCTAATTGAGTGTTATTTGAGTATGTTATTTCCTCCTTAAGCCAAATCCAATGAGAGTAAAGTTCACTTATTCCCTCTCAACTCCCCCTTCTTCCTCTCCTGAAACCTTTTTCTTGCCTCTTTTATGTGACATAATTTAGCCCATTCTATCTCCCTTTCTTCTTCTCCCAATATATTCTTTTTTCACCCCTTAATTTTATTTTTTATATCATCCCTTAATATTCAACTCACTGTGCCATCTATATATGTATGTATGTGTATTATGTATGTATGTATATATTTCCTCCAACTATCCTATTACTGAGAAAAGTCTCATGAGTTACAAATATCAACTTTCCATGTATAAATGTAAACAATTCAACTTTAAAAGCCCTTTATTATTTCTCTTTCCTATTTACCTTTTCATGCTTCTCTTGATTCTTGTGTTTGAAAGTAAAATTTTCTATTCAGCTCTGGTCTTTTCAGCAACAGTGCTTGAAAGTCCTCTATTCCGTTGAATTTCTATTTTTCCCCCTGAAGTATTATACTCAGTTTTGCTGGGTAGGTGATTCTTGGTTTTAATCCTAGCTCCTCTGACCTCTGGAATATCATATTCTAAACCCTTTGATCCCTTAATGTAGAAGCTGCTAGATCTTATATTACCCTGATTGTATTTCCACAATACTTGTATTGTTTCTTTCTGCTGTTTGCAATATTTTCTCCTTGACCTGGAAACTCCAGAATTTGGCTGCAATATTCCTAGGAGTTTTCCTTTAGGGATCTCTTTCCAAAGGCTGTTGGTGGATTCTTTCAATTTTAATTTTACTCTCTGGTTCTAGAATATCAGGGTAGTTTTCCTTGATAATTTCTTGAAAGATGATGTCTAGGCTCTTTTTTTGATTGTGGCTTTCAGGTAGTTCAATAATATTTAAATTATCTCTCCTAGATCTATTTTCCAAGTCAGTGGATATTTCACATTGCCTTCTAGTTTTTTCATTCTTTTGGTTCTGTTTTATAATTTCTTGATTTCTCATAGAGCCATTAGCTCCCATTTGCTCTATTCTAATTTTGAAGGAATTATTTTATTCATTGAGCTTTTAGCCCTCCTTTTCCATTTGGCCAATTCTTCTTTTTAAGGCATTCTTCTCCTCATTGACTTTTTGGACTTCTTTTGCCATATGGGTTAGTTTGTTTTTTAAGGTGTTATTTTGGGTCTCCTTTAGCAAGCTGTTGACTTGTTTTTCCTGGTTTTCTTGCATCGCTCTCATTTCTCTTCCCAATTTTTCCTCTATTTCTCTTACTTGATTTTCAAAATCCTTTTTGAGCTCTTCCATGGCCTGTGACCAATTCATATTCTTCTTGGAGGCTTTGGATATAGGAACTTTGACTTGTTTGTATGTTTTGCTCTTCTTTGTCACCAAAGTAAGATTCTATAGTCTTGAGGTTTTGGTGGGTTTTTTGTTTGTTTGTTTGTTTGGTTGGTTGGTTTTTTTAATGCTGTTTGTTCATCTTCCCAGATAAATATTTGACTTTCTAACTCTTTCTCCAGGTAGGTAGGACTCTGCTTCCAGTGAGGGTGGGGCTAGGCGTGGGTATACTACCTCAGGCTTCAAGGGTTTTGTATCTTCTGCTTGATCCCCCACTGTCTATGGGTCCAGAGCTCTGGAAGCAGCCGCCAGCCTGGCCCCCCTTCACCATATCCACTGCCCTGGGGCTGGGGCCAGACCCCAGCCAGACCACACTCCTATTTCACCCAGGTCCCACAGAGTTTTCCCAGTGACCTTCTATGGTGTCTTTGGCATTTGTGGGTTGAGAAATCTGGAAACTGCCACAGCTGCCAGTGATTCAATCCTGAGGCCTGCTCTGGCCCTGTCTATACCAGTGTGGCCTATACTGTACTGTGTTCTGCTCCCACCCCAGTGCAATATGCCCTTCCTGTTGACTTCCCAGGTTTTCTTGGACTGGAGATTTGTTTCACTCTGTCATTTTATGGGTTCTGTAGCTCTAGAATTTGTTTAGAGTAATTTTGTACAGGTATTTGGAGGGGTTTGAGGGAGAGCTCAAGCAGGTCCCTGCTTTTACTCCCCCATCTTGGCTCTGCTCCCAGGATGAAATACTTCTAAGGAGATTAGCACAGGGCCAAGCATGTAGTAGACATTTAATAAATGCTTATTCCATCCATGGCTTTCTGGCACAACCCAATAGATAAAGATCAAAAAATATGAAAAGTTCTCGAAAGAAGAGTTATAGACAACCATGTAAAAGAATAAGTGAAATACAAATCACAATGCCCCTGAGGTTTCACCTTACATGCAGTAAATTGACAAAGATGACAAATGATGAAAATAGTGTTGGGGGGTGGGGGAAATATAGGCACTCTAGTGTGAAGTTTGGTTGAGTTGTCAATGAGTACTATGAGTTTGGAAAGCAGTTTGGAATTAATGTCATTTCTGCTGCTCCTATAATGTTAAACTATTTGACAGTGCCAAGGGGCTATTTCCCAGGATGATTGCTGAGGGCACTGGTCCAGAAATGCTGCTAATGCCAAAGTTTTAGGTTCTGGGTCCTGGGCTGTCTCTATCAGAATCTGACGAAGGATAACAATACAGTGAGTGGGAATGGGGGCTTGATTTGTTGCCTCCTGTCTCATCTTCAGCATCCATTGAAGGAGTTTAATGCTGATTCAGGTAGGCTTGTTGTCTGCCCTGTGTGTGGCAATTGGGTAGCTGGCTCCTTTCCATGGGAGTTTTGTTTCCCTAGATGATGGCTGTAAGGTCTAGGCTGGAAATAGTTGGGGGGGAGGTGCTTATACAAAGAAAGTGTCTTGATCCCTGGGTCCACACCCTTTTACCCTGAGATTGCACTACTAGGCACATGACCCAGGAGGTCATGGATAAGAAGAAAGTTCCTATATACATCAAAATATTAGTTTTTGTGTTAGTAGAGAACTGGAAACAATAAGCCCCTATCCATTGGGGAATGGCTAAATAAATTTTGGTACAGGAATGTCATGGAACATTACTCTGTTGTAAGAATTGAATATGATGACTGCAGAGAAGACTTAAATGAAGTGCGAGCAGATCCAAGAAAACAAACAGGCTGTATACACAATGAAGAAAACAGTGTAAAGAGAAAACCACTAGGAAACAACCAAGTGAATGTTGCAAAATTAAGAAGAATATACATTGGCCCCAAAGAAGAGAAAATAGATAACACCTCAACCCCTTGAAGAAGTATGAGGTCCACAATTTATGGAACTTTGCTTATGTTTTCAGGCATTTTTTAATTGATTGGTTTTGCTGATTTTTTCTTTTCCTTTTATTCTTAATGTTTCCTTGATGTTTTAATGTTCCTTAATGTTTTAATCCTTTAAAAAACATTATTTATTGTATAGGATAACTATCTGGGAAGGTGTAGCAGCAAGCACCCCAATATCCCCAGGGTGACTGCCAACACAGGTTCTTAGATCTATCTGCTTTTCAAAAGGAAAGCAACTCAAAATGGGGTAACAAGCTTACTTTAATCAAACAAACATACATTACCTAGTTCAGGGGGAGAAGGTCAGCACCCCGAACTTCAGAGTTACAGAACTTACAGATCAAACAGACAGGCTTCCAAACTGTCCTACCATTATATCAATACCAAATCACAGTTACCAGAGAGGGAAGCATCAACATCTGGGTTTTCAAAGCCGGGGGGCTCTCAACAACGGCTTCCCAGAGTCTCATCTGGTCAAATCACACAACGCTTCTCATCAGGGTTTATATAATAGTCTTCTAGCTCAGAGATTGTAACAACCTCCTTGACCCACTGCCCAATCACAAAGTATCAAGGTGTGGGCTTCCCTGAAAAACAAGCCTCTTCCCACCACAGGCTCCAGGTGCACTTAAGCTAGGGGCAGGGAAGATCTTTAAATTTGCATTTCCATTACAGAAGGGAAGGAAGAGAAATATTGGGAGAATTTTTGGTGCTGTTAAAACCAAAGATATCAATAAAAATTTATTTTTAAAAATAAAGCGTGCCCCCAATATTTCTTGTCTTCTACCTTTTAAAAGTTGGCATATAGGGGCGGCTAGGTGGCACAGTGAGTAAGAGCGCCGGCCTCAGGGTTGGGATGACCCGGGATCGAAACCGGCCTCAGAAAATGAGCACCCACACATAAATAATGACTAGCCATGTAACCTTGAGCAAGCTACTTAACCCCAATTGCTTTAAAAAAAAAAAAGTTGGCATATAGTTTACTTGACACTGAACTATAAAATAATGCTGTCTTTATCATGCCTGGTTCCACCTTCCTCTCATGCCCACCATATGAGCTGCTTTCTAAATTGTATCTGTTTTGCTATAGAACTTCATTTGGACTTATAGAGCCTATAAGTAGAAGTCATCAAAAATTTAATATATGAGAAAAGGAGCATCAGAAACTATTTGATACAGTTTTCTAATGACAACTTTTCTGTTGCCTCTATTTTTATATCCAGTTTTTTGTCACACACCAAGAATATTTCCTGGTCTCATCATGTGCTTTTATCCCATACCGGTATGCTTCCATTATAACCTGTATGATGTCGTGTATATAAATTTTAAATTGACTTAGCATGGCCTTAGTTCTCCCCACCTTCCCCTTTTCTTTTCCCTTATCCATAAAGCTGGACTAGATAACATGAAGGGAGTTCATTCTGTCTTTATTCCTATAAGATATCTTACTTCTATGGTTCTGTGTCTTTCAGGGTTCCAGCATGGCAACTCATACATATATTCAGTCAAATCCTTCCCCAGAAGAAATAAAACTCAGAAGATTAAGAACTACTGAGCTTGTGGAAAAAAATTTGTGGCGTCTCTCCAAAAAAGAACAGTAAGAGATCACTGGCTGTGGAATTCCCCTGCCCACCTCGCACTTGCCACTTTTTTGCTTCTAAAAACAGAGGAAGAACTTTCTTAAGTATTTGATGTGGTCCAGGAAAAATAAGAGGCATTGGTCTTGGAGAAAGATAAACACACAGAGCTCATTTCTCTAATCCCGCTTTTGAATTAGACTAGTTGATAAGCTTTAGAGTCATAAAGGACCTTAGAGATTTTCTGAGGGGAAGCAACACATTTCAGGTAAAACAAAAAATGCCATCCTGAGCCCTCTTACTCCAAACCCAGGATTCTCTAAATTTGACCATGCTGCCTCTTAATTGGAATTAAACTTATAGCTCAGGGTTGTTTACCTACTCAGAACTGAGTGTACCACCAAGAAGGCATATACTACTAATAGTATATATTTTCTTTGTTATGTAATCATAATAGCTAGCACTTTACAGGACTTCAAGGTTTGAAAGCTTTCTACAATATTAACTCATTTTATCCTCACAACAACCATAAGAGATCAGTATAGATTGGGAAACTGAGGCAAGCAGAAGTTAAGTGACTTGCCCAGTATCACACAGGTGGAAAGTGTCAGGAGGTCTAATCTGAACTCAGGTCTTCATGAATTAGTTAAGATCCAGGGCTCTATCCACTACACTACCAGGCTTCGTCTTTTCTCCCAAACAACAGTTAAGGACTCACTGTCTTCCTGACACCATGGTCAGTGTTTTGAATATGCTTAGGATAAGAGCAAACAAAATGGACCCTGCGATTCAGTTCTAACAAGAAGAAGACTTCCTGGGAAGATAGCCAACACTAGGCTTGGGGGGGTATGAAAAGGAGGAAGAGAGAAAGAGGGGAACAGCCCTAGGTTCTGCTAAGATAGAAATGGTTGTGCATCAGAGAGCCTGAGGCCCCTAAGTCCTCGTCTTAGTCATCCTTTGTAGCATCAGGCTTTGGATTTGGTAGGTGCTTAAAAATCTTTTTTGAGTGACCTTGAACTCCCTAGTAAAAGTCTTCAGTCACTGGTGCCTGACTGATAGTTTTATTTCCTAGGCTAATGAAACTCTAGAATAGACTTAAAGATCAGTATAATGGCTGGCCCTATGTCCTTGCTAAGACTGAAATGAGGATGTGGCAGAATTTTGAATTAGGCAGTATTTTGTGCATTATCCTCTCCAATAGTTTTAGGACTAAATAGAACTGTATGTTTGTATGATTTATCTGGTCAGGCGGTCAAGGACCACATTTCCTTAAGTGTGTCTGAACTAACCAAGAAGCAGTGATTAGGGTTCAGGGGATATTTTTGTAGTTTTGTCCTTGCTATAAACTTTCTCAGTAAATATCCATTTGTAAAAGCTTTTTTCATTAAAAAGCTTTAGGCAAACAGAAGAAAGCAGCACTAAAATACTAAAACACCACACTTAAAAGCAATTGAACCATGATGAATTTTAATGATTATAATGAGCCATCTCAGTCTTTGAAAATTAAAGCAAACACCCCTCTTCCTCTCAGAGAGGAGGGAACTATGGATATTGGAATTTTCAGTAACTTCTTCATTTTCTTTTCTCTTGACTGGGTCCTGAAGGGTTACCTCATCCCAGTCAGCAGGGGCAGTGCCAACAGGCAGCTCCCTGGCACCACTGTGGGCTGCAGGAGGAGCTCGCAGATGGAGCCCTTCCTCATAAGCAACTGGATCTTCCCAAGGAGAAACCTCACTTTGGCTTAGGGCGATTTACCATCATATTTACTAAATCCCCATTTCTGTCAGCTAAGTCATAACCAGGCATTATTTGCTCCATAATCACAGAACAGTTCTGGAATTCAGTATTCCCAGTTTATTCACTCCAAAGGTCTTCTGTTGGTCATATGCAGATGAGCAGCTGGAAAACAGTACTCAAGTCCACTTTGCCCTGAGTAAGCTCTGCAGTCAGCTCTTAATGTTTTCGAACATATATTAAGTTTGGTTTTGTCTTTAAAGGTCCCTTTCAGTCAGCAAAATTGTCAAAGCCTGTCAAAACTTTGACACAATAAAAAGTTCTCTGAGGCTGGCAACTTAAAGGAAACGACTAGTATTAAAACAAATCAGCAACAAGTCAGCGAGCATTTATTAAGCTCCAACTATGTATCAGGCACTCTGCTAAACCCTGGGATATAAAGAAAGACAAAACAGCCTCTCCTCTCGAGGAGCTCACAGTCTAATGGCATAGGCAACATGTAAACATCTATGTATGTATAAGATACATGCAGGATAAATTAAGGGGGACTAGAAGAGGCTTTTTGCAGAAGACAGGATCATAGCTGAGACTTGAAAGATAGTTGGGAACATAGAAGACAGAGATGAGAAAGGATATCAATCCAGGATTAGGGAACACCCAGTAAAAATGCACAAAGATGGAGTCTTATGTGAGGAGCAGAAAGGCAGGCATAAACTTTTTCAAAGGAAGCAGTTATTACTTTGCCCAAGGCTGTGTAAGTCTAAACACATTTTTTTAGATGTTAGGAAATTAATTATAATGATAATATTGTGGGGGGGTCATCTTGTTTTTTTGGGGGGGGTTGCAGGGTATGGGGGGAGGGAGGAATTAAGGGACTTGCTGCCCAAGGTCACACAGCTAATAAGTGTCAAGTGTCTGAGGCCAGATTGGAACTCAGGTCCTCCTGACTCCAGGGCCAGTGCTCTGTCCACTGTGCTACCTAGCTGCCCCCTGTCATAACGTTTTTTGATGTGCTTAGGGGCCTCACAAATTTCCCTGTGTTGAGTCTTATCTGTCACTTTTGAAAAAGACAAATTGAGAATTAGCAATTAAATAAGATCTCCCCTTTGTGTGTGTTCTAAAATGACTATTAAGTAAAAAATATGTACTCTTCTTGACCTACTTTTGTTCCTTCTCTCTACTTTTCTTTGTAGGATTGTATATACTTATGGACCACTCTACATTGGGACAACTTCATCTTTTTGTGGATTCTTGGCAAATCACCTTTTCAGGAATTGTATGAAAGTTAACCAGCATCCTTTTCAAACATTTGTGCCATTGTCTGCAATTCCATTTTTGACTACTGCAGTAACTTATAAGTTCCTTGTAACAGATCCCATAAGTTCTGGTGAGTATACACTTAAGAATGGTTTGAGAGCTACCCTCTCAAACAAATATATGTAAGTGGAATGCCAAAATTTTATATACTCAAACTATTTAACTTAATGTACATTCAGGGTATACCAAAATATCTTTAAATAGCTATTAAAGCTTAAAATAGCACTTAGACTTTTGAAATAGCATGGATGGATGGATGGATGGATGGATGGATGGATGGATGGATGGGTAGGTAGGTAGATGGGTGGATGGATAGATAGATGGATGGATGAGCTCGTACTTGCACCTATCCCTATACCTGAGACTTTGAATTTTTATCAGTCTCAGAGTCTGTTGGTCAGCTAATACATAAGACTTTTCCAAATTATGTAAATGACTGGCAGGAATCCTGAATTCCATATAATTATGGACATTTTATACAGTAGGGAAATTGGAGTATTGTCTAGAGGACAATGTGAAGTTGAAACTTGGAAGGTCTAGGGAAGGGAAAAAGAGCCCCTTTTGGTCTGTTGAGCCTTTTATATGTTAGTAGGAATGCAATTTTGCAGCTTGTCTGTGATGAATATGTGCTCTATTCCATGAGTTCCTGTCCCTTCTTCCCTCCTTCTCTACACTCATATTCTCCGACTCAGGTTGGCCAGAGTATCTTTGTGTGAACTCAGCTTTTATTATCAGTTCTACCTTGCCTGGGACATTTAGCCCTGGGCTATTCCTGTCATGATGCCAGCCTGTACCAGTCTAGTGAAGCTTCCCAGAAGGGTGGTCATGTCCTTAGGGTGTTTACTTAACCTCAGCTATGCAGTTCTTAGAGGAATGGAAGATGGAGATATTTCTACAGATATCTAAAATTCACCGCTCGTGACTTTGCTGATGTAGACACTATTATATTCCAGGTGATTTAACCATGGACATGTGTGTTTTTAGAGGTGCCTTTGTTTCTGCATTATGTGGTATCCTTCATCCCTCTGCTTTGGCGTTTTTTAAAAATGGGCGTCTGGCAGTCAAGTAAGTCTCTCACTTTTTTGTTTGTTGGGTTTTTTTTTATCTGCCCTCATTCTCTAATAGCCAATTACATCACTTTTAATCAAACGAAAATATTTTTGTATTATAAATTGTTAAATTTAACTTACATGACATACTTACATTGAAATAAGCTGCATGGTAAGCACTAGCTATTTTGACAAGCTATTTGTTATGTATGTTTTCGAAGAAACTGATAAGCTTTTTTTCTTTAGGTACGAAACTGTTCCATTACCTCCAAGAGGAAGGAGTTTATACCACTGGGCTATACTTTGTCAATCAGCTGCAAAGCTAATGGTTATTCCTCTGATCCTACAGATTATGTATGGAGGACATCTTGCTTCTCTGCAACATAAAATACATAACAGAATATTTGAATTGCTTGAACATGACTGACTTAAAAAAATAACCTTTTAATGTATATGATGCAGTTTGGAGCATTTCATGAAAAAGTTAAATGTAAATCATAATCAAGGAACATAATGTATAATACACATGCAAATAAAAATTATATGATGTCCCTGACTAAATATAGCCTCCATGAGAGAAAGGGTTTAGAATAATGATAACAATAGCAATATTAATATGGTGCTCTGAGTTTTACAAGGAGTTGTGCAAATATTATCTCATTTGATCCTGACAACAACCCCATGAGGTAGGTGGTGTTTTTATCCCCTTTTTACAGATGATGAACTTGAAGCTGAGAGAAGTTAAGTGACTTGTCCAGGGCCACATATCTATTAAGTGTCTGATCCTGGAATTTGAACTCATGTCAGTCATGACTCCAAGTTCATCAGCCTATCCACTGTACTACTCAGATGACTTTTCCATGTAAATGTTCTCTTTAATGCCTAGAATATATCAGTGGATGAGAGTGTTGTTTAGTTTTTTGGGTTTTGGTCAAAATTTTTTTTATTAACAAATTAACTTTCTCCCTCACAACTGCTCCTCCCCGCCAATGAAAAGAAAAAATGAAACCATTGTAACAAATATGCAAAGTCAAGCAAAACTAATTCCTACATCGGCTATATTCAAAATACATATACAATTTCTTATTCTGTACTGAGTCCATCACTCCTTTGTCAAGAGGTGAGCAGCAAGCTTCATCCTCAGGCTTCTAGACTCATGGTTGGTCATTGCATTGATCAGAGTTCTTAAGGCTTTCAGAGTTATGTGTTTTTGCAGTATTGTTGTTATTGTATAAATAAAACTCCATTTTGTGTTCATTCTTCATCATGAGCTCACACAAGACTTAGCCCATTTCATTGAAACTATGTCTCCATGCCCTTCAGTTGGGGAATGCAGAATAAGTGGTGGTATGGGATTGTAATGGAACACTATGGTGCTAAAAGAAATGGCAAGCAGGATTTCAGGAAAGGTTGAATGTGAACTTAAGTGAAATGAAGTGAGCAGAACCAGGAGAACACTGTACACAGTAACAGCAGTATTGTAAGGATGATCATCTGTGGGGACTTTACTCTCATTAATACAGTGATCCGAGACAATTCAGGACTCATGAGGGAAAGTACTGTCCACCTCCAGAGAGAGAACTGATGAACTCTGGTACAGATAGAGGCATATTGGTTTTTACTTTATTTTTCTTGGGTTGTTTTTTGTTTTTTTGCAATATGACTAATATAGAAATATGTTTTGCATTATACATTTGCATGTATAATGGGTATTGTATGCTTACCTTCCCAGTGGGTAGAGCTGGGGCTAGAGAGAGGGACAGGATTTAGAACTCAAAAATTTTTTAAACGAATGTTAAAGATAAATAAATAATTTTAACCATCTCTTCATCTTTTCTTATTGCATAATAGTATTACATTGCATTCATATGCCATAATTTGTTTACCATTCCCCAACTGATGAGGACCCCTGCGGCTTCAGGTTCTTTGCTACGACAAAAAGAACTCTTCTAAATATTTTTGTACATGTGGATCCTTTTCTCTTTCTTGAATCTATTTGAGGGAGAGACCTAGCGGTGGTATGACTACTCCATCAAGTCTGAGAGTATACACAGGTTAATGACTTTTGGGACTTATTCCAAATTGCTTACCAGAATAGCTGTACCAATTAGTTCATAGCTCCACCAACAGTTTGGAGGATAATATTAATAAATATTTGCCAGCTATAAACTTTCCCATTATTTCTGAAATGTATAGCTATTGCAAACCAATGAAAATTTAACCAATTGTTTTTTCTTTAATGAAAACAATGTTTTAAAACTAACTCAGCATTAGAACTCATGCCATTAAAAAAAAAAAACTAAAATTAAACTTAAAAACTTAAAAAAGCCTAAATTCTATACTTAATATTCAGGCTATACCATATAGCACTTTTATAATAACAAATAGCACTTTTAAGTTATACAAAGCACTTTTCTCTGTCAGATAATAAAAGTATCATTATTGGGGCGGCTAGGTGGCACAGGTGAATAGAACACTAGTCCTGGAGTCAGGCGGACCTGAATTCAAATTCAGCCTCAGACACAACACAAAAACTAGCCTTGTGACTTTGGGCAAGTCACTTAACCCCAATTGCTCTCCAAAAAGCAAAAAAAAGAAAAAGGTATTATTTTACATATGAAGAAACTGAATGACATGACCATAGTCACCAAACGTAAGTATTGGGGCCCTGGTTGAAACCCTTTCTGCTTTTACACGTCCGGCTATTATTCTTTAGCTCCCTCAGTTGAGTGACAGAAAAATAGTTAAGAAACATTGAAAGAGACTATGGAATTCCATAGAGGAGAAGAAAAACTCACACAGGAGGGTTATGATGATCTGCTGGAGATGGTCCACTGAAAAGTAGGCCAAGGAAGCCCTCCACTCAGGCTGCTGTTCCCTGAAGATTCACCCTGTAGAGCTAGAAAAATTCAGGAGCAACCAGAGGCTCTTTTCTGCATTATATGTGTCAAATATATTGTGACATATCCCTGATTTGTTGTTTCTGCTACAGTGTAAATACCACCTGGATCATAAACCGATGAGGAATTAGAACAAAGAAGCATGGCGCTATGAAAAAGAGCCCTGGTTTTAGGACCAGAGGGCCTAAGTTCAAATCTCAAATCTTTCTCTGTGAACCTGGGCAAATCACTTACTCTGGTTCTCAGTTTCCTTACCCATAAAATCACAGGGTTTAAAAAGACTATATATCTGTGGTTCCTTCCAATTCTAAATCTATGATCATTTCAATGTAAGGTGGGAAGCCTAGCCATTTGAAACACTGATTTAAGAAAGGGGTGAGTGTGGGTGTAGATGTAGGTGTAGGAGGGTGGTGAAGAAGAGGCCTTAATATGGTTCCTTTTGCTACTTTAATAAGTAGGACTTTAATATCTGAGTTACTATGCTAACAAGCTGAAATTCCCCATCCCCCTGGCAAAAAAAAAAAGAATATATTACTCTTTAAATGTTATGACCTGCCACTTTGTCCATGTTCTCCAAATGATTCATAGTCCATACATATTTCCAAAGAAGAAAATTTTAGGCCTAATCCAGATAGAAAAAGTAAGTTGAAATAGATGCTTTTCATAGTTTGACCCAATTTCATTTATACATGTAAATAGAGTTAATGATGCACTTGTGAATATAATTTCATGTTTATGAATTTAAAATTTGGTTTGATATTAAACAAAAAATACTCATCCAGAAATACACAGAAAACTGAGAAGGCTTTGTAAGAATTCATTCCACTCTATTCTGCATGATCTTTCTTTGCAAGAGAATGCACTACTGTTTTCACCTCTTGGAAAAGTCAGACTCCATAGCTGTCAGCTGAGGAAACGTTCAGCCAGTCACCACATTCTTACAGTGAAAACAGAGAGACAAAGTGAGGGAAGCAGCAAAGCCCAGGGCTTGGTTTTCTTGTCATTCTCTTCTTAGCTTATTTTTAACATTATAGTTGTTCTTCATTTGTGTCCAACTCTTCTTGATCCCATTTGGAGTTTTCTTAGCATGGGTATTGGACTGGTTTGTCATTTCCTTCTCCAGCTCATTTTACAGATGAGGAAACAGACAAACAGGGTTAAGCGACTTGCCCAGGGCCACACAGCTAGTAAGTGTCGGGTCGAATTTGAACTCAGAAAATGAATCTTAGTGACTCCAGACCTGGTGCTCCATCTGTTGTGCCACCTGGCTGCCCTAACATTATAATACCCCAGGTCTAAAGGTATGCAAAGAGACTTTATGTCAAATGTGATACTGACCATGATATCTTCCACAAAGTAGTTGTTCTTTCTCTTAAATTTATTTGTCCATTCAAATATATTGATTCAGCCTCAACAGTGGCATCATTGTATTTATATGCTTTCTCTAATAATTTTCTCTTTCCACCCATCTTCTCTCCCTTGCTTTCCTCTTTCCAACTTTGTTACATTCAATGTTCAGTTTCTGGAATAACCAAATTTAGCCAATTTAGACCAAATTGGTCTGATGAGGTTGTGTGGAGTAGTAAGGAGATAGAAAACTGGCAGACCTGGGTTCAAAATCCCACTTCTAACACATACTGGCTGTGTAACCTTGGGTAAGTCATTTAACCTTGGAGTGGCTCCAGAAAACTCCGACTTTTGTCAGTTAAACCATATTTGCTCATCTTTATTTATTGAGGGTACTTCCTCATCAGAACTCCCTCTACTGGTAAAATCACAGGTCTAGTCCAAAAATGAAAAGTTGATAAAGAAAACAATTTTGTGCAGGTCATCAGATCTTGAGTTGGAAGAGACCTCAGAACAGCAAGGTACTATAGTAGAAAGAAGCTTAGACAGTACTTAGAATTGTCAAGTTGAAAGGGACCTCCAAGGTTAGCTAGGTCAAGCCCTCTTCAAAGCATGAATCTCTTCTACAGTATTCCTAACATAAATAGTCCTCTAGTCCCTGGAGACCTATAGTGACAGAGAACCCACTCCACTTTAAGGAAGCCCTACATTTAAACTCTTAATAAGGACTCCCTGACAAGACTTGACAACTCCAATTGTTCAGAAATTCTCCCTTACAGTGTGTCAAAATCTGCTTCCTTTTAACCTCAATTCATAGGTCCTAGTATTGGTGGGGGTTTTGGGGAGGGGGGGGGGCAAACAAATATAACTCTTTTTTCAAAACATCTGTCATTCATTATCTCCAAAGACTTCCAGGAGGAACATCCCTGGTGCCTTCATCTCTTCATTGAACTTACTCAAAGCTTTTAACATCCTTCTTAAAATGGCTCAGAACTGACTATGGAATGCAAGAGGGTTTTTTCCCCCTATTTCCTCATTTAGTTACTAGGTCAAAACAGCCTCTGAAGGACAGGGTTAATGAGGAGACTGGGTTCAACCTTGGGCAGGATTCCACCCAGCTGGGAAAGCTTAATTCTGATTAAAGGGTAAAGACCATCTTACCTAGGTAGAATACTTACTGTAACCCACCATTGTTCTATTCAGGTAGACTGGGTGAAGAATAGATCCCCGAGGTGGGGGTGGTCTGGGTAGAAGAGAGCACTGGATGGTCTCTTTATCCAAGACTGATGTAATCAAAGCGGGGAAGGGGTTTCCCCCCATTCCTCAGTCTCTCCTTAGAATAAGCCCAGTTTTTATTATAATATTCATTCTCTCACTAACTTAACCCATCAGAGTTGATTTCCACCTGTCAGGAACACCCACTCTTCCAAGGGTATTTAAACTCCCCCACTTTGTTCAATGTTGGCTTTCAAGAGTGCCATTGACCTCGTTTTTACTATTTGCCAACCATAATTAATAAATTGATTGTTATTCAGAAACTCAATCTCTCACACTTTTCATTCATAACACGTAACACTGTTGATTTAGACTGGCCAGTGTTGAGTATAAAGTCAACTAAAACCCTCAGGCATGTCATATAAAGTGTGGAACTTCTTTCGAGCCACTTTATACATGTGAAGTTGTTTGTGTCTTAACCTAAATGCACGACTTTGGATTTATAAAATAGACAGAATGTCAGTTCCTGATGGAATATCATCTGATTGAGAGCAAGGACTATTTCATTTTTATGGTTCCCCCTCTGCAGGGCAGGCAGAGGACTGGGCCCATAATAGGCACTTAATAAAATACTTGTAGATTAGATTATTCACCACTGAATGACCTATGAGTGTTATCATTTCCTTCCAATATAGAACTTAAGACTACCAGGGGATATATATACATGTATATATATACATATATATATGCCTTATCTTTAAAGCAATTTCTGATTGCTTTAAATATACTTTAAATATTGTTTTAATATCCTATTTGATACAGGATATTAAAGACTCTGTACTATTTTGTGATTCTCACAGTCAATATAATGCAATCTGTAAACAGAAACATCAGCCTTCTCTAGCCTGATGAAATATAATAGTAATAGGTCCTTCAATCAACCGGCATTTATTAAGTTGGCACATGGGTATATATTGGTAAATGAAAATAGACAATGAGCTGGGCCTAGGATTAAAGAGATTGGATTAGATTATATTAAGGGTACTGTGAACGGCTAACAATGATTCCAAGCTACTTACGGCTACAAGAGCCCTAATTTTTAACACTGATCTTCTCCTAATGATGCTACATGGCTACAAATCATTAAATGCCTTAATCAAAAGAATCAGAAAGAATCAAAACTGCAGGTGGAACGTGGAAGGTTGGATGGTAGGTTAAAGCTGGCTGAAGCATGCTAACCACAGTAACTTGAATGTGATTAGGGTGTAAGATATACAGGACATCTCTGAACAAAAACGGTTTCATCACAGCGCCAGACTCAAGGGTAATGTTGACAGCCCATGAGCTGCACAGGTATCTAGTGAGAAAGATAGACACACACACACACACACACACACACACACACACAAGCACATTCTGAAGAATTTATGGCAAGGATTGCACAGGATGAGAAAGTTCTGCTGTGTGTAAAGCATGTACACATTAACGAAATAACAGATTTGTCACAATAGCAAAGTGATTTGGGGACTATTTTTATTTTTGATTCTAGGTTCTGGAATCTTGCATACTACTGATATTTTTTTAGCTTTCTGTCCACTGTCAATATGATAAACATTCTTTTTATAACTCATCCAAGTAACTGATGAAAATATTGATAGGCAAGGACCCTGTTAATATCAGAGACTTCCCTCTACTTTGGCACTGATTCATGAATCAAAACAATGCAGTTGTTCAACCAAGTCCAAAATCATATAACTATATTATAACTCAGCCTCCATTTCTTCATCATATCCACAGAAATATCAAGAGAGAATTTAACTCAGATACTTCCTACTATGTATAGGGCATTCTCATGACATACCTGTTTAATGAAATATGAAAAATTCTAGGGGCAGCAAGGTGATGCAGTGAATAGAGCACCGGCCCTGGAGTCAGGAGGACTGGAATTCAAATCCAGCTTCAGATATTTAACAAAAAAAAAATCTAGCCATATGGGCAAGTCACTTAACCCCAACAGCCATACATTTTCCCCTCCAAAAAGCAAAAAAGATTTTAAATTTTTTTAATTTAAAAAAAAGAAAAATTCTAGGCCAACTTCTTAGAATTCAACTGTGCCCCTACTACTATATGATCCTTGCTCCTCCCCCAAAATTTTGAGATGTAATTAACTGTACGTTTTGGGGTTTGTTTTTTTTTTTAGAGGGCAACTAGGGTTAAGTGACTTGCCCAAGGTTACATGGCCTAGTTTTGGTGTTAAGTGTCTGAGGCCATATTTGAACTCAGGTCCTCCTGACTCCAGGGCTGGTACTCTATTCATTGCACCATCTAGTTGCCCCGATGTAATTAACTGTAAAGATGTAATCTGATTGATGTATGAGGCTGGAAGATATTTGGTACAGTACCAGGAATTAGGCCAAAATGAGGTCTATGTGTGTTCATGTGGTTAAAAAAACTTCTCCCACATTTTTATTCTCATATTTTGCCAAGCAGGTTCTAATAAAACATATACTCTTGGTGGAGGCTGACAAGAATCATTCATTATGGGGCAGCTAGGTGACACAGTGAACAGAGCACTGGCCCTGGAGTCAGGAGGACCTGAGTTCCATTCCATCCTCAGATACTTGACACACTAGCTGTGTGACCTTGGGTAAGTCACTTAACCCCAATTGCCTTGCCTTCCCCTCTCAAAAAAAAAAAAAGAATTATTCATTATTTGAATAGGAGACGAGTATCAAGATATTTAAAGACACGTAAGGGAAATTGTCAGTTTTTGTAAAAATATTCCCCAAATTGAAGAAAACAGAAAAAGTTGCCATGAAAAAAACAGCACACAATTATTTTGGCAGCATGCAAGTAATGGCAAAAGCATCGTCTGATTTTATTCAGCTCTTTGAGTGATGATGTCCACATCCATGCCAGCAGCATTCTAAGTCCTTTCTTCATTGCCAACTTTTTTCCCAATCAGGGCAATGCTTCAATTGTACAATTATATTTAGATCAAAAGCCATCAGACAGCCATTGTTGTCTCCAGGGTTTCTCCATCTTTCCCTTCCAAATCTCTGTTTCTCCCAGCTTTGGGGCCCTAAATCCCTTCAAATAAATTTTTGATGTCAGATAGCTTCATGTGAAGCTTGCAGTCGACAAGATGCAAATGACACAGGCTTCATAAAAAAGAACATCCTTTGTGTAAGAGGTTGGAAACTGAACCGGATGACAATGCTTGCTTTCTCTTCCCTGGAAGGAGAGTTCATATCCTTCTGGAAACTATTTTTGGACTTCTTTTTTGGGGGGGGGTCTTCTTTTCTATATCTTTTTAAAATATTCAATACATACTTTTTTTTGTCTTTGTTTACTTTTTTTTTTAGTTTACAAGATTCAGTTCTACAATCCCTTGAGTTTCAAATTTTCTCCCCTTCGCTCTTGGACTTCCTTAACATAGGTCTCCTAACTCAGCAAATGTTGATGTTTACAGGCATTAAGGGTCTACTGGTCTTTGCCAGTTTCCTCTTCTCACATCACTCTGATACCTTCCCATGCTATCTCCTGCTTCATCCTGTCTCTTCTCTTTGCCAAGGCAAATGCCTCTACATGAACAAATGATCCTATTCCATCACATCTTCTCCAGTAGATTTCCTCCCTCCTTTTTATCCCCACTTTCATTAATCTTCCATCTCTCCCTATCTAGCAAGACACCTCCCTGATGTCACTGGTCCTCTTCAAGAATGAAGGACAAACAATCCCTGCTACTTATAAGCATGCTCATATCTTCCCTATCAAAAACCAACAAACCATGACTTTTTCCTTCTGTCCCATCTAGCTATCATCTTTTATCTCTTGTGGCTTAAGTACAAATCTGACAGCATGTCACACCCTTATTCAGTAAATGGCTCCCCATTGCCTCCAGGATCAAATATAGAATCTTCTATTTGATTTCTAAAGCCCTTTCTACCTTTGTAGTTTCCTTGCACTTCCACATACTCTCTGATCTAGTGACATTGGCCATCTTGAAGTTTCTTGCACAAGATACTCCATCTCCTCACTGATCATTTTCCACCAAATGACTTGCCAGCTAGGAAAGCTCTCCCTCCTCCTTCCTCCTTTCTGGATTCCCCAGCTTCCTCCTGGTCTCAGCAAATATTTCACTTCCTACAAGAAGCTTTTCTTCTCTTAATGCTAAGTCCACCCCTCAAAATGCAGAGGAGTCCAAGTTGAATTGAAAGCAGAAAAAGTTTTATTAGGAGGAAAATCAGACACTAGTGCCAAGGTCCCCCAGTATAAAACACAAGGGAACCCACAGCCCAGGAGAGGCAGAGATTTATGCTTGTAAACCCCAAAGGGGGGATTCATTGAGGGATGAGAAAAAGAATGGACAATTTCCCAGGAACAGGTGGGACACAGAAGCAAAATGTTTTGCAGGAACAGCTGACCACAAGGCTGGTTTGGGTCAGTTTCAGAGGACATGGCCCAGCAAGGTCAGCCATCAAACATCAGCAAAGGCATCTGGGAGTGAGCAAGACTTTGGCTCACTGCAGGCTCCTGACTGGCTCCTTTTGGCAAATGGGTTTACTGTGTACAGTGCATCTGCCTGGCAACTTAACTCATAGAAAACAGACATATTAATCTCAGGGGCAGTTCCACACCTTTGAGATTACCTCCAGGTTATCCTGAATAAATCATCTTTGCACATAGTTGTTTGCAAATTGTTCTCCTTCCTCCATTAGACTGTGATGTTCTTGAGGCCAGGTATTGTTTGTGCCTTTCTTTTCATCCCCAGAAGTACTTAGCACAGTTTCTGACACACAGAAAAGTATTTAATTAATGTTTGTTGACTTGACTTGCAAAGCATACTTCTCTGACTATATCAACTTCACTGGCTCTTCTTCCTCTCCCCATCGTATAAAACAAGGGCTCTTAAACTTTGATAAGATAGTCCTTTAAAACTATGGATCATTTCTTAAATTACTGTTTTTAAAAGCATAAAACAAAACATATAAGATTACAAAGGAAAGAAATTATAGTGACCTACATTTATCAAAATAAAATTTTAAAATAAACATTGTGGTACATGAATGTGATGGAATGCTACAGTGCTGTAAGAAATCATAAATGTGTACAGAGAATCATGGGAAAATCTACATGAAGTGATAGAATGAAGTATGCAGAGCCAAGATAATATATACAATAATTACAATGATGTAAACAGAAAAGACAACAAGAAAAAAACATCAAAAGTGGATATTATAAAATTATAAAGATCATGGCTTGAAAGAGACATGAGAAAACACTCCCAACACACCATTTTGCAGTGTTGGGTTCACAAGTATTATACATTGCACATATTTTCAAACTTGACATATTGATTAGACATGCTGATTTTTTCCTCTTTCTTTTGTCTTTAAAATTATTATTTGTTATATGGTGATAGCTCTCTGTGAGGGGCAGGGGCAGAAAAGTTAAAAAAAAATTCCTTGGTGATATAAAAAAAAATAAGACATGAATAAAAATATTTTCAAACAAACAAACATCCAGGGATCCCAAGCTAAGAATCCCTGACTAAACTAAAACACCATTTCCAAGATTCTGTCCTGGATCTTTTTGTCACTCTCCATTCCTTCCACTGGAGATCACAGAATCACAGATTCAGAGGTGGATATGACTGCAGAGATTAACTAACTGACCCTCTAATCTTCCAGATGACACTAAAGTGTAGAAAGGTGAAGAAGAAACTCGCCCAAGGCCATGTGGATATAGGTAATATGGCTGTAATTTGAGGCCTGGTCCCCTAACTCCAGGCCCAGAAACACACCTTTCCACCAAATCACACTGCCTATCTTTAAAACTTACAGCATATTCCCATTTTCAGTTTCTGAGTTAAAAAAAGATGTAGAGAATATACAGTATAGACATTTACATAGGGAGATCTGGCTGACAGTGAATGAGGCAGTAGGACACAGAGAAAGTCACTAAAAGGATATCTGTGATCCTTGGAGCACGAAAGTCTGTGAAAACAGCAAACAATAGGAGACAATGATAGATGTACAGTGTGTGTGTGTGTGTGTGTGTGTGTGTGTGTGTGTGTGTGTGTGTTTTAAGCTTTCTTCACAACCTTGTGAGCCTAAGTCAGAGTCAATAGATGTTTACTAAGCTCCTACTAAGTGCCATACACAGTGCCAAGAGGACACAAAGAAAGGCACGGCTCCCTGCACTCCTGGAGCCGTCTGTTTTGTTTGTTCTGTAGGCCTTTTAGGCCACCGTCTTTTCAGGTTCTCCCTTTGAATGAGGTAACACACATTAAGTGAATGGGCCTCTTTAGGAAGTCATTCCAGGGATGGTCCTTTAATAAAATATATACCTACGTGTGTGTTTCTCTCTGAGCCAGGAGGTCCCACAACACAGCCATTAAGTGGAGCCTGGGCAGGGACCTGTCGGGGTCCCATCCCTAAACTCCAGAGTGAAAGGGGATTCGAGTCTGGTTTTTGAAGATTCGGCCAGTAAACCTCACGTTAGCCGGGCAGCTTTTGGCCATCAGACGCCCCCTCGTTGGGGCAGAAGCACAGCACAAACATCATTCATTGTCCCAACGCAAATCTGGCAGCTTTAAGGCTTTGATCGGGCTAGGAAAGGGCTCCACTTGCGGTAAGGGCCTGACAAGAATGAGGAGCCGGCCGTGCACAGGGACTCCATTTGCCATTTACACTAACAGTAATAACACGCTCACATTTAGCCCCTGTGACAAATATTATCTCACTTGATCTTCACAACAGCCCTGGGAGGTAAGTGCTGTTAATTCCCCATTCCAGAGGAGGAAACTGAGGCCAGCAGCAGTTTCGTCACTCGCTGCATGTGAGCTCGGGTGCTGCTCGGTCCAGGCCCGGCGCTCTTCACTAGGCCACCTGGCTTTCTTACTAGAATGCTTTTCAGGTTTACAAGCATCCTTACGCTCATTTTACAGAGCAGTACGCTTAGACACAAAGAGCGCACGCTCGCTCCTACGAGCCCAGAACCTGAGGCAGGAAAGAGTACATTGTCTTCCCTCTAGTGCGCCTGCCCATCAGCGCCAGCGCGGGGCGCAGGCGCCCTAAGGATGTGCTGAGGTCACGTGAAGGGCAAACATGGCGGCGCCCATAGGAAGACCGCTCACGTTGGGGTGAGCGTGAGCTGCAGTAGAGGCTGCTCTGTGACTTCTCCACTACCGGATCGGAGCACCAGGTATACGCGCGCCCGGGGCGAGGGAGGTGGCGCCCTTGCCCGGCCCCGGCCTCCATACGTTCTCATACTTGGCCGATTTCGGCCCTGCAGTCTGAGCCTGCCCTACCGCACTGTGATGCTCCCGGGGAGCCCAAGCTGGGTCAGAGTCCGAGGACAAGCGCTGCTGCCTTGGGAGACTGGCCTCGGGCGGCCCCGGCTTTTCTCGGGGCTGGTTCTCCCTTACCTTCTCCCGTAGAGGGAAGCAAGGCTTCCTCAGAGGTTTATATACAATCTGCCATCGACCTCCTTCCCCATTTTCCCCTTTTTTCAAAGTCTTTCTCGGGTGTCTTCTCCCAAGGCCTTCCTAATGAGGCCTTTGATGTGCGCTTCTCTTCTAGCTCTGTGTGCATTTGTTTCATCCTCAGCAAGATTTTAAACTCCTCGAAGCCTTGTCTTGTTTTAACGTTCTATCTCCCCAGTCTTTGACCCATGTACGTATGGTTCCTCATAAATGATGAGAGTGGGATACAAACGTCTTGGTAGAGATAGGTTGTTCACTTGTGTTCGTTTCTAGTCCCACAAGAGGAGATGACTCATGATAAACACTGAGACAGTTAGTCAGCAGATATTTATTAAACCTCCCTATGTGCCAGGCACTGTGCTGGGTGAAGGGGACGAAAGATCAAAGAAGGAAACAATCTCCAATCTCTGTGAGCTTGCATCAAGTGAAATAACATGTAAAGTGCTACATAAATGCTAGCTTTTATTATTCTTACATTTTCAAGGGAGATTCCGGCAGAACAAGTACATATAAAAATATATGCTGCATAAATAATAAAGTTGCATGCAATTATATGTAAGGTAGCTTGGGAGGGAAGGCCCTAGCAGTTGGGGGTACTCAGAAAGGCTTCATGCTGAAGGTGGTTCCTGCCATGCATCTTAAAGGAAGCATGAGGTTCTCTGAGGTGGAGGTAAGGAGGGAGGTGTCAGCCAATTTGACAGGATGCCAGAGTGGGAAGGGGGAGTAGTGCCCAGTGAGACTGGAAAAATAAATAGGGGCCCATCTGTATAGTGCTTTAAAAGTTAAACAGAAGGATTTTTTGTATTGTTAGAGAAAATCAGAAGCCCCTGGAATTGGTTGGGTAGAGGAGTCACATGGTTAGATTGGTACTTAAGGAGAACTACTTTGTATGTCTGTATGCAGGATGGACTGGAAAAGTTGGAGACTTCAAAGTCCCATATAGAAGGCTATTGGCAATTATTTAGGTGAGAAGTGATGAGGGCCTAAAAAATGGTAGCTATGTGACTAGAAAGAATGGAGTACATATGAGGTATTTAGTGAAGGTAGGAACAGCAAGATTGGTAACCAGTAGGACATGTGGGGTTAGGAGAATGAGTTCAGAATAATTCTGATGTTGTGAGCCTAACACACCAATATGAGATTCTTGCCTCTTTTCTTTAAAATTGAGGCCATTGGATGTGACTTCCTTTTCTCAGATTCTCTTTATTTTTTTGTTTGTTTGTTTGTTTTGTTTTTTGGAGGGCAGTTGGGGTTAAGTGAGTTGCCAAAGTCACATGGCTAGTAAGTGTGTGAGATTTTCTTTAAAATTCCTTGACATCATCTCTTAATCACTCTTCATTTCCCTCAGTTTGACAAATCTTTCAAGCAGGGGTTGAGAAGTGAAGAAAATTGGATTAGTTTCTATTTGGAATAAAATAGGAAATCAGAAGAATGAAAAAGACTGACTGCAGTGATCACCCATTTGAGCTTAGATTACCAGAATCTGTAATGTGGTTAGTCTGAACATTGTGGGTGACTAAGTTAGGGACTTCCTCGACCTTCATTCATCAGTTTGTGATTATAAATTGTGAGGGATGATGGGAGTAATCCAAGGCTGAGGTTTCTCCGAAGAATCCCAGTAAGACAAGAGAGCAAAGAGATTTAAGAGAAAAGTTAAAAATACCTAATTATTGGGTTGAGGTTGGTTAGAAGTGAAGTCAAAGAAGGAAGAACAGGTATATGGCAGTGAAGCATAGGACTGTTTAAGGTTCTTTTTTTTAATTTGGGTATTTTATATTTTTATAATTTTCCTTTAAAGTTCTGCAGTTGTTTTTTATATTGTTTAATCTGTTCACATATAAGGATAAAGTGGCTAACTTTCTTTTTATTTTTTATCTTTACTCCCTCCCCCTTTAAATGGGGCAGCTAGTGGTACAGTGGATAATGTGCTGGGCCTGGAATCAGGAAGACCTATGTTCAAATTTGGCCTCAGAAACTCACTAGCTTTGTGACCTGGGGCAAGTCACTTATCCCTGTTTGCCTTAGTTTCCTCATCTGTAAAATGAGATGAAGAAGGAAATGCAAACCATTCCAGTATTTTTGCCAAGAAAACCCCAAATGGGGTCACTAAGAGGTAGACACGACTGAAATGAATGAACAGCAAACAGTCCTCTTTAAATACAAGACTCTGTCCCTGGGCTTAATTATGCTTACACGCTTCCCTCACAGACATTCTTGTTTACCTGCCCTATTGCAAATTCTTTTAATTTACTTTTATTATTTTATCTCTCTTGTTTACTGTCCTTTTTTGACCCGTGTCCCAAATGTGATACTGTGACCATCTATGTGCTTAGTTAGGAGGTAAGGGTATTGAGGAAACATCATTGTATTTAGTCCTTTATTGCCTTCCCTCTCTTATTTTCCTATTTATCCTGTATATAACTTGCTTTGCACATATTTTTTTTTCTCCTATTAGATTGTAATCTTTGAGAGCAGGGACTGTCTTAAACTTTTTTTTGTATCCTCCACATTTAACAGTGCCTGGCACATAGACTTATTATTATGGTCTTCTTAGAAGAGGGAAGGCAGGGCAACTGGGGTCAAGTGACTTGCCCAAGGTCACACAACTAGTAGTGTCAAGTGTCTGAGGCTGGATTTGAACTCAGTCCTGACTGCAGGGCTTGGTGCTCTACTCACTTCATCACCTAGTTGTCCTACTAGACACTATTATTAGCCTTAGCATAAGGCAGGAGTTGGGGTGTAAAGGGAGACTGTGTGCCAGGGACTGAACTCACTGAGAAAAGAGGGAGAATGTATTTAAGATTGCTAATAACAGCTGCCAGTTATCTATAATGAGTGAAAAATAGAGTGAACCTCCGAGGGGTTGCCAAATGATGGCATTAGACTCAGCAAGTGTTGACAAGGGGGAGGTAGGAGAGTGAGACTCTTCCCCAGTGTCACGATAATGAGAGAAGCTATAACTGGTTGGAGAAAGGATAACCCAGAATACGGTATCAACTACAAGAAGCCAAGGCTTTCTGAGTACCAGAAGATGGAAGGACCATGAGAGGAAGAGGTCTAAAAGAAAAGGATATTTGTTAGCTATGGAATAGGAGAGTGACATAGGCAGCAGGACAAGATTGAGGTGGGTGGGGATAAGAGAATGGGAAGTAGATTAGGGAGTCTGGTGGTTTTGATTGGCTAAGTGTGGAAGTTAGTTGACCTTGAGGAATGACTTTGAGCAGAGCTAGTCTGGTGAAGGGGAGTAATAAATAACTAGCTTAAAAGCTAAACCCAAATTGTGAAGGGTTTAAATGTCAAACAGCTGTTTGATCCCAGGGGCAATAAACCTATTGAACAAGGATAGCTATGTGATGAGACCTGTGCTTGAGGAATTTTACTCTGTGGAGCTGAATTGCAGCTCTGTGGAGGATGGATTAAGAAACTGATTAGTAGGGAGTTGCATTAGACAAGGCAAGAAGCAGTGAAGATCTCAACTAGGTCAGTTGTCATTTGAATGGATAGGGGGACAGTTGCAAGAAATGTTGTAGAGGTTGAATTGAACACTGAATAGATATAGGAGGTTGATATCCTGTGAAGAGAGTATACAGGAAATAGTAGTCTTTAGTATCAGGTACAACAGAAAGGGCCAGTGGCTGGGGGGAGGGTTCGTTGTCAAGTGGGTAGAAGTCAATAGATTTGGTAATAAGATTGCAGCTTCATCATTCATTTAGAACCAAGGCTGTGTACTGAGACAATCACTCTGCTTTTTAATTCTTAAATAAAGATGAGTGGAGCTATAATATATGAAACAAGGAATGGCATAAGATGGAAAGTCACTTTCCTACCTCATTCTTGGGGGAAAAACACCAGCAATTTGTAGATCACTTGATCATAATATAAAGAGTAATAATAGCAGCTAACATTTATATAGTGCTTTAAGATTTGCAAAGTGCTTTAAAAAGTCTCATTTTGTCCTCACTGAGGTGGATGCCAATTTTACAGAGGGGGAGCTGAGCAAGAAGAGCTTACTTGACTTGGTAATACAGGTAGTGTCTGAAGCTGGATTTGGACTCTTCCTGATTTTATGTCCAGCACTGATCCCTGTGCCACTTACCTACCTCTGGGACTAAAGGGTAATAATAAGAGTTATTATCTGAATCAAGACATCACATGCTTATATGGTGCCTCATTAAAATCGGCATTACTTTACAGCAGACAGTTTTGCTTTTCTGCTTGAGCCCAGTGCTTTTTGTACATAAGAATCACTTAAATTCTTTTTCAGTCTACAACTCTTGTTCAGACATCAGATAATATACAATTTTCTGTCAATATTATACTAGTTGCTCCTGAGGTACTAATACTGTGGAAGGAGCTATGAATTTAGGACATTTGGGTTAAAATCTACCCAACTGTCACCTTATGGTATAAATGAAGCAGCCAGCTGGCACAGTGGATAGCTATAGATTGGGAATCCAGAATGCCTGAATTCAAATTCAACCTCAGGCATTTATTAGCTGTGACCCTGAGCAAGTCAATTAATCTTGCCAACAAATTTGACACACAAAAAAAGTCTATTTCCTCAGCTGCAAAATAAGAATTATAAGAGCACCTACTCCCTGTGGTCTTGATAAAACAAGACGTTTATAAGGCATTTTTGCAGGCCTTAAGGCATTTTATGTAGATGCCAGTTATCATAAATTTTTAGGAAGTCATTCATTCTTCTTTTAGGTTTCCTCAATTGTGAAAAACTTACACTACAAATCTGACAGTTTTTGTAGGAATCAAATGATACCTGTATGTAAGCATGTTTAAAGAAAATTCCTAAAAATTCACTTTTCACGTCCATAACTAGTACTAATTAGACCAAAAGGGAAGGTGCAGTTTTCTTAGAAAGTTAGGTGAGCTTGCATTCAATTTAAGCAAAATTTTAAAAATTATTGTTAAAGCATGATTTCATCAAATACAGAATGCTTCATTCCCATTTTTAACAGTTTACCACTATACAATATGGATTTCAACACAAGGCACATTTGACAAAGTCTGAAATGATATTTTTATACAACTTTACATAAAATCTCCTTTGATCCTCACAGCAAATCTAGGAAGGGACATAGATAACTATTATACCAATTTTCCAAATAAGTAAACTGAGACTGAAAGTGACTTGCCCCAGTCATAGAAGTAAGGAAGTATCTGAGGTCAATTTGAAGCCAAATCTTCCCAACTCTAACCCAGCACTCTCCTCAGCATGCCATAATGCTGCAAAAGCTAGCACCTCCTTAGATTTGACTAACAGATAACACAGTATCCAGAAAAAGGGAACATGGTCCTGCCAGGCCATCTTGATCAGCCTACATGTTGAGTATTCAGTTCTAGAAGCTCTATTATAGGGACAAAGTTCCAGAGGACTGGCATATGATGATTGGTTAAAAGAACTGGAGATGTTTAGCCTAAAGGAGAAATAACTTATGGTACACATGACAGCTATATGACTCTGAAAGGAGGTCATATAGAAGAATTCATGTTATCGTTTTATTTGGCAAAACTAGAAGCACTAGCTAGAAGTCGTAAAGGCCAATTTCAGCTTGTTAAAAAAAAAATGTCCTGAATGTTAGAGGTATTAGGAGGTAGAATGTGCTGCTTTTAAAAGATGTTGAGTTCTGTCAATAAAAATGCCCCACAAATTGATTAAATCATGAATACTGATTACTTGTAGTTAAGTAGCTCTCTTTAGGGATTGGTTAGACTACATGGCTGAGAGCCTTTCCAACTAAGTTTCTGGGATTTCATGATCAGTTATTTTTCCCCTTTTTGTCATAAATACTTGGGGTATTTTAAAATAACCAAATATTTCTCAAATTATACTCCCATTTGAGGATGTTTTGCTCTCTTATAAATTACAGATTATCTAGATTTAGGGCTAAGTCCTAAGACACTCATTCTTATTATTTTTAATTCCGAAAGGAAAAACTTCGAAGAAAAATTGATTCAGGGCAGATTTTTCAGTCAGACATTTAGTTATCATTAAGTACATTTGTTTTACTTGGGTCCTAAGTTAGAAATTACTGAGAAACAACCTTGTGATTTCTACATTTTAAGGCCTCAGGATGGAACATAATCAAGAAAATACGGAAAGAAGATTAACAATCAATGAAATCATAGCCAGAAAAGTGGAACAACTTCCAAAATCGGATCAGTAAGATTACCTTATTTGATGTGCACGTCTGTTTTATATGTACTTATTACAATCAGATGAATCTTCATTTCCCAGTTGTTCAGTTTTGAATCTTATCAACTTCCTACTTACCTTAGCATATTCATCAGGATTTAACGTGAAACAGTAGAGGAACTATTCAAAATTGTTGGCCAGGTTAAGTTTACAATATCCTTATATATTACAGTTTTTCTGACAGTAAATTGCTAGACAGGTGAGCTCCTTTTTTCTTCATAATCAGTCCCTTGCACAGTAGGAGCAGAACACCATGGATGTTTAAGTGAATTTAATTTTAATACAATGAAGTACTATATAAACGGTTTTGTATTTTCTGAATAATCTTTTCTATCTTAAGATTCCAGTTTATGTAAAAATGTTAAGAGGTAGTAATATGCATATGATATGGTAAACAGTATTATTTTGGGCACAGACACATAAAATTAAATTTCACCTGATTCCATAAGATTAGTATCATTGTGTTCAATAAGGGCTCAAGTCATATACGATTTAAAATTCTGCGCTATCACATCCCAAATATAACTTGTATTTAAAAGAATCATAGTTGGCAATAGAGTTGAAACATGTCATAACTTTGCATAATTGTTCAATAATGAGCTACATCATCCAAGAAACCTAGTATCTTTGGTTACTGGTAGATTCATGTTAATGTAGTATCCAAGACAGATCTGTATCTGTTATAAGTCATATTCTTGGTTAAGTTTCTTTAGCAATAAATGTGTACATTTGCACAGCTGTGGAGAAGTAATCTTAGCTGGCCGAATCTTTCTTATTCTAAGCAGCATAGATGTCATCAAGGATTTGGAAAATGGAGTAGGCTGGTCACATAGGAAGAACGAAGGATAACACATGAACAACTTGGGTATTTACACAAAACAGTAGAGTAAATTCAGTATGTGGGCAGATAGATTAAATGATTTATAAAAGGACATGGACAATAATTACCCAAGGTACTCTTTCCCCAATGACAGGAATACAAAAACCCAGTGAAACCACATCTTTTAATCCTTAAGTAAATATAAATATCATAGGAAGGTTTACCAATTACTTTTAATGTTGTCTAAGCCCAATTCTTTTCTATTTCCTTTATGCCTGTTATATCTGTTGAGATAGACAGAGTCAGGAAAAAGCATTAAGAGGAAAAGAACATATTCAACCTTTGAACAAAGACTTCATGGAAGACAACTTGGACCATCATCTTCCACGAAATTTTTAACCACTTGGTGAAACTGGCAGAGATGGGTGGGAGGGTCCACGCTAGATGCTGTTGTAGCATTTGTAGCCACACAGTATAGTAAAATTCCAAATACTTATTGCTAGCTCTTATACCATGACTTTGAGAAGGCAAAGGGGCAGCACTTGAATTCTTAGCCCTCATTTGGCTGAATGGCAAAGGTTAACATCCAATACTCTAGGAATTAATTATTTGTAATCAGAAATTGCCATAAGCATTCCAGAGCTATCCAAGAAATGAAAGCTATTAGAGTCAGTTTCCTAAACCAAATGATAGGCATCCTGCTGTGAAGCACTAGGCAAAGAAGATAGGGGAGGGAAGGGCAAGGAAAAGAGGGAAAGGGAGGGAAATGTTTGACTAAAAGATCTCTAAATTTCCCAGTGCTGATATTGAGAGAATTTTCAGTTTGACAGAAAAATTATGCTTTATAGACATTTCATTTCTTTAGTTTTTAAAATAACTCCCCCCAAAGAAGCCAGTCCTAGTTTCTAAATACTTATTAGACAAATCTTATTTGTGAAATGACTCCTCCAGGTAAAATCTGTTTTCTGTTTAAAGATATTTTATGTATGACATTTGGGCTCCCAAGTGTAACTGTCTTTTTTAAGTGTTGTTCAATAGTTTCAGTCAAGTGACTCTGCATGACCCCATTTGGTGTAGTCTTGACAAAGATAAGGAGTGGTTTGCCATTTCCTTTTCCAGCTCATTTTGCAGATTAGGAAACTGAGGCAAACAGGGTAGAATGAATTGCCCAGACTCAAGTCACACAACTAGTTAAGTGCTTGAGGCCTGATTTGAACTCAGGAAAACTAATCTTCCTGACTCGTGGTCTAGAACCCTTATCCACTGCACCACTAAGCAGCCCCGTTTTCTTTAATATGGAAATTATAATATATTTGCCTGCCTGTCCACACTATCTAGTTCCTAGCCCTATTATATTCTCAAATCTAGCTTCATTAGAGAATTACAAACCTGGCTTAAAGACCAAGAAATTGAGGGAAAGTACAAAGAGCAACTGCACTTATTTTCTAGACATGCTCCTAAAGACTTAAGTTCTACAAAACATACAAACTGTTGATAACAGTATAATAGTATATGAAAAAAAGTTCCAACAATTATTTCTCTTATTTCTTAGGAATTTACTTATGACTGGATCAGCATATGTTGGACTAAATGCAGCTTTTTGTGGTCTAATAGCAAATAGTTTTTTCCGACGCATCTTAAATGTGACACAAGCTCGAATAACTTCAGCTTTACCAATGGCTGTTCTCCCATTTTTATCAACCTATGTAACTTACAACAGTGTTGTAAGTTTACCTTTGAGTTCAGGTAAATTACAATTTAACATTTTCAAGAACTGTTTTAATTTTTTAAAATTAGCTTTAATTTTGTATGATATATTATAAATTAGGCTCTGTAAAGTTGATTGAAACTGTTCCCTTCTTTGAACCTAGAGGGCAACTTTGTTGCAAGTTAAAAGTTAATGCTTCATAGTAAAAGGCTCATAATTTAACATTCTCTCTTGTATTTGGGGTATCAGATAAGGCTTATTAGCTGATTTGGGGTACATGCCTGAACAAGCCTCTCACATTTTAATGTTTGGTGCTGGGGGGGTGGGCAGCTTACCAGGGACCTGAAGTATATTGAGCGTACAGAAGACAATCAGAATGAAACATGACCAGTTTGCTCTCCTAAGTTGAATGTTCTTGAATGCAAGTGCTTTCATAGTAGCTTCCTATCCCTGTCTCTTTTATCTTTCTCCCAGCTCAAGTTTGCTAGGTAAAATACTGCACTTTCAAAAAAAAAGTTACTAGTTTAAAACTAAGACCACTAGTAAATTAAAATATATCAAGAAAGATAATTATAGGAAGCAGGCAACTAGTATAAGTGAAGAAAGCCCTGATTTGGCATCACAAAAATGGGATTTTAAATTGAAGCTCTGTTTAATCTGGGATTGGCTATTTCTTCTTCAGCCTCTTGGATTCAACTAGATCTTCATTTTATGACACTAGAAACCCTAAAGATGAAAGCTGAAAATTTAAATGAGTTAAAATTAGTCATTTTCCCTCCTGAAAGTGATCTTATTAGTGACTGGTTAATCAAATCAGATGATTAGAATCTCAGGACACTATTATCTCAGCTATTTGTTGTCCTTTCTACTTCTGATTGAAAACTTGATAATAGGCATTAACTAGTATCACTTTTGTATTTGATGAAAATAAAAATTCTAGTTGCATAATTTATTATTAAACCAAATTTGCAGTCATGAAATTGCAGTCGTGCAATAGTTGATAGTGAAGTAGCATCAATCAACCACAATACCTTGTACAATGAAGCTGACTGATATTTTGACATGTATGTTGTGTGTCTTGAACTCCTCATTCCAGAAAACAAATAGTTTTATTTTCTAGGTGATCTAAGCTGTGAAGCCTGTACTGTCATAAGAAGTGGAATGGTTGGTTTCCTAATTGGGGGTCTTTACCCTGTTGTTTTGGCTATGCCAATAAATGGTGCTCTGGCAGCCAGGTATGTGTGCTGTATTCTTTCCACTATTTGTCAGTTGGTAGGTTCCATTATCCAACCAGATAATAAACTCTGTCCCAATTAAAAATTAAGATTCATCTGGGAAGGCAATATGCTAAAAGAACATCAAATTCAGACGGGAGGACCTGGCTTTGCTACTTTTTTCTTAGAAGGCTTCATTATTTTGTCACTCTGTAAATAACTGTTCATTTGCTAATGGTCCTGGTTGGGCAATTATTAGATTAATTTGAGAATCATTTTAGTGGACCAGACTCTGTTAATTGTTCATAATGCTTATTAAACCTAAGTCCTATTCTTATGGATCAATAATTTAAAATACTTTCACCAATTTGTGAACTGTAGTCCCTCTAAGTACTATGACCCATACCTCTCCAATCTGTCACTTATACTTGAAGGGTTTTAACAAGATTTGGGAATTTTTGTACTGGGGCAGAGCTTTCAAGAAAGACTCAAAGATCACCTCCACCCAGGACCCAGCTGAGACATCAGAATACATATATCCCCCCAAAATTACTATGTTTGCCAGAATTTTATAAATGTATTCAACACCACTGTTTTCTTTTTAGGTACAACTCAGCTCCACTACCACAGAGAGGAAATATTTGGACCTATTGGATCACAGTCTCTCAACCTGTCTTTAGAAAGATGGTCTTTCCCATAATGTTGCAGACTGCATTTGCAGCATACCTTGGTTCTAAACAGTATGAAGTACTCATAAAAGCATTTGAATTACCTGAACCTGGCTTTCAATTCCAGGATATTCAAAATAAATCAAGTGCACAACTAAAAGAGTAAAATTATGGAAAAGTGAAGATATTATTACGCAACAAATATACAAATAAAATTGTACTTATTGCAACTTTACTGTGATTTTGTATCTATTACCTTAAGTATAGCATATCAGAAACAATGCCTCAGACCAGGAAATGCTACTGCTGAACAAATTATCTACACGTTGTCTCAGTTACTAAAACCTATGGTATCTTTCAAAAATAACTGATACAGATAACATTTAATTTGGAGGGGGAAACTAGCAAATTATTGTAGGTGAAGAGCTATCCTTTAAAAAAAAAAGCAAAAAGTTTTGATATTTTTCTCATTTCTCAAACTGGAAAAGTAGAGTACAAGAAAATACTATGTTGCCACTATTAACACTTATAAAATCCATCTCCTTTCACCTACTCAAATTGTTTCTATAGCTTTTAACAGTTTTTCCTCATGAGTTGAAAGATGTTTTTTAGAGCCCTAATAAACTTAATTTAGACAAAGCCAAAATATACTTCCTGCCAATTTCTCTGTCCTCTCTCGGATACAAGAGAAAAAATCTATTCTACCTTTCAAATAACATTTCCCCAAATCTCCAGTTTTCATAGCACTACATCTTATTCACTGTTTAACAAAGCTGCATGACACAGAAAAGTATCACATTCACATTACTAGGGACATCTCATATATTCCCCACCCTGCCACTGAAGGTCAGTTACTAAATTTTCTAGGCCCTCAGCATATTGCAAAACTATTGTAAAACAAGGATAGCTGCAGTAATGATCCATGGGGTTATTATAAGGCTCAAATTTTCTTCTGTACTAATGCTGATAATATAGAACATTAATATAAATTATTAAGGAAAATAGCACAAGGGGACGCTGCCATGTGTGCAGAAGGCAGCATTTTCAAAAAATTTTGCAAAACCATTTAAATACAAAGAAATTAGAAATCTTGTAAAGGGAAAAATATCTAAATCAGAAGAATGCAGAATAATTTGCTTCTTTTTTAAAGGGAAAGTTTTGGGGTATTTTTTTTTTTTAAAGATTACTGAAAGCCAATTTGTTTTTTAGTTTTATTGTCTTTTTTATTTTCTTTTTTTCCCATGACATTAAGGTCAAATCAAGAATCCATGAACCATATCTTTAAAGTCCTTTTTTTTTTTGCCAGCACTTTTTCTCAAAACATAGGCACAATACTATTTAAAGTCTAAAACAGGATTGACAAACTATATGAAACTGGTAGAACTACCAGTTAAATCATTTAAGACGATCTTGAAAACTATTCAAATTATTTAAAAACCTTTACTACATCTCTTCTTCATGGTCCCAACAGTATCTTGCACATAATCAGTGCTCAATAAATGTTTCAATGAATTTAAATTACATAAATGTTTGTTCTCTTCTGTTTCACATAAAGTAAATGTTGGTTTAAAACTTTAGTACTTTGAATTGTATTCAACTTTTTTTAATTTACACATTAAACATTTACAATTTCCCATATTTCTTAAATAGTTATCTATATTCTAATATTTTCTGATGTTTCTTACAGAATTTACTTTACAATTAGTGGTATGAAAATTATTGCTGCCTCCACAAAAAAGATCAAATTCTATTATACTCTTAATTACCATAATATGCTAACTTCACAACTCAAGTATTACTAAATTCTAAAAGCCAGAGAAAGATACAATATCTACAAGTGAAAAAGCCTGGTAGAAACTGTCTTTCTGCTTTGAGGATACCAATAATTTGCACACTGCAATTAGATAAAACATTGAGCCCAAATATGACTTAATTGAAATTTACACCTTATATTCTTCAAAACACACCCAGTAGCTAGAGTATATTTTCAACTGGTTTCATCATAATTATCAAAAGATTCAACAAAAAATCTAAGTTAAAAATAAAGCACAAAATGTTTTGTCAGTTATATGTACTTAGTTCTCTGTCTGCTCAAACTTAATAACAAATGATTTAAAAATACTTCCCAGCATGGAAAAGAGCTATAGTGCTGAACAAAAATTCCAGGTCAGAGAAATCCTACAGGTGGCAGCAATTTTAAGAGATTACATCAAGGGGGAGAAAAAAAGATGTATAAATAGAAAAACCCAATTTATCCAAAATGTAAATAACCAGGTAACTTTTTCACAGTATTGTTCATCAATAAGTAATGCTCATAATGATGGCTCTCCTTAAAGTACTGAAGGATCCTTAAATACCTTCTGAATACATTCTGTTTATTTTAAAGTATATATCAGTGTACTTTGAGGCATAAAAACAAGGGAGTTGACATATGACAAATTTTTAAAGATTCTTCAAACTTCAGATCCACAATGGGCCTGGGAAGAAATGCTTTAAAAAATTTTTTATTACTGATTCATAGTTAAGTCAGTTCCCAAGATCTCTAAGGTCCTGTAACTATAAAATTCTGTAATACACATCAAGAAGGTGTTAAGTTAGCAGTGACCTCTAAAATAGTGAACTGCAACAACTCCTAATTATCAATGTTTTGTATGGTAACCTGTCAAAAAGAATTCTTTAACCAGCGGAAGGGACTATGCCAGTGTTTTGCCATAAAAGAAGTCCATAATGGCCACGAGATGGTTCTGCTTTATCAACACCAGAACAAAATACAGCTAGAAATGCTCCTCACAATCCCCTAGGCATCCGACTAATTTCTGGAAAGACTCCTCACTGCTACTAACAAAGCAATGAGCTGAGTAGATTTAAATTATTTCAACAGCTTCCTTCAATAAATATGTATTTATTGAATTTAATCTTGATGGAGAACATGAACCTATCCTCTGAATCCAACCATATTTATGCTGTAACTCCAGAGATATCCAGTAAGATAGAATCTGACTGACTTGAAATTAAAACATATTCTTATTAACATTAGTCCCAAAGATGGTGGGTGAGTGGGGGGAAAGATGACTAACAAGTAAAACTTTTTGAAATCCAGAGTCCTAGGAGACTTCACATGTCATAAGCTGGGAGAATGTATGTGGCATAAAACTATTTGCTACAAAAAAAGTCACTTCTAAAATCCAGAATGCTCAAGCCATAACATAACAATAGATCATTTGACATGAAAATATGAGTAAAAACTAATACAAGTTATTAGAAACTTCAAATTATTCCCAACATTGTCAAATCAATCATAATAGGAAAAAAAATCCATTCTTGCCTCTGTAACTTGTTATATAAGATTGTCCCACACATTTTACCAATCAAAATTCCTCCATGAATATGAAAACAAAACAATTTAATATCTACAAAAGGACTGCCCTTTAAATACTGAACTTTGCATTAAATATTTTACTAAGTTCAGCAAAGTTAATGCTTCAGCTTCATAAAGTCTGCCATGTTACATACAGTTAAGTGAGCACAAATTATGTATAGCTTACAACCATTGATGGCCTGTTAATTGAATTCTATTTATCGAAATGTAATTCACTAGTCTATGTTCCTTGCTAAAGAAACTGAAAAGTACTAGATATTAATATATAATTCTCTTGTCCAAGTGGCAGTTCCAATTTTAAAGGGTACTGCAAAGAACTGAATTATGACTCCTCTGAAAGACAAGAATAATTTTATCCAAAAATTAACCCATTAGTCTCATGTGTTTCTATTAAGTCTTTCAAGGATTCCAGAGAATCTTTTCAAATCTCCACTTCAGGAAAGTGAAATCAGTATAGAAGTAATTTGGGGGCTTGAAATGGCATTCATTTTTCAGCAGATGCCAAAATTTGTGACCGATATGGCTCCCACAACTACTTTGTTACCATCAGTCCAGTCAGTTACAGGTTGTAGGAAAAGATTCGTTTTTGCAGACACTGCTAAGCTGTTTAAAGAGAAGAGAGAGAGATTAATTCAATGATTATAGAATGCACATTTAATTCAAAATATCTTAACAAGTTGGTTTGATTACACATGAGATTTCACCTGACTAGGTTTTAACAAAGATTTTTTTTTTAATTTGGTGATGGGAGTTGTACATGTAAAGCAATGTCTTCTTATAATTCATTTAATATTTGCATGCTTGTCTCACTAAGATAAATTTTAAAAGCTGAGCATTGATTAGAGTTTTTACTTTCTTTCAACAGAAAAACATCCATTTATACTAAGGTACTGCATCACTTTACTATGTAAAATGTAGGAAACTGCAAATCCTAAACATCAAGAAAAAGTTCCTTTATCCCAAAATGTTAAATTATTTCACAATAAAATCAGACTGTTAACTATTTCCCAAATCAATATTATTGTACTCCAAAATGCCTTTTTGAATCCAAACACTACTCCTTCAGAGCACAGCCTTATAGAAAAAGTAAGACAACAGCTTTATATTAATAATCATAACTGTTTTAATTAACAACAAGAAGAGGGGACATGTGTTAGGGTATTCTACTCACTACACATTGAAAGTAATCAATTTGTTCTTAGTTTAAGAAGCCCAAACATTTATAGTAAAATGTGTTTACATATAAATATGACCATATTTAACTAACACCTTTGCTGGTTCTAAAAAACAAGTGATTACCATGTGAAAACAAGAACATGAAATTGATGTAATAAATGACACAAAAACACTTAGTCATCCAAATCAGGAAAAAGGAATGAAATGGAAACTAGTAAGGGACAGTTAATAGAACACAAGGAACCTAAAATAAGCAGCTTTTAAAAGTATCTTCAACCTTTTCCACATTTAAAATTTTTTGTAAAACTATTTCCAAATACTGTCATTTGTAAAATGACATTTTTGCAAAGCAAAAATTCCAATGGTGTGGTGATTCTAAACAAACAGCATCCCAAGTCTGAACGTTTTAATTAATGTTTCTCCTGCATTCCTCCAGCCCCAAACCTCGATTAATTCAAGGATTATATTGATGACAAGATAAGAGGATGTAGGGTTGTTAGAAAAAACACCACACTTACTGTTTCCAGAACCCTTAACTTCTTAAGACCCAGAGCCAACTCTAACAAACATTTTCCTGATTTCCATTCCTGTTTCTTTCCAATATTAAGGTAAAGATAGAGATGAACAAATTCTTTGAGCCCATAACTGAAAGATCAACAAACCTGGTTTTATTATGACACCATATTCTTATTGTCATTGGTACTGCACAAAATTATATACAAAGAAATATATACAAAATATTCAAGTATTGTTAGTTAAAATTCCAATTCAAGGCTTCTGTTTCAAAGCTACATTTAACATATTCCATAAAGATATCACAAGTTAGTCACTGTTTCAAATAATTTTCCAACTAATTTTGGTTTATATATGTATGATTCAGTAGGCACTAAAAATCCATGCAGTTGCATTTTGGGGACTTAATCCTGCTCTTAGGTATAAGCAGATTCATCACTTCGTGTTGTAAGTGTAGCTATTGCCCATTCATGCTCAAGTGCAGTAGATGATTTTACAAAATATGTTGTGATGCAGAATTGCAAACCAGAGACCAATATTAAGTCTCAAATACCTTATCTCCAGCAACAAAACATTTACAGTTGTGCAAAAAAGGATTCCATTTACAAAACAAAAACATGTTAAATGAAAGTTAACTACATCTTTGGACTGCTGGAATTAACTTTTTAATTTATGCACAATTTTAAAATAAAAAGACAGCAGAAGCCCTGATATTACCTCTTTTTTCCTCATTTCTTATACTACCTTTTAAAATAAAGCAGGAAATGTGGCCAGCAGCTGGTCCCGTCTCTTCTGCCCCAACAGCTGTATCCACTTTAGCATAAAGAAAAACAAGGATGCTAAATACACGTATACTTTATCAAACAGTGATGTTTCACAAAGAATTTCTATCAGTCTCCCATTGAAGTACATTATAGCCCTACAATGATTAGTGTACTCAAAGACATAAGAGAAGCAGCCCAGCTATGGAAAAAGCTTCTCTACTAAGTGTCAAATGTTTTTAAACGCATTGGTTAGTTAACACCAAAATTTATCATCTATTCAAAAGGAGACAAATATCTTAGTTTTTATATCTGGAGTTCTAAAATTCATCCTTTGTGAAACCTCACTTTACATTTTTTTCATTCATTTAACCATCTTTAAAATCTCTAATGGTACAGACACATATTTAACCTATAAATTTTAATACAACAAAATAAAGATATTCAACAATTCATTCAGATTCAGTGACTGAATCACTGTGCTGGTCCTCAAGGAAACAGTTTTATTTAAACATTATTACTCTTCTCAATGGTTGTTAACTAAATAAAGGAGTCTGGTATGCATATTATTTCCAATTCTCTATCGTTGATATTTAGTTCTGTAATCTAATGAGCCTGTATAAGTTTATATATCTTATATAGGAAACTAAGAGGCATTCCTGAATATTCAAGAGATTTTACCATCTCTAATTAGAACTACAGAATATTTGTTCATGCCCCAAATACTCAAAGCTGTTTGAAAAGTACAACAGAATTTAATCATACAGCCAACCCCTGCAAAATTGCACTCCAACTGGAATTCCAATTTGCACCTTGTACAACTGGAACTTCCATTCAACTTCACCTTTTTCACTGTGTCCAAACTGTATGGCTATAAGCAGGTTTCACTGCACAGTTGGAACGATGTCATCGAAGGCCGTGTCCACACTGGGGACAGAACAGCTAGGTACAAGTAAGTTTGAACAAGGGCACACACATCAACAGCTGTTTCAATCAGAGGAAGCATCTTAAACACACTAGTGGCCAGCACAAGTCTGTTTCCAGGGTGGACAGGGCCCAAATTAGGTGGTTTGTTTTTTTTTAATGTTTTTTGTTTTGTTTTAAATCCCCCAATACAAACAATTGTGTATGTTTGCCCATTAAAGTAGACTAACCAGCAGTGCATGAGCTTTTACGGGAAGAGATGGATCCTTACCAGGTTGTGAGGCGGGTACGACTGTTCTGTAACCCCTACAACGGAGCCTGGCAGGGAGGAAATCACCTAAAAAAGAAACTGTCAGAGAAATTTAATAGTCACATGTTATCATTAAGAGTCGGTTACTGTGTGTCACATTCATGCTTTTAGCTAAACACTTAATGATTCATTATTACTTTTCTTCTCTGAAATGTGTCCAGTGAAGATGTCCCACTAACGTGTTTTTACATGGTGTAAGGGAGTTGAAAGGGGTAAACACGGATAAAGAGCAGGTTACTTGACCCTACATTTTAAGAGAAGACGAGGCCTTCCTGGCACACGCCGAGCAGAACTCCACCGACACCTTGTCCTTGTCCACGTGCAGACACACTCCTCCCGCAGGGTCCTCGTCCCCCGCAGCGTCCTGCTGCCGCTCGCCCAGGGGCAGGGCATAGTCGTGGTCCCCAGCGGGCGAGTCCCTGAAGAGAGAGGTGGTGAGTCGCAGTCCCCCGCCGCTCAGCCGGCTCAGCAGCCGCGCCAGGCCCGTCTCGTTGGCCAGCACGGCCCGCAGGTAGCGGCTCTCCTCCTGCAGTGCCTGCACGCGCTTGCCCAGCTCCCGGTTCTCGGCCCGCAGCTCCTGGTTCTCGGCGGACAGGCCCCGGACGCGGCTCTCCAGCCCCATCACGTACTCCTTCTTCTTCAGCCGGTTGAGCCGGGCCGCGGCGGCGGCCGCTTTACGGGGGCTCTTGGCCGCCACCGGGCCGTGGCCGCCGCCGCCGCCGTCGCCTCCCGCTCCGGGGTTCTTCCTCCGCCTCCGCTCGCCGCCGCCGCCGGAGCTGCCGCCGCCGCCGCCGGCCCCGGAGCTGCTGCCGCCGCCGCCACCGCTGCTGCTGCCGCCGCCCCCACTGGAACCCGATCCCGAGCCGCCGCCGCCGCCGCCATTCACCAATCTCTGCAGCAGGTCCGAGAAGCGCTGCATCTCGGCGGCCGCGGCCGCCATCTCCTCGTCGTCGTCCCCGCGCCACAGGCAGCCGCTGTCGGAGCCACCCCCCGACGACAACGGCCCCGGCGAGCTAAGGCCCGGCTCCAAGTCCCAGTCGGGCTGCCGGGGGTCCAGCAGGTCGGCCAGCTCGAGGCCCGACAGAAAGTCCATGTCCTCGGGCTCCTCGGAGCGGGCGGCGGCTGCGGGCGGCTCCTCCTCCTCCATCTTCTCCTCAGCAGGCGCGGCCTCCGGGGCGCCCTCCTGCCGCCGCGGAGGCCCGTCCCCTTCTTCCTCCTCCTCCTCGCCGCCGCCGCTGCCGCCGCCGCCCTCCTCCCCGGCCACCGCCCGGACCAGGCCCGGGGGGCGCAGACAGCCCGAGGCCGGGGAGGGCACCGGCGCCGGGCTCCCGCTCCGGGCCGGGGAGCCGCTGCCCGAGGCCGCCAGCAGCTTCGTCAGGCTGTGCCTCATCAAGTCCCAGGGGGCCGAGGCGGGGACGGGGCCGCCCCCGACCCCGAGGTGCAGGCCCCGCAGGTCGCACGGGCCCCGGGCCCCAGGGTGCGGGCCGCGGGAGCCGCAGAGCGGAGACTCTACGCAAAGGAGAAAGACCGGGGATTTGGGGGGCCGGAGACGGTGAGCACCGCGGCAGCCAGGGCGCGAGAACGGCTGGACCGGACAGCCCGGGCGACGACTGACTGGAGCGAGCCGGAAGTCAGCAACTCTCGCTGGTCCGCTCCCCCCTCCCTCCAGCTGGACATCGCGAGACTTCAGGGAGAGGCGGCGAGGAGACAAGGCTGACTGGAGAATTCTCGCAGTGACCCAGTACTCCTTTGTGTGCAGGATCCTTTAAGAGGGCGTCCTCCGTCTGGCAGCTTTGTTTTGTTTCCAGACCACGCGCTCCTTTGTGTACTGCTGTTTTTTAGGGGGAATAGGAGTCCCAACCTCTCCGGGAGCTTTGTTTTGTTTTCCAGACCTGCGGATTATATAAGATATTTGATTAATGAAAGCTTCGCCCTTCATGCATCCTTTAGAATCACCCCTTCCAGGGGGTTAGAGAGTCCGATTGAGCAAAAACAAACATTTATTAAATACCCACCAAGTGCCAGACGCTGGAGACACAAAGACACTATAAAAACAGTTCCTGCAAGCTCCAGGATCGCTCAGGGTCTTCTGAGGTATGGGGCAGTGGGAGAAAATTACTCAGGGTAACCAAGTAACTGTATACAAAGTTGCACAAAGACATTTCAAGAGGGGCACCGCGTGCTAAGAAATAGGGAAATCGGGCAGCTGGGAGACACAGTGGAGAGAACCCTGGAGTCGTAGTCAGGAAGACCGGAGTTCAGAATCTACCCACTAGCTATGTAACCTTGGGCAGGTCGTTCAGCTTCTTCTTGACTCAGTTTCCTCATCTGATAAATAGGGATAATAGTACCTGTCTCTCCCAGGGTTATTGTGAGCATAAAATAGATACCACATATAAAGTACTGCATAAACGATAACTTTTTTTTTGCAGGGGGGAGGGCAGGGGAATTGGGGTTAAGTGACTTGCCCAAGGTCACACGGCTAGTAAGTGTCTGAGGTCGGATTTGAACTTAGGTCCTCCTGACTCCAGAGCCAGTGCTCTATTCACTGAGCCACCTAGCCGCCCCAGACTATGTTACTCTTAAGACTCTTCAGTGGTTTCCTAATGCTTCTAATATAAAATATAAACAGCTTAGAATCAAAATGTGACTCCAGGCTATCCTTCCTAACATTTAATGTAATTAATCTTCATGAACTTCATGTTCCAGCCAAAGTGCCCTACTGGCTATTCCCCAACTTGGCATTCCATGTTCTGCTATGTGCTTTTGATGACCCCTGTGCCTGGCACAGACGACCTCCATCATCTTTTAAAATCCTTAGCTTCCTTCAGGTTTCAGCTCAGATAGCACCTTCCATGGGATACTTTTCCCAGTTCTCCTAGTTCTTTATTAGTACTTTCTCCTTTCACAAAATATCTTGTATTTACCTGTTTACAGCTTGTATACCCAAGTAGATCATAAGCTTCTTAAGGATAGGAACTTTTTTTAATCTCATGTAACACCGTGGTCTCTTCAGAAATTGCACATGGATATTACCGAGAGAACAGTATGGGAAGGTTTGTTGTGAGAATAAGGAGAAAAGAACTTAGAACAAATAATTTCGAAGAATTGCAATAAAGGATGTCATTAGGAAAATGCATGAGTAAAAAAGATGAACTAATCATGTAGCAAATGCAAAGAATAAGGAAGGCATCCCAAGTGCTCCACTAATATTCTGGCAACATGAGGAAAAATTAAGGAACACCCACACATATTGGACCCCTACGACAAACTTCTTGGAGCATATGGATAAAAGTCAAACAAGATAAGCAGGCATGGATGGGTGGCAGTCTGCTTCTTTGGAGGATACCCCAAAATTAAGGAGATCTCAGCTGCATTTGAATATTGAGTATCCTTACTACCTAGTACAATCCAGTTGGTATGTGGTGACATAAGCCTAGATCTAGTTTGAGAGAAATTAGGGGTAGATATATAGATTTGAGAGTCACTTGGATAGAAATGAGAATTGAAAGCATAGGGGTTAATTAGCTCATAGGGAGAAAATATACACAGAAGATAGAATCTTGAGTGATACATTTAAGGAGTGGGGAATGGTTCTTGATCCAGCAAAAGCAGCTGAGAAAAGTTAGACAAGAACCAAAAGAATGAACTGTAAGGAAAGCAGAGGGAGGAAAGAGTATCCAGTTGGAAGGGATCATTCAGTCAGTCAATAAGAATTTATTAAGTGCCTGCTATGTGCCAGGCATAGATCTGCTAAGCACTGGTGGGCACAGAAGCTTAGCATCATAGATTCCTAGCTGAGATTTTAGAAGTCATTGAGTCTAACCCAGCTGTAGAGTTCAAGTCTGAGAAGAAGTCATCAGGTTTAGCATTTTAGAGGTTGTTTGTTACAGTAGAGAATTCGGTTTCATTCAAACAGAAAGGTAGGAAGTCAGATTGCCAGGGGCTGAAAAGTGAATTGTAGGTGGCTTTGTCTAAGAGTTAGACTGTGAAATGAAGAAGACATAAAATAATGACTTGCCAGGATGGGGGGATCAAGTAAAGGTTTGTTTGCTTTTAAGGATAGAGATCTGGACTTATTTGCAGGCATCAGGGAAGAAACTAGTAGATAAAAATTGAAGGTTGGTTATAGGAAGAGGATTAAGGGGTAGGGATGATCAGTGTGGCAAAAGCCCAGAGGAAACGGGAGAGGATGGGATCAAGGGTACATAAGTAGAGAGATTGGCCTACGCAAGAAGATCTACTTCTTTTGTTAGGAATTGAAGAAAAGGAAGTTGATAATTCAAGAGATTTGGGGGAATAGGACAGGAGAAATGAAGAAGTGGAACAGCCTCAGTAAACTAGGAGGCAAGATCTGCTGAGAAAGAGGCAGGAAAGAATGATGTAAGTGGCTTAAATTTGGAGCAGCTGCTATGAGAGAGTAAAACATCAAGGTACTCAAGGAAGAATAAAAGATTGCTATGAAGCAGTGAGGGGGCCAGTTGAAATGAACATAAACTTGTATTGGGCTAAGCTAGGTGGTTGTGTGACTTCCTTAGCAAAGGACAGCAGCAAAAAAGATAAAAAGTAGGGGGTAACTAGGGTTGGCTTTTGGCAAGGCATGAGCAAAAGTAAGGTAAGAAAGCTAGGTAATCAAAGCTGAAGCATTAAGATTGTCTGAGGAGGAGAGGCAGCAAGAAAAGATGAAGCAGTTTCAATAGAATTTTCCTAGAGCACTTTGGATAGATTATTTCCCTGGTATAATACATATTTATCTACATCACATCCTTGAGGGCAGGTACTGTCTTTGTCCATCTTTATTTCTTCAGCTTCTAACATAATACTTTGCACAAAGTTGATGTTTAATAAATGTTTATTGAAAAAAATTGGAGTTAGGAATATATTCCAAGCATCCTAAAGGCTGCTTTAATAACATAGCATGGAATATGTCACCTATCACACATAATACATAGTCTTTGTCTTTAGGGATCTTATAATCTCCTTAGGGACATACTTGACAAATGCTTGTGGACTCAGTGTAAAAAGCTAAAAAATAACAATATAGGAGATGCTTTTATCTAAAATATACGAGTATAGTACACTATATTATTCATGATAATACTTTACATTTTTATGGTGGTTTTATAGTTTGCAGCTAGATCAGTTTTACAGTTATAATTATTTACAAAGTGATTTCACAATATTCTCTCACAATCTTCACAAACCTATAATATAGATGTGTTGTTCAGTCATTTCAGTTGTGTCTGACTCATCATGACCACATTTAGGGTTTTCCTGGCAAAGAAATTGGAGTGGTTTGCCATTTTCTTCTCCAGCTCATTTTATAAATAAGGAAACTGAAGCAAACAGGATTAAGTGACTTGCCCAGGGTCACACAATTAATAAGTGTCTGAGGACAAATTTGAACTCAGGAAGATGAGGCTCAGAAAAGGGAAGGGAACTTCCCTATGCTTACACAGATAGTAATTAACAGAGCCAGGAATCCCAACCCACATCATCCAATTCCAAGTTCAGGGCTTTATTTCACTATACCACAAATTAATGAAAAAACTCAAAACATTTTGAGTCCAAAGGGGAAATTGGCTATTAGGTTTTACAATGGGTATTCAGTTCAGGAAGCTTCATGGAGAAAAGGAAAGGAAGGAAAAAAAGTTTTTTAAGCACCTACTATGTGCTAGGCACTGTGCTAAGTCCCCCCCCCTTTTTTTTTTTACATATAATATCTCACTTGATCCTCACAACAACTTTGAGAGGTAGGTGCTATTATTTTCCCCCTTTTATAGAAAAGGAAACTGAGGCAGAGGTTAAGCCCAGGGTCACACAGCTAATAAGTATCTGAAACCAGATTTGAACTCTGATCTTCCAAACTCTAGGCCCAGAAATCTATCTACTGTGCTACCATCTGCTTCAAGTTAAAGGCAAAACTTTGGCTGTGTTGTTATATAGGATTTAGTTGGGTGGAAAGGAGAAAAGAACTTCATTCTAGTAAAAGGCAAAGATGTAAGTGAAAGATATGGACAGTGGGAAATAAATTTAGAGATGTAGCTAAAATATGAGTTATTTCAGTTATATCCAGAGAACACCTAAATGTCTGCCAAAGGAGTTTGGGTTTTGTCTTATTTTTAAAATTTGTATTCTTAAAGTAACATTTAATTGTTAATTTGTTTAAAATTAAGTTTAGTTAAATTTTAGTTTCTTTTGTTTGATTAATTTTTTAGAATGTGCTTTATGATCAAGTATTCTCCTTGGAGATAGGGTGAATAGCATCTGGTCCTGTGATTTCACTGATTTAAGAAAGTCACTGATATAGGAAACTGATGTGAGGAAACTCATTTGGCCAACTCCTTCGCAACATACAGTCTTAGAGAGTTGCCTACACAGAGAAGACAAACATGTGGCTCCCTGCACCAGATTAGAACAGAATTGGAAAATATTTAGCAAAATAGATAAATAAAGGACAGATTTCTAAGAGACTATATGGTCCCTAGGAATCCTTATGGATGGTTCAGTGGACCCCTTTTTATTTGAGTTTGATACCACTGGCCTAGAGCATGGAGAAGTGAAATAGGGTCACACCATCACTACAAGTCAGAGGGAGGACTAGAACCCAGGTTTTCCTGGCCTCTGTTTCTATTTTTAAAATAGATAAGCAAATACAATGGGTGTATACCTGATCTAAAAATTATGCAATACTATGCTGTGCACTGGGCTGGGAGTAAGAACATGTGGAGTCAAGTTCTAACTCCATCATTTTATTTACGAGTTGTCTGACCTTTGACAAGTTGCTTAACCTAAGTCTCAGTTTCCCTACTTGTATAATTCATAATACTACTCATATTAACTACTACAGAGGGTAGACACGAGGGAAGGGCTATGTAAATAATCACATGCCATATAAATGTGTTGCCATATGTGTTAGTTATTTACTTAACCACCAAGTAGCATTGATGGCCACTTACTCACTTCTATATAGCAAAAAGAATCTGGTCCCTGGGAAGTCCCTATGCTCATTTTGGTGGCTTGCAAATGGTCCACTGGATAGTGGTACTGAGTAAGTGCTAAAATCCCTATGATTACCAGAGAGTATTGTCCATCATGGAGCAACTCGGCAACTAGCCCTGCCAAGGATAAATTGTCCTGCATCTTCCATTGCCCTGGTGTCCCCCTCCTCTTCCACAACCTTGAGTTTGGCACCTTCCACTCTCATTGCTTCCTCACATCACTCTTCTCATGACCTGTACCCTGTATCAGCAAAGGGGAGACTTTCAGAATGAGAGGTTCTGGGTTGGGCATTATAACCATCTGTCTACATGCTGCAATCCCCTCTGAGAATGTAAGTTTTTGAGAACAAAAACGATTTCATTTTTGTGGAAGAAGGATTAGATGTTCTGCTTGGTCTTAGAAGGCATACTTAGAAGTTCCATAGAAACAGATTTTGGCATGTTGCAAAGAAAATATTTCTAACAATTAGAACTATCTCAAAGTAGACCAACCTGCCTCGATAGCTAGTAGATAATTTTTTGCCCCAAAATTATCACTGGGGGGTTCTTCAGTTGAAGGGGACATGAGCATTTGTTTATGGTGAGTTAGAAGAGCTACTATTTAGACACAAGTTGGATGAGATGACCTCTGGTATCCCGTCCAACTCTGAAATTCTCTGAAATGACAAAAGCAGTTTTTAAGAAAGATTAATTTGGCAGACAAGCCCAGGACAAATTGAAGGCAGGAGACTAGTTTTAAAAGACTTTCACAGTAGTATAGGTAATAGTCAAAGATGGTCTAGGCTATAGTGGTACCAATAGGAATGGATGTTTTGAAGGAAGAATTGAAGGAATTTGTTGAGTCACTGAGTGTGGTGGAAGAAGGGGTTAAAGATGATTCCATATTTGGAGCCTGACTGGCTAAGAGAATGATGATATCACTGACAAAAATAGGGAAATCAGGAAGGCTGCCAAGTTTTGTTTTGGGGGAGGGTAATGTTGATATTATTACTACATTGAGCCAAATATAGCCTGAATGTCTCCTCTTCAAATCTGGCTTGTACAGAATTTGAGTGGGACTTACAACTGTGCTTTTGTCAAAAGAATGATGATGATAATTACAAAGATAAATAGATCCATCAGAATGAAAATGAATCTCTACTTGAGTTGGAAATGTTCTATAAAAAAGCTTTCATGTTAACTATATGCTTGATGTAGTAATTCTATGCAAAAGAATATAGAATAAACATATATAATACTTTGGAAATTTTTTTCCTTTCAAAATCAACTCATTTTAGGGGCACGGCATGGTATCATTAAATGAGTTGTGTCCAAAATCAGAAGACTTCCGTTCAAATTCCAATTCTTCTACTTACTTTCCGACTTTGGACAAGTCACTCTGGTCTATCTATGGGGACCTCAGTTTCCTTATTTATAAAGGAAATCTGAATGGCTCCTGTCTAGGGGGAGGGGGGGGCAGGTAGACCAGGTGGCTTTTAAAGTCTCTCCTAGTTCTAACTCTATGATTCTATAATCCTAGAAACTGAAAAGTACACATACAAATATGCTTTTTTCCCCCATAGCAACAAATGTACAATATTCAGGAGCACTAAAATATGTATTTACATAGGAGAGATCTGAAGTGGAATGCCAGATGGATGGTAACAAACAAGAAATAGCTAATAGTCTGCTATTAATATGGATTGATGAAGTTGTGGGCCACAAAAATCCAACCCACAACAAAAGGCAACTGAGGCAGAGCTCTGAGCAGGATCAATTTATTAGAGAGACCTGTGGTCCCTAAGCAATTGGATCTAAGACCTGCCTTGTGGTCAAGGATCCCTCTGCTCATTCACATGACCCTTTTATGGACCCTGTGAAGTCACTAATGAGGTGTAACACTTCATGATTGGTCATCTTCAGAAATGGGGGAACTCCTATGATTGATTAGGAGATATCGATCAACCATGAGTACTTTGTCTACAGTATTCTGGGGCTTTCCACAGGCCATAAGACTTTGCCAGCAGTATCTTGGGGCCTTCCACAGGCTAAAAGAACAATGGGGGGGGGGGCGGAGGTAGAACCTTGTCATATGACAAGAACAAGGCAAGGAGACTGGGGTTTTGGGCATAGTTCACTCATAGGACTCATAGTAGTGCTAATACAGCAAATTCCTAACACAAGTTACTATATATCCTTCAAACAGGCCTAATACAGTAGTAAATCTATCCTAGAAATCAATTCGAAGTAAAACCATCATCAATATGTGGTGGCTTAATTAACTGTAACCCCACATGGCTCTCATTCTAAAAGCATTAACTAAATCAAAACTTAATTCTATTGTACTTAACTCACTAATACAATCACTGATACCCATTAGATCACAATGAACTGAATAAATGCTGATTACATTGAGCAGGCATATCAAAATTATTTTTATAAAGCCACATTTCTTTTGAGAACCTATCATCTAAGGCTGTCTAGACATTTTCCTAACAACACAGATGGTAAATAGAAGCTCTGACAAAATAATTAGCCCATAGGATATAGTAACTAATTAAGGGTAATGGACAACTCTATGATCAAGATTGTAAAGGGAGGGAAAGGAAGTGAGGTCAGAGCAGGGGGTAAGGGTTTGGGATGAGAGGAATAGGTGGAGGTCTAGATGTCACAATGAAAATGAAGAATACGTTTGCAAAGAGTAAGGCAGAGGGTGAAATGGATGCATGGATGGCTAGGATCAGAGAGGAAGTTTCAGAGTTCCAGATCTTAGAAGCAGAACAGCAAGTGGTGATGGTGAGATCAAGGGTGCTATCATCCTTCTGTATGACACAGGAGGAACAAAAGTTTCATGGAAAAGGCTGTGGAAATTGCAAAACTTCACAAGCTGGAAGAATGTTTGCAGGGTCATCATTGTCTCTATGGAAGTCTCTAAGCATGAAGCATTGGTCTGGACAGAGGCAGAGCCAATGGAAGGACTGGTGATAATAATCAAGGAATATCAGGATTCAGAATCATGGAAGAAACCCGATTTCAGATGATGATGACATCTGATATGTGATGATCCCTGAGGGTACCTGGGGAGACAGTGATGTTTGTTGTCGTTGTTGTTGTTCAGTCATTTTAGTTGTGTCCCATTCTATAGCCTCAGACACCTACTGGCTGTGTGACCCTGGACAAGTCATTGAACCCTGTTTGCCTCAGTTTCCTCATCTGTAAAATGAGCTAGAGAAGGGAATGGCAAACCATTCCAGTATCTCTGCCAAGAAAACCCCCAATGAGGTTATGAAGAGTCAAACACAACTGAAAAAATGACTGAACAAGCACAAAAGTTTGTCTCCCAGCCTCAAGTCTTTCCTTTCTCCAATCCATCCCCCACACAGCTTCCAAAGTCATATTTTGGAAACACTGAACTGTCCTGGTCATTCCTCTGCTCAGAAATCTCAGTGGCTCCCTACTATTTTTTCCTTTTTTTTTCCATTCCACTCCTCATTTTGGCATTAAAGCTCTTCACAATCTGGCTCAAGGCTTCCTCTTCAGGTTTATCACATATTATCCCCCTTCATACACTCCATGTTCCAAATGGCTTACCTGCTGTTCTTCATATATGACACTTCATCTTCTCTCTTTAGGCTTCCACAAGGTGTCTTCTATGTTCTCCTCAATTCTGCCCCTTAGAATTTGCATGTTCTCTTCAAAACCCAAAGTAACACTTCTTACAAAAGCTTTTTCCTGAATTCCTTAAACTTCCTTTTCCAAAATAAAATTACTTTGCAGTTACTTCCTATATGCTTTGACTTCTCCTATATGTAAACATATCATTTCCTTGGAAAGAATGTAGGCTTCTTTAGAACAGGGGCTATTTCATTTCTATTTTTGTATGCCCAGTGCATAGAATTGTTGTTGTTGTTGTTGTTGTTGAATTGTTTCAATTGTGTCTGACTCTTTGTGACCCCATTTTGGGTTTTCTTGGCAAAGGTACTAGAATGGTTTGTCCATGTCCTTCTTCAGCTCATTTTACAGATGAGGAAACTGAGGCAGATAGGGTTAAGTGACTTGTCCAGGGTCACACAGTTAGTACATGTCTGAGGCCAGATTTGAACTCAGGAAGATGAGTCTTCATGACTGCACGCCCAGCACTCTATCTACCTGTCTGCCCTGTAGAACATAGAACAGTACCTAGAATATTTTTATTAATTGTTTCAGAGAACATTTCAAAGGGTTAACCTTTCAGAATATATATATATATATTTCCACTGAGATTTTCTGGGAAAGGACAAGAGGATTAGAGTCACATTTTCTTTATGAATATTGTCGTAGGATTCAGATGCACAGAATTTTGAGGTAGAAAACTCAGAGGGAGTTTCATTTTCAATAAGCATTTTCTATTCCTCTTCACCACTTAATCTCCCTACCCCCAAAAATGCCTCATATAGTCTGTTTTTTAAGACTTTATTTCTCTTTTCTTCTTGATTATAAAAGATACAGAGGCTGTGATTTTTCTTCTTTAAAAAAAGTTATTGATATTCTATGTATAGTTTGCTCTATTATCTTGATGTTTACTGAAATGCTCATGGAAAAATACCGAAGACAGAGTAAGAGTTTTGAGAGGCACATCTGAATATTGAAACTGGCCCCATTTGTAAATATATGGTGACTATAAGAAGGACAGAGGAGGGACTGTGTGAAGGTGTCAGGTAAGACCTTTCTGAAAGCTTCATTGTTCTCTTCCCTTGAAAGGCCCCACTTGGTGGAAAGTGGCAGGCCCCATAGGCCTCTAGGGATGGCATGAAGACCGAATAAACTGACAGTTCTGGTACCAAACTGTGGATTAAGAGAAACTAGCTCCAACAAAACAATGAATAATCCAAGTGTAATTAATTCCCTGACTGAGACCTGACACAACAAAGATGACAAAAGTGTTCCCACAAGCTATTGTTCCCTTCCCTGCAAAATTCACTGACTCACAGAGTTGAAAGGCCATTCAGTCCAACACATGCCCATATCCAAATAGCCATGCAAACTTTGTTGGAAAACCTCCAATATGAGAAAAACTAATTATCTCCCAAGACCTTCCATTCATTTCACTTTTGGATAGCTCTGAGTGTTAGGAAGTTTTTCCTTACATTCAGTATAAATTTTTCCATTATAGTTCCCACCCAGTTTTCTTAGTCCTGCCTTCTTAAACGAAAATCTTTCCAGGGGTGGCAACCCTTCAAATACTTGAAAATAGCTGCCATATTCCCTTTGAGTCTTTTCTTTCCCTACCTAAATATCCCCAGCTACTTCTCATTTTCATATGACATAGGCTCAAAAAACCCTTTTCTATCTTGGTTGCCTCCTCTGGGTATTCTTCAGCTCAGTTAAAGTCCTTTCTTAAACTGTATCACCCAGAGCTGAGCACAATAGTTTCAATGTGGTCTAATGTGGACACAAGAAAGCAAAACTATTGTTTCCTTATTCCCAGAAACTATGTCTCTCAGTTTAGCTATTATTAGCATTTTTGGATGCCACATCGTTCTGCTGACTTATATTGAGATTGTAGCCCCCTAAAATACCTTGGGGCAGCTAGGTGGATGGAGTGCCATGGCCTGGAGGCAGGATAGACCTTTATTAAAATCTGCCTCATACATTTACTAACTGTGTGACCTAGGCAAGTCACTTAACCTTGTTTGCCTCAGTTTTATCATCTGTAAAATAAGCTGGAGAAGGAAATGGGAAATTATCCTAGTATCTCTGCCAAGAAAACCCCAATTAGGGTCATGAAGAGTTGGACACAACTGAAAAAATGAGTGAACAACAGCAACACCTCTAGATCTTTTAAAAACATTACTATTCAATTACACTTCTCCCATCTCATACTTATGAGCTAAGTTTTTTAAAAAACCCTCATGCAAGAGTTTACATTTATCCCTAGTAAATTTCATCCCATTGGATTCAGCCCAATGTTCTAGCTTCTCAAAATCTTTTATAATCCTAAAGCTGTAATCCAATGGATTAGCTCTCTCTTGCAGTTTTTATGGTTAAAAATCTGACGAGGATTATCATCTTTGCCATTATTCCCAGTCATTGATAAAATTGTTAAACAGCCCAAAAATACCTGACTGCTTGCTCTACAATGAATGGTCTTTTGTGAGCTAGCTAACTTGTGTAAATTGAAAAGGAACAAATCTTTACAAGGTCAAACAGGAACAAAAAGAGACACAATAGAACAAAGAACCCTTTCTAGTACATACTCACCATGGAAAAAGAGTGAGTGGCAATGCTATCTATGGATTCTGCTTCCTATCCAATACTTCAAGGACCTGTAATTTTATCAACATGAGTGCACCCTTCCTTAAGAGACTTCAGCTCCTCTGTCATTTAGTCTGAGTTCCTGTGGCCAGAAAAATTCATCATCCTGGGATTAACCTAGTGATAAGATATATGCAGCAGTTTGAAAAATAGATCGATTTTAACCTTTCTACCTCTTTTTCTCTGTTTCTAGAAGTTTTGTTTTAATTTAGGAAGTGTAATTTTGAGTTTTGCCTTTTTTTTTCCTGACTTGGAAAGGATCTCTAAGAATACTTGCTCTCTCTCCCTTAGGAGGAACTGATGTTTATGCTCTCTAATTTACTTTTCAAAAAAAAATATTCTCTCTCTCTCTCTTCTTCTTCTTCCTCCCTCCTCTCTCTGTCTCTCCTCTCTCCTTTCTCCTCTCTTTTTTCTCTCCCTCCTCCTCTCTCTTGACCCCCTTTCTCTCCCTCTCTCTTTTCTCTCTCTCACTTTCATTTTGTCTCTCTCTGTATCTCTCTCCTCCCCCTCCTTTTTATTCCCAGAACTCTCGGATCTCATCTTTCTCCTCTCTTTAATTTCTCTCTCTCCAAGGACTTAGAGAGTCTCTCTCTTTCTTCCTGGTGTGGGGTTTATACACACTCTCCAGAGAATCAATGTTCAAATAATATGAAGAGAGAATTTTTAAAGAACATAGCATAAACTGTTAATAATCACATGAAAGCCAAGAAAAGCATACCAAGAGAATATCAATGTACCAGTAGAATCAAGTGCCCACTAGAATAGCAAATAGAACTTTTAAGAAATGATAAAATATTATGTGTGGCTTGGGAAAAAGGCCTTCTGAGAAATTGTTGGTGAAAATTGTAGGTTGATGTAAATATTCTTTTAGATCTGGAGTTGAAAGGCATATCATAAGCCACCATCCCCTAATTTAGGACTTCCTACTCATGGAGAAACTGAGGTCAGAGAGATTAAATGACTTGCCTACAGTCACAGAGGCATGATTCAAACCCATATTCTCCAGTTCCAAATCCAAAACTCTTTTCCATTGTGCCATGCTGTGAAAGCATATAATACAATCCAAAAAATGATCTTTTTTTAACCCAGAAATTTCTTTACTAAGATATTTAATCCTAAAAATATCATGAAAAGGGAGAAAAAGAAATTAGTTCCAAAATGTTCATGGCATATAAAAATATTCATTCATTCTATTTATTAATAATAACAAAAAAGAAACCTACCTGTCCAATGACTGGAGAATGGTTGAATAAATTATAATATGTGAATGTCATACAATTAAAAAAACAAGACTTACAAATACAAGAAAATACAGAAAGGTCTGATTCTGGCAAAGCAGTATGAGAATGATAGAACTAGAATCAGGTCTAAAAGCATATAAACTAAAATTATACATTAAAAAAGGAAAATGAAACCAGAAGTAACAGGACTTCAAGGGGCCCAGAAAGCAGACATGGAAAGGTCATAGAAAATGCCTGGCTTGTTTTCTGTTCATTGGCTGGTTAGTAATAACTGTCATTCATATAATATTTCAAGGCTAGCAAAGTGTTTTCCAGGCATTTTCTCATTTGGTTCACCCAACAACCTTGTGAAGTGCTACAGTCATTGTCCCCATCTTACAGATGAAAAGACTGAGACAGAGGTTGAGCAACTTATTCAGCACCATACAGGTAATATTTTAGGTTCCCAAGGCACTAGTGGGACCTTCCTGATGTCAAATTCAGCACTCAGACCACTGAACTGCACTCTATCTTTGGTTCTGCATCATTGAACGATAAGCCTTTTATGTGAGGTTCTAATCCTTCCTTTCTATGTTTATTTGATATTAATGGACATTATTTGTTGTCGTTTAGTCATTTCAGTTGTGCTCAACTCTTTGTTGTTGTTGCATTTTGGAGGGGGGAAGGTAGGGCAATTGGGATTAAGTGACTTGCCCAAAGTCACACAGCTAGTTTTTTTCCTGTGTTAAGTGTCTGAGGCCAAATCTGAACTCAGGTCCTCCTGACTCCAGGGCCAGTGCTCTATTCACTGCGCCACCTAGCTGCCCCAGTGCGCAACTCTTTGTCATCCCTTTTGAGGTTTTCTTGGCAAAGATACTGGAGTGGTTTGCCATTCCCTTCTCCAGCTTATTTTACATATGAGGAAACTGAGTCAAACTGAGCTAAGTAACTTACGCAGGATCAGCTAGTGAGTATCTGAAGCCAGATTTGAAGTCAGGTCTTGACTCCAGGTCTGCCAGTCTATCCATTGTGCCATCTAGCTGTCCTTAATGACCATTAAAGGTCAAATATATAGGATGGATTGGAGGGAGAAAAGAGTGGAGGGGAGGGAGACTGGTTAAATAATTACAATAGATACTTCCTCCTCACTTCTCTGCCACCTAGAATCCCTGAGGGTTTAGCTTACATGCCATCCCTTATAGGCAGTTTTTTTCTGATTCCCCCCTCCTTGCAAGCTGTTAAATAGTTTCTCCCTATTCATATAATCACTCCATAGATACATTATCTCTCACGTCTGTCCCTTTCTCTCCACTCACATGTCTACCACTCTAGTCCAAGTCTTCATGGCTTCTCTCTCTCTCTCTCCCTCCTCTGCAATAGGAGTTAAGTGACTTGCCTAGGATCACACAGTGAGTGTCTAAATCTGAATTTGAACTCAGGTCCTCCTGATTCTAGGACCATTACTCTATCTACTATGCCATCTATCTGTTTCTCATTACTTCTCACCTGGAATATTGCCATAGTTTCCTAATCAGCCTCCCTGCCTCTAATCTTACCTTTCTCTACATATCTTCCAAAATGATATTCACAGAGTTTAGTTCAAATCACATCACTCCTTTGCTTAAGAAGGGTCAGTGATTATTGCTTCTAGTATAAGATAAACTTCTCTGTTGAGCATTTATGATGCAAGCTCTTTAAGAGTAGGGACTATGTCATCTTTGTTCTTTGTATCCCCAGTGTCTACCACCTGGCACATAATGGGCTTTTAATAAATCCCTGTTGATTTCTTTAAAGTCCTTCCCAATCTGACTCTAGCCCTTCTTTCCAGACTGATTTCATATTACTCCCCTTTATACACTCTAGCTCCAGCCAAACTGGCTCACTTTCCATTCCTCATATTTCTCATTCTATCTCCCATCTTGGCACATTTATCCCTCATGCCTCAAATGCTCTGCCTCCTCTCCTCCTCTGCCTCTTGGAATTCTAGCTCCCTTTAAGATTTGGTTTGTGCCATCTCCTCTAGGGAAACCTTTCCTATATACTCTAGTTGGTGCTAATCCTTTCTCCCCTATTTCCTTCAGAAGTACTATCTATTTAGTCATATGTATTTTATATGAAAAACAGACTTGAGTCAAAAAGATCTGTGTTCAAGTCCTGCTTCTGACATCTATTGACTTTGTGACCCTGTGCAAATCACTTAACCTCTTAGTGCTCTAGACAACTATCTAATATGTTCAGCTGCAGGAGAATAGCTGAACAAGTTGTGATATATGAATGCAACAGAATACTATTGTGCTATAAGAAATAAGAAGAAAGATTTTGGAAAAACCTAGAAAGACTTAAGTGAACTGATGAAAAGTGAAGTGAGCAGAATCAGGAGAATATTGTACACAGTAAGAACAACATTGTGTGATGATCAACTATGATAGATCGCACTTAGTGAACTCTTCTCAGCAAATTATACAAGATAATTCCAAAAGACTCATTATGGAAAATGCTATGGAAAAATGGAGAAAGAACTGATGGAATCAATACAGATCTAAACATACTGTTTTTACTTTCCTTTTTTTCATGTTGTTTTTTCCTTTTAGTCTGCTTCTTCTTTCACAATATGACTAATATGAAAATGTTTTATGTGATTGCACATATGTGACCTATATCAAGTTGCTTACCCTCTTAGGGAGGGATGAGGTGACAGAGGAAGTTTGAAACAAATTTTTTAGATGAATGTTAAAAATTGCTTTTACATGTTAATTGGAAAAATATTATTTAAAAAGAAAATGGATAAGAACAACAATGAAATAATACTTTGGGTTTGGCCATGGGTAAGTTATTTAACTTCTCTGGGTCTCAGTTTCCTTACAAAATCAGGGTGAGTTGAATAGAACAGGGGTTGGCAAATTATAGGCAAATGGCCAAATCCTGATGTTGCCTTTTTTTTTAGTTGCTTCAGCTAAGAATGATTTTTACATTTTAAAATATAATAAAACTTTAAAATGTAAAAAAAAAAAACAACCTCAAACCCATTCTTAGCTCTTGTTGAAACAAAAACAAGCAGTGGGACAGGGCAGTGGTTTGCTAACCCTTGGCCTAGATGATCTTTAAGATCTTTTCCAGCTAACAAATTCTATAATTAGCGACAATTAAGACTGTCTACAAAGATGATGGATTGTCATAAAATAGTGCACTTCCTGTGTCTGGTAGAGTTCAAGAAGAGGCGATATGATTGCTTGTTGACATAAGATTTATGTGCCAGGGTCTGGACTAGATGATTTCTGACACCCTTCCAAACCTAGGACTTTATTGCTGTTTAAGTTTGTGGGATAAGGGAGAAAGAGACATCAGAAATTACTAACATTTCCAGAATGGGTCTGACTGATGACGAGAATTCGTAAAGAATTTCATGAGGAGAAATAGGGAAATCAGAAGAATGATAGTGTTCTAAGGTACAGGGAAAGTTGGAGTTTAAACATGTTTAGTTTTAAGACTGGCAAAATGCCTAGGTGAAGATATCCAGTTAGCTACACTGGAGAGTTGGTTCTGGCCTTAATTTAGAAAGGCCAAGGTCAGTCATCTTCACTTTTTGTCTTGCCACTGGATTTTGGTGACTCTGGAGGAGTGAACTGCCAGCTTTGTGCAACTCTGTTTCACTTACATCCAATTCACCCACAAGTCAAGACCCCACCCCTTGATGTTATTGGTCCCCTTTGAGAATGAAGGATGAATAATAAGAGAGGAAGTCAAAGAGATTTTTTCACTCTTCTTAACACCTACAACTCTTCATACCTCTCTTTGTTGCAATTACACATTGTATCAGGCATTATAGCTGAAGTTTTGGCTTTTTAATGTAGATTTTATCTTCCCTTTTAGACTTGAAGCAATATGAGAGGTTAATTTGCTTAAAAAAAACATTAAACACAACACATACTCTATTGCAAGGCAAGGAGAGAGATGGTAATAATATCATAATAATAGCTAGCATTTACATAGTATTTTAAGGTTTGCTTTTCAAATACTATCTTGTACTTGCAACAACCCTAAAACGTAAGTTAGTGCCCTTATTATCTCAAATTTTGCAGATAGAGAACTGAAGAAGATAAGGTTTAAGTGACTTGCCCAGGGTCTCACAATTAGTAAAGTGTCTGAGGTTGTATTTGCACTCAGGTCTTCCTGAATCCATGTCCAGTATTCTATCCACTATGCCTTTTAGCTACCTCGGGATGAAAAAAAAAATGAGTTACTCTGCTCAAGGAACTTGGAATCAACTATCTCAGGTCAGGCACACACATTGTATTTACAGAGTGTTGACATAAACCACATCATTTTAGAAAGTAAATTTCCATTCCTTAGGGAGGTTTTCCAGGGCATATTTTGGATAGGGAGTGGTACTAGATGGCTGCTAAATTCTATTTACAATGTAACATTGGTGAAGTGTTATAGATTGCTTGCTAAGGCAGGAGAAGGATGAAAGTAGATTGGCTGGAGTAAATGAGCAGGCATGATAACCCTTATCAGAAATTTGGCAGTTCCTTATGGCAGAGGATAAAACTATAGGATAATTTGAGGGAAGGGTAATTTGAACAGGAGTGAGGAAGATCAAGTGATTAGAAATGCTCCAATGTATTCAATTCACCTCTAACTTCTCTTAATCCTAAAATTCCACCAGACTTTTCATTCCTGTCCTCCAAATAGGTATAATGCTTATAGTTAGATATCTCCAATTAATCAATAAATCATTTTCTAAAAATAATTATTTTATCTAAAGAGATTGATTTGTACTGTCTACACATGAAACTCAAGAGGTAGTAATAGACATTGACATACTTTGGGTGACTTTTAAGCTAGCTGTACCCCAATACTAGTGCTACCTAACCTGCTTGGTTCACTATTTTGATATAAAGCTTCAACAAAAATCTATGTTTGTACTGTTACCTCTTTTTTTTTGTACTGTTACCTCTACTTCTGTCATTGTTTTGCTATAAAGTAAAAAGGTAGACAGGATGTCCCAGAAGTCTTAGTATAGTTTCAGGCATTAATGACTGCACTAAGACTTCTGGAATACTTTGTGTAGAAATAGACCCCTCTTCCAAATTTGGTTATTGACAGAGTATCTATTTTCCTGAATCCCTCTAGGAAAATGAGTGATAGTGTTAAATATGTTTGGGAAATGTGGTTAAAAATAAAGTATATAAACTTGTATTTCCTGAAACTTCTGGATATTTATTAAGCTATTATTAAACAAAGCTATCTATAAAACATGGAATAGTTGTCAATCTTTGGTACTATAGAAAGCTGATACTGATAAGCCAACCTTATAAGGTGTGTGTGTGGGGGTGGGGAGTTAGAAAATTACCATAAAGGGGTACTGATTATAATGCCTAGAAACATCATTAATTGATCTGATTATAGAGAGATGGCAAAATATAAATGTAAACAAATACTACTTTAAAGACACTTATGAAATTTCCAAGATGCATATAACAACATTGTTTATTTATAGCTCTGTGGTTGTCTAGTTATCCCCAAAACATAGTACTCCCAATACATAAGAATATATTTTGTTTTGATTTTTAAAAACTAAACATTTCAATGGAAGAAAATATGCTAAGGGAAAAGAAAAAGCCTAATGTATGATATGCACAGTATATTCAACAGTAATAAAGCTTATAATCTCACAAAAGAAGTCTGCCATGACAACTAAAATATAAATGTTCCCTGGTACTTCGATTATTAAGTTACTCTTCTCCCATTAGCATTCTGTGTGGGCAATATTAAACCTATTTGCAGCTTTTTGCACTACTCTCTATTAAAGACAAAAACAACTAACAACTAAGTTATAAATTAACTGAGAAACAAGCCCATTTTACTTAGGTGAACTCTGCCTCTTGTACAGATTAACTATGGTGAGATCTGCTTACTGTGGGAAAAACTTAACAGTATTTGCTCTCTCCCACAGGCATTAGTGGCTTAGACATACAGTGACTTTGAAGATGCACTTGTAATATGACCTAAGGAAGATAGACTAGACATATAGCCATCAAAACCTCCCTAGCTACATATTAAAGGCATAAATCTCCATTTTTGAAACAGAAGACATCATACATATGAAGAATAATTTTACACCCCTCAAGATTGTAACCAGGTAAAAGTGCCACCTGCTGCAGTCATCTCAAAGGCTGAAAATGAATTTCCAGGAACCTGTAAGACTCTGACAAAAGCCAGGGGAAGGAAAGGAGCTCTGAAGAGAATTGGATTTCAGAAGCAAACAAATGACATCTGACAAAACTGTGTATTCTAGGCGGTGGAACAAAAGATTGAATGATGGAACAAGAGTAGTGACAATAAAGTGGGTCTCAAGACTGTTCTTTGTGTAATAGAAATATAATAAATGGAAGTCTGGTTACTGTTCCAGTAAAGAAGAAAACACATATTTTGGTTGAGGCCGGTAGAAGCAAAAGCGCCTTATGGAAAGAGGTGTCGGAGTTTAGCATTGAGCTCCCTCTCCTTGGTTAAAAGATCCAAACTGTGCTTTTTGAAGGCTTCAGACTGCAACCAAAGCTCATCATAGGCCTTCTGGATTCCCTTCACCTTCTGGCTCAATTCTTGAACTCTAAGGCTGCTATTGACGGTGGTGGCTTCCTGCTCAAAACGATCCAGTGCGTTCTTGCGGGCCGTCTCTGCCATCTCCAGCTTCTCCTCCAGCTGCTGGATCTCCAGCTGCTTGTTCTGCAGCACTCTGCCCCTCTCCATGGAGAGCTGCAGCAGCTCCTCTTTCTCCTTGGTCACTTTTTCCAGACGGCCGTTCAGCTCGGAGCTCATGACCTTCTGCTTCTCCTCGGTCTTGGCCATCTTGGCCAGAGCTTTCCGGTGCAGCTCCTCCAGAGCGTGGAGCTGGTTCTGGAGGGAGCTGGTTTCCTTAGCGTGAGAGCTGGCTTGCTGACGCTGCAGCTCCAGCAGCTCCTTCTCCCGGGCTTTGGCTAGACTGCTGTCCTCAACACATTTTCCCTTCAGGGCCTCGAGTTCCCTGGACCACTTTTCTCCCTGGGCGGTAAGTTGACACACTTTGGCCTCCTGGTCCTTCAGGGCTTGGCTGAAGTGTTCTCTGTTCTCCCTCCTCAAGATCTCATTCTCTTCTCTCAGCTTTACATTCTGCCTCTTGTGCTCGTCCTTGAAGCGGATCATCTCCTCGTGGTTGGCAGCCAGGTCCATGAAGCGGGCCTCCAGCTTCAGCATGCGCTGGGTCTGCGCCTCCAGACGTTCGGCGTCATTCACCCTCTTCTCCTCCAGCTCCGTGTTGAGCTGCTCCAGAATGCGACAGCGCTCCAGGGTCTCGTCCGCCCTGCGCTTCAGGATGCAGATAAGCTGAGACTGCTCCTGGAGGCGGGAGCGGAGCATCGCTTTTTCATTCTTCTCCTCACTGGACAGACCCCGGAGGTTCTCCAGGGCTTCTTTCAAACCTTCTAGCTCTTTGCAGTCCATATCATCATCGTCCAGATCTTTCAGTGTGTGTTCTACACCCGGGACTTTGGAGGATGAGGTAGAAGAGCTCATCCTAGGAGTTTTCTCTTTCTGAGGCATAGGAGCGCTATCTCCCTACAACTGGGCTCAACTCAGTCTCTCTCTACTTGCAGCAATTTCAAAGGATGTTTAGTGTTGCTATGGAGGCTTCTGGACTTTCAAACTGTTTTTATTATTCCACGGGGAGCTCTATGATTGGTTGAAAAGCTCAGAATGCTGTGATGTAATGAAAGCAGGGCTGGGACAAGGCAAAAACAACTGTGGTCAGTTGGTCTTTGGCTTTTCACTTGGTCCCAGCTCTTAGCCTATAGTACAAAGTCCTGCCTGTCTGCATTCAACTCAATTACCAGACAACTGCTATGGAAAGAAAACTGACAGCCTAGTTTCTAACCAGGAATAAACAAAGTCAACTGGATGTAATGAATCTTTTCCTGCCCTTTCCTCCTTCCTTTCTTACAATGAGAATGGGGAAACATATCAAGTTCCTTAATGTTTTATAATGTATAACTACTAAGTGGTAACTGAGCTCTGAGCCAAGATTATAACTTTAAAACTATTCTATAGATACATACAATGCTTAAAAATACTTTTCATGTTTGAACACTCATGGATGAAGGGGAGAATCAAAGCCTGGAAAGGAAGATTTGTCATGTACGGGTTGCATTCTGAACTCTGAACTTTGCTTACTCTGCCCTGAGATGGCTACCTACCTCCAATACTTTTCAGCTTCCTTTTAGTGTTGCCTTCCCCATTAGAATGCAAGTTTATTGAGGGCAGCAACTATCTTTCTAAGTATTTGTATTCCCAGCACTTAGCATGGTGCATGACACTTAGTAAGCACTTCATAAATATTTGTTGACTTGACAGCACATACATGTCATACAGCACAATTGTGAACCAAATCATTTTCAGCTTGAGACCTCTGCTTGTGATAAGTTCTAAAGTCATTTGTCCTTTCTGGTTCTGCCTTGATTCTATCTCTAGACTAGCAAGGCTCTCTCTGAGCTCCCTGGTCCTAGAGAAAACAATTCAATTTAATTCAATATATAAATACTCCCTGTATTGAAAAGATGCTGAGGAGAGTAAGATTAAAAAAAGGAAGTTCTAGCCAGTGAACAAATATTTATTAAATGCAATTATGTACTGGGCACTCATGTACACAGATACATCTAATACTAAGTAGGTATAATAGTAATGAAATCTGAAGTTCCTTTTGTATTGCTAAGCTGAAAGGTACTTAGCACCTAGTTAAAATTAAGCTTCTGTTAAAGAAACAGAAGGTATGTACTCCTGGTGCTGACTTAACAGGAAGGAGCTGAACAGAGAGGAGCAATACCATATATAAGGAAAAGCCCCAGAGAGGGAGAGACAGATCTTGGAGAAAGCTTCGAGGAGGCAGAAGCAGCAGCTGCTGAGGAGGTTGAAGAGGAAAGGCCCAGGCTGGAGACAATGATTTTGATTTTGGGAACCTGGGTGAAGTGATTTTGATTCTGGGAACCAGCTGGAACTTCTGCTGGGGGAGCTACCAGCTTCTCCTGGGAGCTGCTGAAGACTGAGGAAGCATGACTGTGATACTGGTACTTTTCATGAACCTGTTCGTGACTTCAAGCCTTGGATTCCTGGAAACAGACTGTGAAAGATTTAAGGTGGACTGGATGCTGTGAGCTTCAGCATGGAACAGGAAGTGCATGGAGAGCTGGTCAAGGAATTGGGGGCTGTCTGCCTTTGAACCCAGGTGACAGTTGGTGAATCCAGGGCCACAGAAGGGGATCCAGGGAATCTGAGAGACCATCCCAAGTCAAACTGAAAGAAGATTTTACTCGGATACTATGTACTGACTGAGAAATTGTAATTTACTAGTGACCTAGGGATGGAGGGCTTGTGTATTTTCTGATGATTGAATAGTGAATGATAACTAAATAGTAATTGATTTGTAACTTAGTGTATCCAATAAGCAGAGAACTTTGACTATTGTACTCTGTGTCCCTTGAGGCAAACCTCCTTAAGAATGTTTGAATGATTGAGATGATTGAATGATTGAGTTACTAAATGATTGTTCTTTATTCAAAACTTTGTGACCACTGTGGTGAAAACTATGTGGCCATTTTCTGTGATAAGTTTTTGTGAATGCTATATTTTGATTTTCTGTGATAAGCTGTAACATTGTGAATGCTGTACTTTGATTTACTGTGAATGTTTTGCTCTGTTATGGAATAGAGTGTTCATTATACTGTGTAATCAGACTCTTAAAAGCTGTTCATAATAGCATTCTTCTGGAAAGCTGCTCATGCTTGGCTTTACATTAGGTAAATGATATGATGGGGGCAAATGAGGGAGCCAAAGTGTTTTAATAAAACTTGGGGAGGAAGGAACACATTTAGACTGGGGTTTTAGCACAGGCATGAATAAGGAGTGTGCCAGAATGCCAGATCCAATGTGCTAGCAGCACTCTCATGGGAATGGGACTATCCAAAGGTCTGCTATGGGTGGGAGAGGGCTGTTTCTGGGAACCCCTAGGTGCTACAGCGACCTCTACCTCTATAGCTGCTTCCTTCCTCTAGTGCCCACTTTTCTCCATCATTATTTCTGGAAGGCTCTGGAATAGGAGGTAGAAGACTTGGTTATAGTAATGTGTAGTTGGGAGATCCCCATGGGACTTTTTAGACTCTCAGCAGGGCTGCCTCACTTGCTCAAGCTGCACTTCTGCAGGTAGAGACCAGTACCTGTCCAGCAGGTGGGGTGTTTACCCTCTTCCTTCCCCAGGAGGCCCTCTGTTTACCCTCTTCCTACCCCAGGAGGCCCTCTGTTGCTTCAGAACTCCAGCCTACTGCAGTCAGACCAAAATCATCTCAACAATTTTTCCCTTTCTCTGATGCTCAAGTTACTTTTTTAGTAGTTGGTAATTACTAGGCTCTGGTTACTTCAAACAACAAAGGGCAAAAAAGTTAAAATTTTAAGATTTAAAAAAGGTAGCCCATGGGGCAGCTAGGTGGTGCCATGAATAGAGCACCGGCCCTGGAATCAGGAGGACCTGAGTTCAAATCCAGACTCAGACACTTAACACTTAATAGCCGTGTGATCTTGGGCAAGTCACTTAACCCCAATTGCCCTGCCCTTTCCCCTCCAAAAAGAAAAAAAAAGAAAAAAAAAGGAAAAAGGAAAAGGGACTTTTTAAACCAATAAGGCAAAGCTGAAAAGACTCTTTTGTATTTTAGGATAAGAAAGAAACATTTAACTTAGAAAGGCCCTTTACAAATTTGCTTTTTAAAAACAAATTTTAGCAATTCTTTAAAAAAATATTTTGTTTTCTTTCTTTAATTTGATCATGTAAAACAATATCCTTTATCACTGAAGATTCCATAAATGTTTATCTTAAATAAAATTCCCTGGGTATACTTTTTAATAAAATGTTATACCCTACACCTATGGGCATCAGGGTAGTTTTCATGCATATTTAAGTTTAGAAGTCTCATTTTCACTGCCATCCAAACCTTTGTTTCTCTTCACAAAGACTTGTTTATCTGAAGTCCTGTGTCTATACAAAGAGAATGAAGAGATCCATGATATGCCTAGGAGAAGAAAAGCAGGATGTCACAATATCTTTGTTCTAGGCACAACTCCTAGGTTTCTGCTCTTCCAGGCAACCTTTCAATAGCTTGAACTGGTTGCTCTCACACCCAGAAATATCCCTCTAGTTACTTCTTTTCTTGGCTTAGAACCTAACTCAAGTATTGTATAAATGTATTATTAAAGGAAGAGTTAGTGAATATTCAGAAGAGGAAGCAGTGAACAAAAGGAGCCAGCAAGGATTTATCAAGATTAGCCAGGCCAGACTAACATAATTTCTCTCTTTTTAAAAAATAGGATTACTTTGACTGGTCATGGGGGTAGGGGTGGGATGGAGAAACTGCATTTGATAAAGTCTATCACACTATTCTTGTGGGAAAGTTGAAAAGAGATGTAACTAACATGTCCCCTTTGGTTTAACCACCTTCTTGATTGATGCTTATAGCTTGGGTCCCCTTGGAGACAACTTCCCCAGGTTCAAGGTACTTTGTAAGTCTTCACTCCTAAAACCATAGCCCATGAGCCCCTGCTTATGCACTTACCTTCCCTATTCAGCCAGGGGACTCAATCAGCTTAAAGCAAAGGCATTCATTGAAATGGAATTCTAAGAAAAGAAGTTATGAGCACTGCCCCCACAGACCTCTGGGGTATGCTGTCCTACAAATACAGTGTCAGTGGGAAGAGCAGGTACACCCATAGATTAACCACTTAGTAGAAAAACACATACTGATGGAGCAATGCAAAGCAATTCACACCTAATGTCTTTGTTTTTCTTTCAGTGATCCCAGATAGCAGCACATCTACTGAGCAGGTTACCCTGTTGGGCTCTCTAGGCCTGTTCTCCCAGTGTATGTTGTCTCCTGCTGGGTGAGGTACTTTTTAACAAGATGCACTTCTGGTATGAGACCTGGCTAAGCCCTTTTCAGGGCTGCTCATCCACTTTTGGTGTCTACTTTCACCCAACTGTTACCCGTGGCTCCAAGAAGCTGTAGCATGTGCAGTGGCCACACCCTGGTAAACCATGTCAGCAGATGGGTGAAAACTATGTTGAAAGCTGACAGGCCTCAAACCTATTGGTGACTTAGGGGATGTCTACCCCAACCATGTAAAGTCTTTCCCTGGCAGAATGTGTGAATGAGAACAATTTGTTCCAGTGACTATGAAGGTGGCTGAAGCAGGTGTTGTGGTGCATTTAGAGGTTGGTCACTGAAGATGTCAAGGTCATTCATAGCATCTGGAGCCATTTCCAGTCATCGTGATTTTTTCCTGACACTGGATTTTGTTGGCTAAGAGAGAGTGAGGCTGATGACTGTGCACTCTGCCTCACTTAAATCCAATTCACAAGCAAGTCAAAACATCCTCCATGTCATTGGTCTTCTTTGAAAATGAAGGCAAAGGGGGATGGAGCCAAGATGGCAGAGTAGAAACAGCTCATCCAAGCCACTCTGCCCCTAGATTCCCTCCAAACTATGTAAAAGGGAACTCTGAACAACTTCTGGAGCCCTAGCACCCACAGAATGACACAGAGAAGCTAACCTCCCGCAGAGGAGAGCCCAGCAGCCCTGCAGGAAGGACCAGCACAGCGCTCTGGGAGCCAGAAGCGCACAGCGTGCAGAGCGCGGGGAAGCCGAGCCCAGCCGAGCCGAGCCCAGGTCCGCGTGAGCCAAGGTTTTAGCCCCAGGGCGGCAGGGCCAGCAGCCGGCTGGAGAGACCCCAGAACACCAGCAGCTGTGGTGACTCCAGAATTATCAACATAGACATCCCTAGGACAAAGCGAGAGGTTAGTGCCCTATGGACTTTGGGACCAGTATATGGGGAATGCATTGGCTTCCTCCCCTGGGGGCTAGAAGCCACTGAGGAGATACGCCATTTTGTAGTTTTCAGAGGCAGCTCCAGCTCCTGGCCTGCGAACTGTAGGGAGATCCAGTGATCAGTCTTGGGGGGTAATTGCTCTTGCTATAACCTCCCTGGATCTGGATTGTGATCTGGGGTGGAAGTCATGGGTGGGTTTACAGCTTGCCAGAAATGGAAGTTGCCCTCCCACACGTTCAGGACGAAAATTCCCCTATCTGGTGGCAAAAGCCATAGTGTGGCAACAAGCCCAAAAGTCAAGTAATTAAGTGGCAACATGCCAAGGCAAAGGAAACAGAAAAATGCAACCCTAGACTCCTGTTTTGGGGGCATAGAGCGGGGAAAGGACTGTGAGGTCAGAAGTCCTGCTCCAAAAGCCCCAGGGGAAAACATGAGCAGGTTGCAGGCCATAGAGGACCTTAAGAAGGACTTTAAAAACCAAATAAGAGAAGTGGAAGAAAAATTGGAAAGAGAAATGAGAAGGATGCAGGAAAAGTATGAAATGAGGGTCAACAACCTGACTGAGGAAAACAACACCTTAAAAAATAGACTAACTCAAATGGCAAAGGAGGCCCAAAAGGGCAATGAGGAGAAGAATGCCTTAAAAAGTCGAATTTGCCAGATGGAAAAAGAATCTCAAAAGTTCACTGAGGAGATTCATTCCTTCAGAGTTAGACTGGAGCAAATGGAAGCTAATGACTTTATGAGAAATAAAGATGCTGTTAAGCAGATCCAAACAAATGAAAGATTAGAAGGCAATGTGAAATATCTCATGGGAAAAACCACTGACCTGGAAAATAGATCCAGGAGAGACAATTTAAAAATTATTGGACTACCTGAAAGCCATGATCAAGGAAAGAACCTAGAAATCACCCTTCAAGAAATTCTCAAGGAAAATTGCCCTGATGTTTTAGATCCAGAGGGCAAAATAGAGGTTGAAAGAATCCATAGATCACCTCCTGAAAAAGATCCCAAAAAGAAAACTGCCAGGAATATTATAGCCAGGTTCCAGAATCCCCAGATCAAGGAGAAAATACTACAAGCAGCCAGGAAGAAACAATTTCAATATTGTGGAAACACAATCAGAATAGCACAGGACCTGGCAGCTTCTACACTGAGGGATCGAAGGGCATGGAATATGATATTCCAGAGGGCAAAAGAGCTGGGAATGAACCCAAAGGTCACCTACCCAGCAAAACTGAGTATTTTGTTTCAGGGGAAAATATGGTCATTCAGTGGAATAGAGGACTTTCAAGCATTCTTGAGGAAAAAACCAGAATTGAATAGAAAATTTGACATCCAGACACAAGAAGCAAGAGATGCCTGAGAAGGTAATCAGGGAAAAGAAATCAAAAGGAACTTATCAAAGTTGAACTATTTACATTCCTATATGGAAAAACAATAATTATGACTGATGAAATCTTTCTCACTATGAAAATAATGGAAGAAGGGTGTATGGTCATATGAATACATATGTGAATGTGTGTGTATATGGTTACAGTTATATATGGATAGAGGGCATAGATTGAATTTGTTGGGAAGGGAGGATACTCAAGGGATGAAATTATGAGGTGAGAGAGGAAAGTGGCAAGAGGAGATGGGGTAAGACAGGGTAGGGCAAACTATCTCATGTAGAAGAAGCAAGGGGAAGTGGTTGCAAGGGAGGGGGAGAATAGGAAGGCAAAAAGGCAAAACCACATTCTCATTGAATTTGGTTCAGGGAGAGAATGACATACATACTAAATGGGATATCTCAACCTGCAGCAGAATAGGGGGAAGGGGGATGAGAGGAGGGATGATGGATGGGAGGGCATCCTTGGGGGGAGGGGAGGTTGGAAGTACCCACTATAGAAGAGGGACAGGATCATGTAGGGAATGGACCAGGTGGGGGGGTGGGATGAGTGGGAGGGAATGATAAGCATCCTTGTACAATATATCTACTATGATAATGTTTTGCATAGCTAGACATGTACAACATATACTGAATTACTTATCTCCCCAGAGGGAATGGGTGACAAGGGAGGAAGGAAATGGATCTGAAATTTGAGGTAGATAAGATGTGCAGGCATTGGGACACAAAGATTCACCTTCCTCTAATGGAAAAGTCGAAGGGGGTATGGGAGAAGGTATGGGAGAGAGCAGATTGGAGGAAGCGATATCTTGCAGGACTGCTATGCTGGGAGGGTGGGTAGGGGCAAAACAAGGGGTGGGGAATGATTCTAACTCAAAATGTGGTGGAAATGAATGATGTAAAACAGAAGTTAATAAAGCATTTGTTTAAAAAAAAAGAAAATGAAGGCAAAACAACTGATTATGTGGGGTGAGAGAAGGAAAGAAAAATTTTCCCATTCCCCAATACACTCTAAAAGAGGCAAAAGAGAAAAAGTAGAGTTACTTTCTCTCAAAAATAGTTATTTCTTGAGTTCTAAGAGTTATTTCCTCTCTCCTTTTGGTCATCTGTGGCTCCACAGGGTCTGCTTTGTGAAGCCTATGTTTATTAACCAGTCAATAAACATTTATCAAGTGCTTATTATGTGCTAGTCACTATGCTAAGTGCTGGAGACACAAAAAGAGTTAAGACAGTCCCTGCCTTCAAGGAGCTCACAATTTAAAGGGAGAGACAAGTAAACAAATATGTATAAACAAGCTATTTGAAAGATAAATAGGAAATTATTGAGAGGAAAGTCACTAGAATTAAGAGGAGTTGGGAAAGACTTCCTGTAGAAGAAGGGATTTTAAATGGGACTTGGAGAAAGCCAGGAAAGCCAGAAGTGTAAGAGTAAGGAGAGAATTCTAGGCTTGAAGAACAATCAGAGAAAATTCCCAGAGCCAAGAGACAGAGTTTCTTGTATGTGGAACAGCAAGGTCAGTGTCATTGGTTTGAAGACTATGTTGTGAGAAGTTAAGGTATAAGAATACTGGGAAAGTGTGGGAGAGGAACATAGGTTATAAAAGGTTTTGAATGCCAACAGATGTTTATGTTTTTGATCCTAGAGAGAATAGGGAATTATCGTAATGTATTGAGTAGGGGAGTGATGTAGTTGAACCACTCTTTTTAAGAAAATCACTTTTGGGGCAGCTAAGTGGCACAGTGAATAGAGCACCAAGCCCTGGAGTCAGGAGGACCTGAGTTCAAATCCGACCTCAGAAACAACACACACACACACACACACATACACACACCTAGCTGTGTGACCTTGGGCAAGTCAATTAACCCCAAATACCCTACCTCCCTCCCTCCAAAAAGAAAAAGAGAAGTGAATGTTGAAAACAATATATATGAAGAAAATCACTGGCGGTTAAATGGAGGACAGATTGGAGAGGGAAGAGATCTGCAGCAGGTGGACATCAGGCTATTACAGTAGTCCAGGCACAAGGTGATAAAGGTCTGCATCAGCAGAAGGGGGAGCTATATAAGAGATGTTGCAAAAGTGAAATCAGTAGGCTTTGGTAACAAATTGGATATAGGGAGTGAGAGATAATGAGGAGTTGAGGGTGATATTTGGGTTGTGAGCCTGGAAGAGAAGATGTCAGTACCTTTGCAGAAATAAAAAAGACTGAAGTGGGGAGGGTTTGGGAAAGGAAGGGGGAAGAGGAGTACAGTTTTGGACATGTTGAGCTAAAGATGTCTACAAGACATCGAATTTGAGATGTCCAATAGGCAGTTGGAGATGTGAGACTGGAGGGCAATAGAGCAGGTGTCATAGGAAGATGATTTGGAAATCTAGACAGAAGACAGTATGAAGAAGAATATGGTTATCAGAGGTGTCAAAGGCTGCAAAAAAATAAAGAAAAATGAGGAGAAAAGGCCATTGAATTTGGCAATTAGGAGATCCCTGGTGTATGGAAATGCAGATTTAAAGATCTTCCCTGTAGGGGCGGCTAGGTGGCGCAGTGAATAGAGCGCCGGCCCTGTAATCAGAAGGTCCTGAGTTCGGAGCCGGCCTCCGACACTTAATCCGCACAAACAAAAACCTAGCCGTGTAACCTTGGGCAAGTTACTTAACCCCGATTGCCCTAAAGGGGCGGCTAGGTGGTGCAGTGAGTAAGAGCACCGGCCTCGGAGTTGGGATGACCCGAGATCAGATCCGGCCTCAGAAAACGAGCACCCACGCATAAATCAAAGGACTAGCCCTGTAACCTTGAGCAAGTTACTTAACCCCAATTGCTTTAAAAAAAAAAAAAAAGATCCTCCCTGCCCCTAGGTTAAGAGCACCTGAAGCCTGTGGTGGGAGGCTTGTTTTTCAGGAAAGCCCACACCTTGATACTTTGTGATTGGGCAGTGGGTCAAGAAGGTTGTTACATTCTCTGAGCCAGAAGGCCATATAAACCCTGATGAGAGGCTTTGCTTTGGGGGCTCACTTTGAGAAGTATTGTGTGATTTGACCAGATGAGACTCTGGGCAGCCATTGAGAGCCCCCCAGCTTTGAAAACCCAGATGTTGATGCTTCCCTCTCTGGTAACTGTGATTTTGGTATTGATAATGGTTGGACAGTTTGGAAGCCTGTCTCTTTGATCTGTCTGTATACTCTGAAGTTCGGGGTGCTGACCTTTTCTCCCTGAACTAGGTAATATATGTTTGATTGATTAAAGTGAGCTTGTTAACTGATTTTGAGTTGCTTTCCTTTACAAAAGCAGATCTAAGAACCTGTGTTGGCAGCCACCCTGGGGATGCTGGGGTGCTTGCCGCTACACCTGGTAACTTTGAATGGAGGAGGAATTAAAAGGTTTGGAAGAGCCACTGTGAAGAGTGGGACATTGAAATGATAAGGGAGGTGAATAGGACTGTCTAGCAACAGTGAGGGCCCAGTTAAGATTTCGTAATATACACGTAGGGTAGTGGACCTAGTCAGAATGTTGTGCATTTTTCTCTGCCTTCATTCAGCATGTATGTAGGAGTGAAAGCAGTGCATGGTGGCAGTGATCCAAGGTTGAAACTTGGCAGGGCACAATTAATAATATAACGGGGCTGTGGATTCAAGAGAAGAGGACAGTGTTGAGTTAAACTCTGTTACTGAAAAGCCAAGATGGAGAAGAGAGTGGCTAATGTAGCAGTCATGGCTTGGGAGAGAACTGAGAGATCAAAAGATCAGAGTCCACAGTATGGATGAAGACTAGGTCATGTAATGAAAGGTAGATGGAGAGGAGGAAAACCAATAGATTATGGTCAGATGAAGTATTTTGGAACTTGAATATAGAGGTGGCATATTTGTGGGTGATGACTGGATCAAGAGTATGACTGTCTTCGTGTGTGGCTAAAGTGGAATGGAGTCGTTCATGGGAAGTGAGGAGATTGAGGAATTAAGAGACCAGAGTATATCAGGGAAGAGTCAACATTTATGTTGAAGTCCCCTAGTATGAGAATAGGAATTAGGGAGGAGAGAAAAATTGTGAGCCAGGTATTGAACTGGTTGAGGAAGGAAGGTGAGTGACTTGGAGGTCTGTACACAATAGCTACCAAGATTTTGATTAGGTAGTAGCTATAAATAACATGGATCTCAAAGGGTGAGGTTAATGAGTGATGGAGCCAGAGGGAGAACCTGGAAGTGGCAATGGGGAGCAGAACAGTCCAACTCCCCCTTCTCACTCAGGGAGCACAGAATAATGAGTGAAGGTGCAGCCAGAACTGGGAAGGGCAGCCAGGGAGGCTGCAGTATCAGAGGAAACCAGGTCTCAGTGATTGCTAATAGATGGAAGGCAAGAGACCAGGCTGACAGGTATCACCTTGGCTGTCCTCTAGCAGCCTTTGGTGGGAGATGAGGCAGGTTCAGCAAGGGGTGGAAATCTTGAGCACAGGGAGAAGTCCTATTGTGGAAGATGGAAATCAGCCTGGCCCCTTGTCACCTTCTCTTAGAGGATGTGTACAGCAGGAAATGGAAGGTTTCTGGTCAAAGAAAGGTCTCTCTACTTTTCACGATTCCACCATGCTCCAGGCAGGCATCCTCTCGTTACCTACAGCTTCACAGGATTTACCTTGCCCCTTTCTGGGCATCCTCCACACCTCTTCCTTCCCCTGGATTGCTGGCCATATACAGCTGACAGACACCCTGGGACAAGTTCACCCAAAGAGGACCCCCTCTGGACAATGATAACTGATCTAAACTCAACTTAGAAACACCCATCCCATCCCAGTGATTCTGAACTCCTGGTGGACATTTTTCAAACCCAAATCTCCATTCCCCCACTGACTGCTCCTTTATTTTCACCCCTCCCAATCCCCCCATCCTTCAACCTCCCAGTTGAAAGCTTGCAAACACTTCCAAAGTTCTTTCCGGAAAGGTAACAAACTATATTTCATCTTAATCCTTTTGTTCCCTCTCCCAGTAGAAAGTTTGAATTCTGGGGATGAAAACATCAAAGATTTCAATTCAAATGAGAAAGGCTATGCTAACTGACCAAAGGCAAGGTACAAATGAAGTCTTGTTATAATTTATTCTGAAGACTAAAGGTTTTATAAAATACATTATTAAAATTACACATACACAGGAAACAAGAATAGTACAATTTACCAATTATGTTCTAATCTTAAGCATATCTATAACCAAAGTACTTTGCTTTCACTTAGCCCAGCTGCAGGAAGGTTGGAACCTTACAGGCTCAGTGTTTTACATATGCTATTATAAAACTTGTCTAGTAAAACTTTGGTTAAAGTTCCATCTCTGTCCAGTGGGTGGCACCACCATGCTGCTAAGATATTTTTACACACTCAAGGAACCTCCATAGGCATATAGGTATGCACATACACATAAATATGTCTAAAATGGTTTCCCAGATAAGTATACAACCCATCAAAACATTTAGCATCACTGAACACAGAATCTCTCCTCTGAATATGAAATTCCATCTAGATTTCCATTTCATATGTGGCCAAGCCTTTATCTCATCACCAATGTCCTAATCATTGCACTTGGTTTTGTTTTTTTTTTTTTTAAACAAGAAAAATAATTACCTTCTCTTATCCTCAACTGCTTTCCATACCCTAAACATCTATAAATAATGATGGAATATTTAATGATCAAGCAGCAGATATGGAGGGAATGCAGAAAAGACAGCACATAAACACTACCCCACATTTCCCATTTCTTTGGCAGCTTCCCTTCTGAAGCAGCATCATTAGTTCATGCAGATCACATGACACACTTAGGGAGCTTCTTTTAATTTCAAGTGATGTCTTGATCACATATTTACTTGCTGTTCAAATTCCTCTGGTTTGGGAGCACAAAGACACATGCAGGTTAGCAGTTCAACACGCCCTGAATGTCAAGGGAAGTTACATGATGGCCTTTGTCAACGTGGTGGGATTTCCAGTGATGCCACCTGTTCTGCATTTTGTAATACAGGGAAATGAGGATATTGTTTTTCCATGGAGCCTTTGGGCCTTGAGAGGTCGGCTCTATCTTACTTGGTCAGCTTGGCTATGAGCAGCATCCGAAGGGGGAGGATTTCTTCAACCCACGTATTAGGTGAGTTCACCATCCTTTCCCACAGAGAGATTTCTGCTGGAGTGGAGTCCATCCAGTCTACTTCAGTCCCATAACTTTTACCTGCAAGATTGGAAGGATGCATTTTAAAAAGTTTCAGCATGCTCAATTTCATTTGATAAACACTTATTGATTACCAACTACCTGCCAGTGCTGCAGTAGGCCCAGGAAAAACCAAGCCCCAAAAAAAGAACATTTCCTGCTCTCAAAGACCTTATATTCTATTAGGAAGATATAAGGATGCATGTTAAAATGAAGTTAAACACAAGTAAATGTTAAACCCATATAATACTATCAATTACCCTCATTAATGGAGAAAAGCTTTGGCACAGATCATGGGGAAGTGACAGGAAAGCAAATTTCAGCTCAGTATAGGAAAGATTTTTTTTTAAAGATAATTCTACTGTTATCTTTTGTTTTTACATCACTTAGATTTCTCTCTGTATCTTTACTCATCCCTTCCCAGAAAGACAAGCCTTATAACAATTTTTAAACTATTAAAAAGAATTAAAAGCATTTGAAAAAAAAATTCAGTAGAACCAATCAATACATTGAAAAAAATCTCACATTATATACAGTGTTCCACACTTATTCTATAATCTCCTCCCCACCTTGCATGGAGTCAAAGTGGGGAGAACGGTAAAGAATTTTGTAATAATTAACTGGGGATACAGTTGGGACCTGGGATTTCACTAGTCAAAGGAACTCCACTTTTCCCATGCAGGTCACTACCTTCCTTCTCTGCAACCTACTAGGATCATTGAATCAAAAAGATCAAAAGCTCCAAGGCCTCATAGTGGTCACTGAGTCCAGTCCCCTCATTTTACAGATGGGGCAACTAAAGCCCAGAGTGGTTAAGAGACTTGACCAAGGCCCTATGTGTAGTAAGAAGCAGAGGTGGTATGTAACCCCAGGTCTCTGGACAAATCCAATGTTTTTTCCATTACAGGGGATAGGGATATGGTCTGTGATTTAACAGATACAGGGAATGCCAGGGTGAAAACACATTAGATTGGAGGCTGTACTAGATGGTCTCTTTTGGACATTCTAACTCAGGTTTTATCCTTCTAAGCCACACAAGCAGCTTTAGTGGCACAGTGTGTTAGACCTGGAGTTAGGAAGAGCTGAGTTCAAATCCCGTCCCAGACATTTATTAGTTATATAATCTTGGGGAAGTTGCTTAACCACTCTCAGATACAGTTTCTTCATCCATAAAATAGGGATAACAATAGTACCTACCTTCCATGGTTGTTGTGAGGCTAAAATTAGATAATTATAAAGCACTTTGCATACCTTAAAGTGCTATATGAAAGTTATTATTATTATTATAATTATTACTAGGGGGTGCAATATTTATTTTCCCTGTAAACTAAAGTTCTCCTTACTACCTGACCCTTTATATATTTCACGTATCTCATGAATATTGGAATTGGGACGGACTAAGAAATTGTGTTCATCAAATGCCTCATTTTATAGGTAAGGAAAGAGGTCAAGAAGGGTGAAATGACCTAAGGTCACCAACTCATTAATGGCAGAGCTGGGACGAGAACCTCAGCCTTCTGATTTCTAATTTAGGTCTATTTTTATAATAATTTCATTCCTTCCACATCTCACTTATTTCATCGATTTTCTGATCAAAGGCCCAATGTGGTTTCCACTGAAAATCCCTTTCTTCCCTAATTTTCCATGCTCAAACAGTCCTATACCTGCTTCCAACAGCCCTCCTACTTCAGTAAAATGAACTTAACTGAGACCAAGATAACAAACACACCAGTTTCTTCATGCCCTGCATATGAAGATATAAACACTCTTCATCAAGAGAGAAGGTGATGGAGAGAGAGAATAGATTTTGCAAAGAATTTTAGAATAATATTTGCAACCAAAATTCCACATTAATAAAACTATACGAAAGAGTACTGTATTTAGAAAGGACTTGGGTTCACATTTTAGTTTTGCTAAATGCAATTTTTAGCAGTGTGACCTTGGATAGAACGCCTCTCTAGGCTTCAGTTTTTTTTCATCTATAAAATGAGGGAATTGACTAGATGATCTTTAAGGTCTGTTGCAAATCTTAATTTTGTATGTGTATCTATTATGTATATACATGTGTATCTACACACATATGAACACATATGTATAAAAATAGATAAATGAAAGGAACAAATGAAGGAAGGGAAGGAGGGAGATAACGGTTAGAGGAAGAAAGGAAAGAAAGAAGGAAAGACAAAAAATGAAGGAAAAGAGAAAGAAAAAAGTAAAAGGGAAGAAAAAAGTATGAGAGAAAGACATATACAGAAATTTCTAGCTTGTGGTGGCAAAACTTGATCTTATTTCTTTCTATTTCAGGGGAGAATGTTAAAAAATCCCATGGGGCTCATTCCCCAAATGATAAATGGCCAAAGGATCTGAACAGGCATTTCTCAGAGGAAGAAATCAAACCAATCAATTAGGCATATTAAAAAATGTTCTAAATTAGTGGTTGCAAACTCAAATGGAAACAAATCCTTGCAGCTACATGTTGACTTAGAAGCCAAAAATTAGCATTATCTATGTTGTATAATATATTTATTAATTTTGATAAACATTGCCTATTTACATTTTCTTCTGGCTACAATTTCATGGAGCCACGTGAACTTGACACCTCTACTTTAAATCATTAACAATTGGGAAAATGAAATTTTAAATAATTCCGAGGTACCACCTCACACCCATCAGGCTAGCAAAGCTGATGAAAAAGGAAAATGATAAATGCCTAAAAGCTGTGGGAAAACGAGTATATTAATGCACTGTTGGTGGAGCTATGAAGTGATCTGGTTATTCTGAAAAGCAATTGTTCAAAAAAGTAAATTATCCATCTCCTTTGATACAGCAATAGTACTTATAGGTCTATAGCCCAAAGAGATCACAGAAAACAGAAAAGGACTGATATATTTGGCTTTTTTTTTTTTTTGAGGGGGGAAGGCAGGGCAATTGGGGTTAAGTGACTTGCCCAAGGTCACACAGCTAGTAAGTGTTAAGTGTCTGAGGCCGGATTTGAACTCAGGTCCTCCTGACTCCAGGGCTTGTACTCTATTCACTGAGCCACCTAGCTGGGCAGAAGACTAATATTTAAAAAATATATTTATAGCAGCTGTTTTCATGGTGGCAAAGAATTGGAAACTGAGGGTCTGCTCATCAATTGGGGAAATGTCTGAGCAAGTTATGATATATGTATGTGATGGAATGCCACTGTGCCACAAGAAAAAAATGAAGGGCATGGTTTCAGAAAAACCTAGGCAGTTTATATAAATTGATGCAAAGTGAAATAAAGAACCAGGAGAACAATTTAAGGAATAATAATAGTGTTATAAAGACAATCAACTCTGAAAATCTTAGGAACTCTGATCAACACAATGACCAACCATGCTTCCAGAGGACTCATGAGAAAATAGGCCACCTGCCTCCTAAAAGAGAGGTGATGGATTCAAAGTATAGATAGACATACAATTTTTAATTTACATTTTGACATGACCAATGTGGGGATTTGTTTTGCACAACTACATATATTTGAAATAGGGGATTTTGTTTTTCTTGCTTTCTCAATGGAAGGGAAGGAGGTAGAGGAAAGATAAATTTTCATTTAAAATTAAAAAAAAAAGAAAACAAAATAAAAATAAATTTTTTATATTATATTATTTTAAAATAAATTCAATGAAGTTTTTGGCTCATGTTAAGCTGCAAAATGTAAGAAGTCATACCTGTTCCAAAGCCTATCCGTAGTCCTCCCAAAAACTGATTGGTTAATTTGTGGTGGTCCCAGACAGTTAGCTCTACACAGGCTTCTTTTAAATCTCCAGGCCTAAAACCATCATAGACCATCGTGTGGTTGAAGACAGGATTGGTTGTTTTTCCTACAGCCCTTGTCTTCTGACGACTTTTCCTACTTGTATCTGGTAGGATGGTGCTTTAAAGAAAAATAATATGATGAGGCCACATTTCATAAGTCGATGTGTTTGTATCCTTTCTACTCACAATACAGCTATGTAACTCAGTACAGGTATGTAGTACTGGAGGAAAGGTTGGACGAGGGGTCAATTATGACCCTTTCAAAAAGGAAAATATAGTTGCTTCTTAATTAACTATGAAAGAGGAGGGAATCAAGAGTTTACAAAAATCAATGAATAAGCATTTATCAACAGGCATTATGCTAGGCATTGGGCACACAAATACACGCTTGAAATGAGTAAGATGACTCCTCCCACCTCCACTTCTTATTTCCATTATATTTTACTTAAGCTAATAGCAAAATATATTTATTTTCCCTAAGTGCACCCTGGCAGGGCTGAGAGGGCAGGTGGCCTCTGAGCATGCTAATGGAATATCCTCAAAAATAAATAATCCTCAAGGGTGAACTTTGACATATACTTAGTAGAAAGTTGACTGTATAGGAAAGTGCTAGTGAAACCTGTTTCCAAAATCACCTTCTCTCTTGCCAGCTTTAGTGCTAAATAAAGTCTTGTACATACATACTTCACTACCTTTCAACTACTTCTATGGTCTAAGAGATACATCACCACCACATAGACAAATAAAGCTGGCCGCCCAAACCTGTTCTACAACAGCCCCAAAGGGAAAGCAACCCTGAGAGTGATGTTACCATTTGACAAAAGAATTCAGGTGGTTTCCCCGGAGGTGGGGTAGGTCAATGCATTCCTTCACCCAGATGTGCACTTCTCCAGTTGTACCAAGTTTTTTACCTGCAACATTAAAATGACAGAAATATCATTCTCAAAAATCTTTGCCTGACAATTTTCAGAGGAATAAATTAAAGCTATTTATAGTAGTCATATGAAAAAATGCTCTAAATCACTACTGATTAGAGAAATTCAAATTAAAATAACTGTGAGGTACCACATCACACCTATCAGATTGGCTAACATGAAAAAACAGGAAAATGATAAATGTTGGAGAAGATGTGGGAAAGTTGGAACACTTAATTCATTGTTGGTGGAGTTGTGAGCTAATCCAACCATCTGGAGAGCAATTTGGAACTATGCCCAAAGGGCTATAAAAATGTGCATACCCTTTGACCCAGCAATACCACTTCTAGGGCTGTTTCCCAAAACGATCATACAAATGGGAAAAGGACCCACATGTACTAAAATATTTATAGCAGCTCTTTTTGTAGTGGCCAAGAACTGGAAATTGAGGGGATGCCCATCAATTGGGGAATGGCTAAACAAGTTGTGGTATATGAATGTGATGGAATGCTACTGTGTTATAAGAAATGATGAAGCTGCTGACATCAGAAAAACCTAGAAAGGCTTATTATATGAACTGATCCTAAGTGAAGTGATCAGAACCAGTAGAACACTGTACAGAGTAACAGCCACAGTGTGCAAGGACTGACTTTGACAGAGTCCTTCTCAGCAATGCAAAGACCTAAAACAATTCCAAAGGACTCATGATGGAAAATGCCATCTACATCCAGAGAAAGAATTATGGAGTCTGAATGCAGGGCAAAACAGACTATTTTCTTTTTTGTTTTGTTTTTTCTTTTTCGTGGTTCCTCCCATTCATTCTAATTCTTCTATACAGCATGATTGATATGAAAATATTTTTAATAGTAATGTATATGTAAGAGCCTATATCAGATTGCATGCCATCTTGGGAAGGGGAGAGGGGGAAAATATAAAACTTATGAAGTAAATATTGAAAATTAAAAATAAATAAACATCAAATTAAAAAAAATAATCCCTGCCTGACTTTACTGCTTCTGATAGCTTTGCCTCCTGAGGCAAGGGAGTGGGGGGTCCCGAGTTCCCTCAGCCCACTAGGTAGCATCTTGCAAAACACTTCACTGTTTAACTGACACTTGAGGTCTGGCATGTGCTTTTATAAAGATCAGCTCAAAGTATTTTTTCAAACTAAAGCACAATTCCTCTCTTCTCTTCTATATTTTCTATCTCTTCTCTATTCTTTACTTTTCAGATTCTGGAGAAAGCTAATATTCTGTTTTAAGTCAAAAGAATTTTCAAATTCTCAATATTTCTTCTATAAAGAGTTCTTACAAAAGTAACATACATAAGGCCACTATAGAGAAACCTTGATCAAAGTATACCTTAAAGAACAAAAATTTTATTTTTGCAGTTTTAAACATACTGCCCAGATGTCAGATATTGAGTGAGCAATTGTAGGGAACAGAATACCATCAGAAAACAAAGAATTGTAGCCCTAAATTTCTATAAGGATCTCTTCTCATTAGGTTTACAAGGGGATTTAAACATATAGAAAAGGAGTTGTTTACAAAAAAGAAAAAGGAACCCAGGGAAGCCAAGCTGGAGGATAATTTAGGAAGATGTTGAAGCTATTATGAAACCCCCAACAACATTTAAAATTTAAAGGCTTCATTATTAAATGAATGTCTCTCCAACCTTAAGGCTAATGTAGGGTTAGGTGGATAACTGGGATTAGGACCTCAGGTTCAGAAAGAATAAAAAATTTTTCTCCTAAACCAATAAATTTCATGAATCTCAAAGTCCCTTTATTAAATAATCTTCCCCTTTTCATGAACGAGGAAAGGGCTGACATTTAAAATCCAGTTTTGGTGGCCAAGAAGCCAGAAAGTTCTCAAGATTCAAACTGAACACAGTCTACAAATTTTAGTTTGGGGATCCAATTACATCCGAATTTATAGACCTTTAGAATTCAAGATCATTTCCTAATTAAAGTTTCAGTCTCAAAACTAGGAAGAAAACACACCCTCTAGCTGCTGCTTCTCTCAAAAATTTTTTTTTCTTTCTACACTCAGCTTCAGTTAGCTAGTTAGCATTTGTTAAGATTAACTCATCTGTAGAAAGGGTAGATATTCAAGTTCTAAAACTGGTAGAAAAGAAGGGGTGGAAGGGATCACCTGGAGAGAAGCTGGGGCTAAGATCTTGGAGTCTAGGGAAAATAAAAACCATCTTTGAGATCCATAGCCCTTTCCTGTGCCCCTTCCTTAGGGAGCTATTTCCAGCTGGCAAGGCAAGGTAATTAGATAAGGGAGCAGGAGCTGAGAGAAGTAAGGGAACTGGAGAAGAAGGGGTTAAGGCAGGCTAGAAATCTGGAGACTAGATCCAAAAGGTAGCAAGTCAAAGTAGTGGGGAAGAAGAGGGTAAAGGAATGGAGAAGGAATTGGGCTAAAGACTGAGCTGATGCCATCAGATGACTGAATTTTAATGACTGGATCAGTTTGGGCTTCTGTCTGATATAATAAGCCTTAAAGCCTTCAATTTCTGATAAATTAAAAGACGTATATTGGGGACCACAATGATTCCCCAGCTGCATTGTTTTAGACCAAATATCACAGAACTGCACTTTTTGCTGTCTTTTATTCCCCAACCCTGGCACTGTTATCCCATTCAATAAGGACTTTTTCTAAGGGAGTAGTTAATTCCGGAACAATTTGTTTTCACTATTTTGGAGATGTGTATGTATACATATGTATGTGTTCTATATGTACAGATATGTTACAGCAAACAAGTTATTCTGAGCACTATAACTAATCATATCCACTACAAAGGATCTATGAAGGAAGATGCTGTTCACCTCCAGAGAAGTAAGCATAATATGGTTAAAAATGGTTTGCCAAATGTCATACTACAAGAAAATTTAGAAACATATTAATATTCACAATATCAAGAATTTAAATGCATGGAACAAACTTCTTTTTTTTAAAGCAATTGGGGTTAAGTAACTTGCTCAAAGTTACATGGCCAGTTATTTCTGTGTGGGTGTTAAGTATGTGAGGCCAGAACCTATTCTGGGTCCTCCGGACTCCAGGCCGGCGCTACTCACTGCACCACCTAGTCACCCCAACAAACTTTTTTCAGAAATGATTTTATTTGGGGTATCCAAATGGAAAGAATGAGAGGAAGTACTTCCCATCTGCATGCTGGGTAGATAAACTGTGAAGACTCTACAGAAGAACACACTTAAGAGTCAACCACAGGAAGACTAGGTAGGAATGCCCTGTGATGACACAAACAGGAAAGTGCTGAAGTGCATCTTAACTTCTCTGCCCTCCTAGGTCCATGTTTATATGCTGTAGGCAGAGAGGGATGAAATGGGGGATTGAGATATACTTGAGTACTTCAGGGAGATGTGTCACTTCTCACTGGCAAAGGACTCTAAGGTCTAGGGGGACTTGGGAACAAAGGTGCTTTCCTGTTCTTTGAAAGAAAAATCCCTAGTGCCTAACTATCCCAAAATGCTCTCTTTTTCATCTAATCATCCTTTAGGAATAGTATCCTAAGCTTGATGGCAGTCAAACCATCTTCATGGAAGTCCTGTATGTAAAGCAGACTAGTGATCAACTCCACATACTGAAACTATCATAAGCCTTTTATTAAGATGAGAAGCATTAACAAGGATTCAGGAGGTATTTTTTCTAACTATTTAACAATTTAATTTCTTAATTAGGTACCTAAAGAGTAAATAACTGGATGATTTACTATACAATTCTAATTGCAAAATACAGTCCTGTAACAGTCAACAATTTTATTTATAAAGAAATGGAATAAAGAAGAAAGGGAACAATAGATCAGGGTAAATTATCTCATATAAAAGAGGCAAGAGAAAATTGTTACAATGGAGGGGAAGAGCAGGAAGGTGAAAGGGAATGGGACAATCTGATTCTCATTGAATTTGGCCTAAGAAGGGAATAACATACATACTCAATTGGGTATCTTGCCCTATATGATAATGGGGGGAAAGGGATAGGAGAGGGGAGGATAGAGGAGAGGATGGATTTGGGGAAAGGGTAATTAGAGGCAAGCATTTTTGAAGGGGGATGTGGTTGAGGGAGAAGGCGGAGTGCGTTGGGGGGTGCTATGGGATACAGGGAAATGTCGTTGGTTCTTAACAACATAACTACTGGAGGAGATTTGGGTAACTACACATGTACAATCTATATTAAATTGCTTGTCTTCCCAGTGGGGGTGGATGAGGAGGGAAGAAGAGGAAAAAAATCTGGAACTCAAAGTTTTAAAAAACATATCTAAAAATTGTTTTTTTACATGCAACTGGGAAATAGGAAATACAGGTACTGGGGTATAGTCACCCATCTTGCCCTACTAGAAAGTTATGGAGGTGAAGGGGGAAGATTTAAGAGAAAATAGATTGAGGGGAAGAGGTATTCAATAGGCTTGCTGTTTTGGGGTGGCGGGTAGGGGAAAGATGGGGAGAGAAAAAATTCTAACTCAAAATCTTGTGGAGATGAATGTTGAAAACTAAAAACAAATCTAAAAAAAGATACGGAATAAAACATAGACAGAATACTTATCAAATTTCAAAATTACACAAGACTGGGAAAGATTTCAGTAAAAACATCTGAAAGTCTCCCTTTCAATTCTTGTGTGTAAGACAGATGTGGACTGGATTTCAGTACTCTTAGGTAGACTTGGAACTGGCTGAATGAATGGAACCCAAAAGGGGTCATTAATGAATATATCATCTTGAAATGTAATCTCTAATAGAGTATCTATGTTTGGTCCTGTGCTCCTTAATATTTGACCAGAGACTTGGATAAAGGCATAGATGGTGTCTCTGCCAAATTTGCAGATGCTATAAAGATGGAGACACCTGAACAATGGATAATAGACACAGGACCTAAAAAGATAATGGCAAGATAGAACATTGTGCTAAACAATGAAATTTAACAGGTATTTTCTAGTACTTTAGTACCAGTGCTAGTAATTTATTGTCAAATTCACAAGTATAAGATGGGAGAATCATGCCTAGATAGTAGTTCTGGGAGTTTTTAGTGGACTGCACACTCAGTATTAGTCAACAAGAAGAAATGGCAGCTGGGAAATTGATCTTATTTGGGATCAAGAGATGCACAGTATTCCAAAAGATGGAGGTACTCTACTGAGCCTTGGTCAGCCTACATCTGGAAAAGAGCATTCGGTTTTGGCCGTCACATTTTGAGGATATTTGTTGACTGAAGGGAATGAGCAGAAAGGGTGAAGAGATTGGAGATAATGCTATGTAAGTATTGCTAGAGAAAATGAGAGACTTTAGCCTGGATAAGAGAAGACTTGGGGAGAGACAGAAAAGCTGTCTTCAAATACAAGTAGGACTATCAAATAAAGAAGGGTGGGGCTTACTCTGCTTGGACCCAAAGAGAATAAGGGAAAAGTTTTAGATGATAGAAAGAAGCAGATTTAGGCTTGATGTCAGGAAAACCTTGGTAATATTAGAGCTAACTGGGAATGGAATAGGCTGCCTTGGGAAGTGGCAGAGGTGAGGGAGGGTACTTCCCCTCCCTAGAGATAACTGAGTAACAATTTCTTGTGGAGGGCTGTTGTTTGAAGCTAGGGTTCTTGGTCAGGTAGATACAGGTTGGATGGGATGGCTTCTGTGGTCCAGCTCAAGAGAATCTGTAATTGCTGTGATTCTGGAGAACACAATGGATGTAAGAATATGGATCTAAAGTAAGTTTTAAGTGCTGGAATAATGCATCAAAACGAAGTGAATAGGCATAAATGTGAGGAAAGATGGAGCCATGACAAACTGACCCATGTAATTTTAGAGACTTCACAGATTTTCTAGTTCAAACCTCTCATTGTGGTCAAATTCCCTCCAGTAGAATCTTAATAAAAGGATCTATTTCTATCTCTGAAACCCCAGTGTCTTGCATGGCAGATGCCTAATGAATATTTAGTGAAAATGGAACCTACATCATTTCTACTTTTGGTCACCAATAGAAGAGCACACACCCCCTCTGTCATCTGAGGTATTAATGCACAACCTAGTTGTTAGGTGACCTCTGACAAAAGTCCCTATCTACATCCAAAAAATAAAACATCCCCAATACATTCTAAGTATGAAGCAGAGATGTTCGATGCATCTAATAACCAATATCATTATGTCACATAAGTATAATATTATCCTCAAAGGTGAGTTGGTCCCCTGTATTGTAGATAAGCTTTCTGGAAGATGATACTAGAAGAATCCATGACTGTACTCAAAACATATGCAGTGGAAGTTCAGTGTGGAGAGTGAGGGTGGAGGTAAGAATGAATCCAACCAAAAGAACCATCAGGGACAAAAGTACATACCTGAGAATGGCTCTGGGACATACTGGAGGGCTAATTTCATTTCACCCCTGTTTTCTGCTTCAAGGGCAACTGGTGCTGTCTGGAAATTAATAAACATTGGTGACAACCAAGCATAGCTTGTCTGCAATCCACCTGAGGTGAGATATAAACTACAGAGCATTCTATTTTGACACAAGGTTAGAGGTACAAACCCATCCCATACAGGAATTGAATGAAGTAAGTCACTGCATGGATACTCTAAACTTAAAAATTTCTCAAAATATCAGAGGTAGAAGGCCAGTCCCCTCCTCCATTTAACATCTGGCAAAACATAAATACCCTAGGTCTATATTCTTAAGGTGGCCCTAGAATAACCCCACCACCTCACTTTTCTTTTTTTTCCTTGCTTTTCTGATAGTAAAGACTTTTGCTGCTAGATATTCTCTGACATTAAAGTGGTTCAGCCCTATCTATAACCCAGCACAGAAAGCTCTCCTCATGACCTACTGCTTCTATAAGGCAGGAAAAGAGAACAGCAAATGCACATTGTGGCCTCAAACTTAAACTCAATTCATTCATTTGTCCTGATGGAAGAGAGCTAGTAAAAATTAGAATTTGAGAATACTTTTTAAATAATTGGAGCTATATTATTTTAAAATTCAAATTAAGTTTCATCCCTTTCAAATTCCTTTAAGGGAAATCTGTACAGAATACTCTACCTCCCATTACCATTCTTTTTCATTGGCTATTCCCCATGGTTAGAATAATCTCCCTCCCTGCGGCTAGGTGGCGCAATACGTAGAACGTCGGCCCTGGAGTCAGAAGGACCTGAATTTGGATCCAGCCTCAGACACTTAATGCACACACAAACAAAAACCTTGCTGTGTGACCTTGGGCAAGTTACTTAACCCCAATTGCCCTCCAAAATGCAAAAAAAAAAAAAAAAAAGAATAATCTCCCTCCCACTCTTGTATTCCTGGAGGCTCTGGACTTCTACTAAGGAGGCTTTTGCTGATTTTGCCTAGATGCAAATGCCATTCTCCTCTAAGGTCACCTTCCATTTATTCTGCATTTATCTTGTATGCTCAGATTTATATACGTTATTATGCCCAGTAGAATATGGGCTGTTTGGGGGCAGGGGCTGTTTTTGCTTTTTCTTTCTTTCCCCAGGGCTCTGCACCTCACCTGGCACAAAGTAAGGATTTAATAAATGCCTGCTGATTTGAATCATTAAATATAATTAGCATTGATAAGTTACTAAGTATAAGCTTATATAATAATATATTATATACATTGTATTATATTATATTGTATTATAAGCTTACATTCAATTGCACTTTAAAAGTTTACAAAGTACTTTACATCTTTGCAAAGTGGATCCTCACTGAACCTTGTCAAGTAGCTTGCAAATGTAATTATCCCTATTTTACAGATGAGGAAAGTGAGGCTTAAAGAGGTAAATGGCTTTGCCCAGGGACACAAAGCTAATAAGTAGCTGGGCCCAGACTTGAACTGAGGATGCTGAACTCCCAATATAAGATCTTTCCAATGTACCAAGGTAAATAACAATTAATTCTAATTATCGCTTTAATTCAATACTTTGCTGCCCCTCTATGCCTTATAAAGACTCTTCCAGAGTTTCTTCAGCCCAAGACCCAATTCATCACCCAGTGGTCAATTCCCCAGTTTGAACCCATATGTTAGTCAGTCAATAAATTTATTAAGGCCCTGCTAAGTGCCAGACACTGTGTTAAGTGCTGGGGATAATAGAGAAAGGCAAAAGACAATCCCTGCCCTGGAGGAGCTCATACGATAATGAATCTGAACACAGCTGTCTGGCTCTTGGAAGGCACATGCACAAGACTTGCACTTGGAGTTTGTCTACCTTGTCAGGACCTATCCGGCCTTCCTGGGCAGGCAGAGGGAAGGTCCCTTCAGGAACCCAGGATCAGTTCACTGGTGTTCCTTATTAACACATTTTATGTGTGACATTCAAAGCCGGAGGGGAAAAACAAATTAGGGTAGGGTTAGGGCTGGAAGTCTGCTTGAGAAGCCAAAAAGTGCTCACCTGGTTCACCAAGGTAACTCCAATACAATTTAGTAATACAAAAAGTCTTAAAGACCATCTGGTCCTACTCCCTCCTTTTACAGCTAAGGAAACTGAGGCTCACGGAGGGTGACTTTTCTAAGACCATTTAAGTAATAAGTAAGAGTCAAGACTTAAACCCAGGTTCTCTGCCTTAAATCCAACACTCTTTCCACTACTCCACATGGTCTTTTAGACACCCCCTTTGACTATCAAAAATACAAGAGTAAAAAAACCAGCTCTATTTCTGACTGCAAGGACTGCCAATGACGATCTGGGGGCCCATTAATCAGGTTTTACTGTAGCATCAGGCAGTTAGTGCTGGGCCTAGAGTCAGAAAGACTCATCTTCCTGACTTCAAATCCAGCCTCAGACACTTACGAGCTGTGTGACCCTGGGAAAGTCATTTAACCCTATTTGCCTCAGTTTCCTCATTTGTAAAATGAACTGCAGAATGGCAAATAACTCCCCTATCTTTGACAAGAAAATCTCAAAGGGGGTCAGGAAGAGTCTGAAACAAGTGAACACCACTGCAGAATCACTTGGTGCTGCCAAAACAGAATGCTCAGATAAAACAGAACTTACCCTGCGGTTCAAAGGATACCACTTCAATTGTTTATTCTGCTTGTTGTCCCAGTCCCACGTTTCCAGGTCAAGTTCTACTTCCCCAAGGAAACTGTTGCGTTTGAATGTATCCCGATGCCAGACGGACAGGTTCAGCTTTTGATTCTTCAGACTCTGCTTGTCAATTTTATACTGCAGCAATCAAGGCGAGAATTAGGAACGTTTAAGTCTTTCTATAGCCATGATAACTTATATTCCTATCGTGCTTTGCCATTCACAGAGCACTCCTTGGTGAATTAGGGTGTATACCATCACTGCCCTTTACTCAGAGAGGCAAAGAGATTAGTCCACAGTCACATGGTCGGTAAAGAGTTAAAAGGATGGTGAGGATGGAGAAAGAAAGTCATCAACACAGATTTTTTCTCATACAATATATTAAGTTTTGCTGGTATTGCAAAGTTAGGTTAAATGCAATGCTGTTTTCGCTGTAGCTGAAATTTGCTCCTCTCAAAAGATAAATTCTTTTTCCTCTCTAAAAAGAGAAACCACACTATGTGTACACACACACAGAGACACACACACACTCACACACTCTCTCTCTCTCTCTGTCTCTCCCCCCCTTCTCTCTCTCTCTCTCTCTCTCTCTCTCTCTCTCTCTCCCTTAGAGAAATTATTTTCTATTACATTATAACCAATTGTTAAATTAAGATTAAGGCTTTTTCTATTTCCTCATTCAGGGACTAGCCCCTGTAAATCAGTCACTCTCTGAAAGGCATTGCTGATAGATGAGATTGCCCAAATCCTCCTGGGAACAAGCTCCCCAATACTGCGCAGGACCCCACCAAACAGGAAGAACTTACTTCTGTTTAGCATATAAACAAAATCTAATCTAGGTGAAATTCAGCCCTAAAGTATTATGTTTATGCCCTTGCACCCCTTTATTGGAGTTTAGGGTAACCCAGCTTATGAAGGAGAAAACCAACCAGAGTGCTCTCCATAGAGAAGGATTCCTTTGTCCAGAAAGTTGGAGGCGGCTAAGTCTCATGATCAAGCCACTTCTCAGCAAGAGAGGCTAAGGGCTTTCAGCTGATCTCATTGAAAGTCCATTCCCTCATTAACTGTTTACCAAATCAGAATTGATTTTCACCTATCAGAGGGACCCCCTTTTTCTAAACACATATTAAGGCACTCAGTGTCTCCATTATGTGTCTTTGCTTAGCGAGAGAAACTATGACAATCAATATATTATCTGTTAGCCTAATTAACAAATTATTAATTATCCAGAAACTCTGTCTCTCGGATTTTTCATTTGTCTCTACACACACCCATACACCCCTATAATACATATACACACATATATATGCGTGTGTGTGTGTGTGTGTGTGTGTGTGTGTGTGTGTGCCTCAGTTGGGACAAGGGTTATTGGTGCAGTTTTAAGGGCCACATGTCTTTGGTCCTAGGCAGTTAATCCATATGGTAACTCTAATCTATTTTGTTTTTCATTTTGTACATAAGAAAATGAACTTTTTTTTTTTCAACTAGAAAATAAGAATTTTCTGCTTCACAGGCTAATATCTTACCTAGAAAAAAAAAAGCTAGCTTAAGTGCTTTAGCTTTATAGGGTGTCACAATGGTCTTAATGCAGTTTTTAAGCTTTAATGGCTTAAACATTAACATGTTTATTTTTAATACCTTAAACATAAATAACATAAACATAATAACTTAAAACTACCCTAAGAGATTTCTGGGGATGCCTTGGATTACTTCATTTGATCTTCACAACAACACCTAGGAGCTATTATTATTCCCTTTTTACAGATGAGGAAACTGAGGCCAAGACAGAGGTTGAGTGACTTGCTTAGAGGGTATGAGGCAGAATTCAAACTCAGATCTTCCTGATTTCAAGTCTAGTACTCTGTCCTTTAGAGCCACCTAATGAGTTCTAGATTATCTCTAGAAAAGCAGTGGTATAAATAATTCCCAAGCCACTTATACTTGGATTTAGAAGGCAGTTATTTTCTTTTTCTAGTAGATTTAATTGCAGATTAAAGCATTTGCTCAGACCATTTAAATTTATCTAGTTTGTTGACTCAGGGTAGGAGGAAGTGTCCCAAAGACATGTCTAGAGATGCCAGGGAATGTCCCTTGATTTGTGACTTAATATTTTCCACAAGGTTAATGATTTATACATGGATATTTAAGAACTGACTGTTTCTTTATTGGAAGATAATGAAGCTAGTGGCCAGCATTTCCACTTAGCCTTCACCTGGATAGAATTCTGTACTTTTTTTTTTTATTCCAAGTCATTTTTCCTTTATTTTTTTTTCTGCCCCACAGAACTGACTACTTTATCTCTATCAGATACTTCCAAAAAACCTAAACTTCACACTTTCTGGACAAACACTGCTGCCTGTAACACTCCTGAATGCAACCTAATCCAGATTAAAATGTCATAGGGAAATATTGAATGAAATTTTTAAAATACCATAGGACATAGATAATGTTAATATGCGATCTTCTAAGTCAATGGGTTAACGGCCCCCATTTTTGTAGAAGTTTGTCAAAACTACTCTGTAACACAAGCAAACTGAACTATTTGAATTGTTCCAGGAAGACCCCAAGCATTCCTTTCTCTGTGCCTTCCCCAGTGCCCTATGAACACACCCCTTCCCTTGCCTCCCTCTGAAATCTTATACAACCTCTAAAGCCCATTCCAAATGCCAAATGCTCTCTAAGAAGCTTTCCGAGATCCCCCAATCAGTTACGATCACTTCTCTTTTGGACATTGCATAGTATTTACTAGAGGTCTATTTTTTTGTGATTTATGTCACTTCCCCCTCAACTTTTTATTTCTCCTAGCACCGAGTACAGTGCTTTGCATGTAATATGTACTTAATAAAGATTTGTCAAATGAATGAATTTAAATGTTTATTGTCATTTATTATTTAGAACTTGCAATCAGGAAGACCTGAATTCAAATTCCACTCCAGACCATATGACCTTGGGCAAGTCATTTTACCACACTCAGTTTCCTCTCTGTAAAATGATGACCTCAAAGGATTATTGTGAGGACCAAATAGGATAACAAAGGTATAGTGTTTTGTAAACCCTAGAATGTTACCTAAACGACAGTTATTGTAATTATATCTTCTGTTCATACATACCCGCAATATCTCGTTATACACAGGATTTAAGGTTTTCTTCATCACAAGTGTTTTCTTTTTGCCCATTTTACCTTTGTCTGGTAACAAATAGGTCTTTACATATCTAGAAATTGAAGAGATAAGGTGATCAGAAGAAAATGGTGACTTTATTTCCTCATCCAACTTTTAAATATTTGAAATATAAGCAATTCTTGATCTAGGGGAAAGAATCGGGAACAATGGATGGAAACTGTGGAAAGGCCCATATAGGCTTGGTATAAGGGCAGCTGGGTGGCCCAGTGGATAGAATGCTGGGCCTAGAGTTAGGACGATTCATGTCCCCTGAGTTCAAATCTGGCCTCAGACATTTACTATCTGTGTGACTCAGGGCAAGTCACTTAACCCATCTGTAAAATGGGACAAAGAAGGCAATAGCAAAGCACTCCAGTATCTTTACCAAGAAAACCCCAAATAGGGCCACGATGAGTTGGACATGACTGAACTTATTAAACAACAAGGAAAGAAATCCTAAAATACTGAGCAAGCCAAAAGTAGAAGATGTAGTGGCTCTTGGTCATTGCAGGTCTTTAAGCAAAGTTTGGATGCATTTGTTGGGTATGTTGTAGGAAGATTTTTTTTTCCAGGTATGAGTTGAACAAGAGGGCCTCAGAAGTCCCTTTTACCTTTGAAATTCTTTGATTCTGCAAGATTACAATGGAGTTTCAAAAAATCTCAATAGCAAGCCATGTAAATATCTAGCAATACCATAAGCTTCTCCTACTAAACATTAATAAGGGGTTCCCTAAAATGGCACTAATTTTGGGGGGGAAAGGTTGGGGACTTTTGTATTTGATTTAGATCTGTAAGAAGGAAAAAAGTCTCCTACCAGAGAGCATGACAGCATCAAACAGAATAATGAAGTTATTATGCAGTCTACTAAACTTAGTGGATCACATGACATTTTCATAATTAAAATATGAAAGAGAAAACTGAACACTCACTTTCTTACTATTTTAATACTTTATCACTTTATGAATAGCTCTATCCATTCAGATCATACAGATCATAGAGTCTCCCGATCTTACGAGACAGCCTAATAACATTCTAATTTTCTGTTGTTGCTGTTCAGTCGTACATTACTCTACATGACCCCACAGACCATGGCATGCTTAATCCTATCCTCCTTTATCTCTTGAAGTCTGTTCAAGTTTATGTTTGTTTCCATGACACTATCTATCCATCTCATCCTTTGCTTTTTTTTGGCTATGGTTAAAAGAAGGATCATCACTTCCCGGCCAGCCCTCTAGGGATGAGCTTCAGTGAATTTGCAAATAAGCGATCCTCTGAGGTGGCTGCATTATTCATGTTGCATATTTCCATTGGACTGGAACCAATTACCATATATAAATATAAACAAACAAACAAATATATAGATTGATAGATAGATAGCTTTTTAGAGGGGGGAAGGCAGGGCAACTGTGGTTAAGTGACTTGCCCAAGGTCACATGGCTACTAAAGTGTGTTAAGTATCTGAGGCCAAATCTGAACTCAGGTCCTCCTGACTCCAGGGCCAGTTGCTCTATTCACTGCACCACCTAGCTTCCCCCAAATTATCGTATCTTTACGTCATTATAACTTCAAATTGTGACAATTTTTATTTGCTGACCACTTCTGGGGGATTCATTATTCACACTAATTGAGAGCTAGCTGTATTTAGACAAACTGTCACCAGATCTGGATTTGCAAGCCATTCCAGATTGATATAAATTGCCAAACCTTGGCCTCCACTGGCACACATTTTTGAACCAAGGCTCACCTCCATACCATAGAGAGATATCAGAGTTGACTTTTAGTGGAGGCAGCATTTTTATTCCTTTTGAAATCAAGAGCAACAAAATTGATTATTTGAAGTGAAGTCTTTTTTCAGACAAGAAAATTTATCCAAGTGGACTGTTCTCTAATCCTTTTTTACCTTATTTACCCAATATTTTGGTCCTGGTTTGACTAATTTTCAACAAATCCTTAGAAAGTCCCATTAGTTTAAAATGTTTTGGTTTAGATGAGGGAGTTCAGTCTTAAATAAGTCTATAAAGAATCTTCTTCAAACTTCTTTCTTGGATTTAGCTCCCTAGAAGATAAGTTTTAAAAATGAAAACACTGCCACTATCATTTCTCCCCACTTCCTACTTGAACAAAGTGTTGTGAACTTGATACGATACAGGAAACTCCAAAATTCACTTACGGGTCAGAACGCTGTTTTTTCACATCTGCTGCTGCTAAGTCCTTGCACTGAGCCACAAAAACATGGAACTCCATCAATGAATCCACGTAATCAATGGCAAACTGAACACTTCCTTTAATATCCAGATTGCCAAAGTCTCCACTGTAAACACTCATTGCACTTCCACTCACCTGAAGGCACCAGAAATGAGATTTTCCATGAGTTTAGATTCCAAGCACATAAAAGGATTTTAGAAATAACCCTTGTTGGGTGTAATATACATCTGTAGGCAAGATAATAATTTATATATTTCAATCTAGTATGGAAAGATTTTAACTCAGCAAACCAACATGAAGCACAAAGAAATAAAAGTTAGCATTTCCGATGCATTTTGGTGAACTTCATATAGTTTTTTTAAAAAGAAGATATAGTTATTTACAGGATGGCTCATTTGAAAGCAAGCTTAAAAAATCACATGGTTATGAGTAGGCCTATTTTTAGGGCAATTTTTTTAATGGCTGAAGAGATAATATACAAGATATACCAGACACAGACCAGAGTGACTTAAGTTCTTATATCAAATTTCTAAGCTGCAAGGGAGGAATTTCACTGTTAGCAAGTCACTAAGTCTGAAAAATTGCTTACTGAGCTTATACTCTGAAAGCCCAGGAAGGAATGATAATGGATAATGGATAAATGATGGAAGGAGTTTAAAAATTGCACAGGAGGTAAGCAAACAGATTGATATTGATAGGGATTCAATGGGAACAGGTTCAACAAAAGCAAGGTCCAATAAATCCAAGGTCAATCAGAGTTTAAGCACAGTTGAGAGGCATACCTGGAAATTTCTTAATACTTAGCTAAATATACCTCACTTTAGGCAAGAGATTCTTGTGGTCTAAAAAAGTTATATGACAATCAATTTCTTATCATCATTCAAATTATCAACTCCCCTGGTTCTACCCTTTCTTTCCTAATTCTTACTGAATTGTAGGATCCTTGAGAGTAGTGCTGAATTTCCTCCTTGGGTCCTCAGGACCTAGGCATAGTAGTTGGTACATGGTGGGCACTTATAAAATGTTTTCTGCATTGGACTGAATCTCTTAACTGTACTAGGGGATCTTTATGTTTATTGGAATCCTACCATGAATCCTATGAAAGAATGAATCATTCTCAGAGTTTCTTTAACTATGGGTTTTCAAAAATTGAGAGTTTAAAGGGAAGGATCCACAAACACACATGTACACATACACACAAATAATCAAAAGCAAAACAAAAAGGTCATAATGCAACCTAGTGATGAGTGTTCCTGAGTATCGCTGCCATGCCATCATCCCCCTTAATCTTTATCTGTCTACTCCAAGAGCTGGGGTTCAAGATAGCTAACCCTCAGGAGCCAGGGGAAGCTGCCCTAGATATTACCACAATATCTAAATCAGGTTCTTAACCTGGTTTCATAAATAGATTTCAGGGGATCTGTGAAATTTGGATGGGAAAAAATTACAACTTTATCTTCACTAACCTTTGTCTCCTTTGTAATTCTATGTATTTTTGTTTTGTTTTTGTTTTAAATTTTAAAACATTATTCTGAGGAAGGGATCCACAGAATAAACTGGATGGCAAAAGGAACACATGAGATAAAAAAAAATTAAGAATTCTTAGTCTTGATGATGGCATAAACCCAAATGCTAGCTATCTGATCAATATGACCCTTATCATCAACTAATTCCTGTGATGAAATACCTGCCAAGCCAAGTAGGCAACACTGACACACATATATGAAAATGCATGCACACACATAAATACTTATACACTATAAAGCACGCTTCCCTGTGATTTTGTCAAGCATCATACAGGAAATATTAATTATTAATATTGTTGCCCATCTGAAATCATGTATTTTGAGATACATACATTTAAATGGAGCAATTTCTTTTGGAGCTGATGCACAACCAAGAAAAAAAATTTTAGCTGGTTATTGGCCAGTTGCCAAGTAGAAAGGCATCCTGGTGCTTAGGGTTAAGGAAATAGCAAAATAAAGCAGCACTGGTTGACAGAGGGCAGGCGTGGCAATGAAAGACTGAGCAAAAGCAGGGAGCCATTAGAACTGAGCCTTTGTTTACATACAGAAGACAGTGATGTCATGCCAGAGGAGCTGCTAAGATTGGTTAAAGAGCTCGGGCTCTTCTTGTGTCTGCCAAGCTGGTAACTGCTTTCTGATGCCGTATCGGTCTCTCTGTCATCACTCTACAAGACATCACATAATGCAGAAGTTATTTAGGGCCACGGCAAGTTGTGGTCAGAATCTATGTGGAAGAGTAGAGAGGTAAAGTCCTATCTCTTAGGATCCCATTGCTCTGTGGCATTTCCCAAGTACACTAGAAACTCATGCTAAACACTGTTTGCCACAAGGAGGAATCCAGTATAAGGCAGGCCTCTGGCTTCAAATCCATCTGAGGGGATGGAGTTACTGAAAGGCCTGGGGAACAGCCTCACCAATATGCTAGAACCAAGGTGAGAGGACCCAAAGGTCATGCTGTTATGCTTCATTAACATTCTACATATGCCCCAGCCTCCAGAGTTTCTCTTTTCTATATAGGATATTAATTAACTTTACTCCAAATGAGAGGATTCAAGGGTCATGGTCAAGATACAAATATTTTGTTTAGTTCCTTTCATTATTAACATGTCCTTTAACTGAGAGATCAAATCATTTACTTGAGTCTAAACTGGGGGAAAAATAGATCTATTTATATTTTATATTAATCCCATTTTCTTTTTAAAAATCTTATGATTTTCCATATATTATGCTTATATATACACACCCACTGTATTTGAAATTCAAAAAAATAATAATTCATTTACATGAGATGGTACATGTCTGTTTTAAAACATCAAATCAATACTTTAGCGCTTATTTAAAATATTTTTCCAGAGCTTGGGAATTTGAGGGATGAAATTTATAGGGGAAAACACTGGGGATGTAGGGGCAAGGAAGCATTTATCATCTAAATCCATATTATACAGATAGATTGGGTGGGAAAGGACCTTAGAGACCATAGAGTATAATGTCCTCATTAAAGATGAATAAACAAAGGCTAAGAGGATAAACGATTTCCTAACTCCAAGTCCAGTGCCCTATTCACTAGATCACACTGGATCTCTGCATAGTAGTTTTTATAGTACTATTCCCCTTCAAGGTTGCTGTTTGTTTTTCTTTTTTTTTTTTTTAATAGCACAGAATACCTGAAAGAACATTGTACTGAAAGTCAAGAGACTGGCGGTCTCTAGTTTTGACTCTCATTACCTTGTCATGGGATTTCAGGTAAATCAATTCCCTTGACTAGGTCACATTTGTAAAAAGAAATGGTTAGGTTAGATGGCTCTCTAATATTCATTCTGGTTCAAATGTTCTATGATTTTTCTAGTTAAGCTTCCAATGTGAGCTCCTATTTTAGGAGAGGAATTTAAGAGGCAGTTAGGTAACTAAAGGTGAGGTGGGAAGAGGGATCCATTGAACACCTTCCTAGAGAAAGAAGTTAGTTCATGCCAACAGACTCATGCCATGCCAATCAGATTCAATTATATGAAACCAATTCTCATATGGGGTGAGAAGGGGAAAAGAGAAGAGTGGAATCCATCACTGAAAAAGGAAAAAACATCTATACAAAGGCACAACAAAAATCCTGTCTTTCTTTTCCCCCATGGTTCTTTAAATTGGTTCAGGCTGAAGAGAAAGGAGATAGCAGAGATGATCCTATTTCATTTCCCCCAATAACCACTTCAGGCTTAACAATACAACTTCCTACTTATTTAATACTTTGATTAATCTGTGACCTCACCAGTCATATATTTGCTTATACTGATAAAAGTCGCAAGCTATACAGGCCTTCTCATCTTCTCTCTTGCTGTCAAAGATTCATCTGATATGCTGAAGGTCTTCTTCTGGTTGGTTCTTTTCATTTCTGGATACTAGTCCAGGCCTCCATCACACGTTATTCTTAACTCTAGTCTCATCTCGGTCCCGATATCTTCTCTGGTCCTATCCTATATATCCTTAATGATGTTTTATCTTTTATATTCCATGTGCAAGTCATTGTTCTTTAACCCACCATGCATCTGTCCATGGATCTGCTCTTAGGGTCACGTGTAATTGGGATTCTTCAGAGCCTATGATGTTCCATGATTCAAAGTCACATGAGTTTGCTCATTTTTATTTTGCTAATTTAATGCATGTTGACATGTAGTATACCATAGGTATTCTACAAGATGCTATTTTAATGACTGGCAGTGCTGAACATTTTTCAAAATGTTTACCTTTTATATTAATCCTATCCTTTGGTCATTGAAGGAGATCATTTAAAAAGATCTAGCTATAACCAACCATATTTATTAGGAATAATTTTCCCATTGTTGTTTTTCATTTACTCACTGATTTTCATTGTGCATAGTTATTTTCACATAACTGAACCTAACAACTTGTTCCTGATAAACATTTTTAGCATTAAGAAAGTCAAATGATTTCTTCTCCATATTTAAGTAGTAGGAAATACTCTTATTATTTTTATTATTAAATTTTACTATAAGTATATATATATATATATACATTTATTAGTCTGGCTGGAATTTATAATGATATAATCTATGAATTGTAGATCTAAAATATTTTCTCCCTGTTGTTATTCAATGTTCCTAGGAGCATTTATTAATTTTTTCCTTCCTTTCTCCTTCAATTTTATTAAGTTCAATGTATATTAATTTTTTATTACATGCTCTTATTTTTGGAATTTTTTAGTCTCTCCCATTAGTTGGTCTATTTTTAGTCAAGTGGCAGGCAGTTTTAACAGTTGTCACTATATGATAAATTTTAAAGTCTATTAGCTTGCCTCCCTTCTATCATCACTCTGCCACCCACACCTACCACCAGTGCAATAGATTATTTGGTATTCTTGTCTATGTTTCTTCCATTCAAATTATACTGTCATTTTACCCACATCTACAAAAATGCTCCATTGGGATTTTAACAGATATGGTGTTAAATGTGTAAAATTCCTGGTGGGGTGGAGAGTCCCTTCATTATTATTCCACACAACCAATAAACAGTAATGTATCTTTATCTATTTATTCAAATATTCTTGAAAGTTTTATATTTCCTCTGATATAGGTCTTTGTGTGTCTCACATTGGATTCATCTTAAATATTTAATATTTTTCCATTATGTAAAGGAACGTTTATTAGTTGTATCTTCTAGCATACCCCTCCTATATGTTGGTATTTCTGATAGTATGCTGAAGAAAAGTGGTGACAGTGGACATCTTTGCTAGGAACATTAGGAAGGATATTGAAAAGCTTGAGTCTAGAAGTGGAGAGTCAGGGTTGTGAGGTGACTGAAATTATGCTAAACAGTGATGGGCTCAAGAAAGTGGGTATGATAAATGATAAAGTACAATTTACTCCTATATACAATTTACTCCTATATGCTAAGTGTTGGGGATAGAAAGGAAAGCAAAACGTAGTCCCTGCTCTCAAGGTGCTCATAATCCAAGTATAGGGCAAGGGTGGGCTATGTACAAAATGAATATATACAGACTAAGTTGGAGATAGAAAATCTCAGAAGGAAAAGCACCAAGCGGGACCCTTGCTGAGGCTGAAGGTTTAGTATGGAGAAGAGAGGATTTGAGAAGGGCCACAATCTGTCTTGAAGGATCTGATGGCCTTTCATGCTTGTTCTCAGAAGTCAGAAGTAGGGGTGACAGCTGAATGTTGCAGAGGTAGATCTAGGCTTCATGTAAAGAGGAACTTCCTAATGATTAGCACTATCTGAAGGGACTAGAAGGGCTGCATAGAGACTTGGCGGTTTTCTTTTCATTAAATGACCACTTGTCAAATTCTTGATCACTATAGTTTAGATGAGACGATTTCTTTCAACTCAGAGGTTCTATTAATCTGTGATTAGCAAGAGATATTGGTATTAGATAAGTAGAACTTTGTTATCAGGAAGCATCTTGAGATAAAAGACAGTAGGACAAATGTAGTCCTGACTAATGTCCTTCTATTCAATTCCTCAGCCAAGTTCACTGTCCATCTGTAGCCTCTTTCCAACATGGAGGTACTGATGATCATTCAATGGGATGCCCTTCCAAATGGCACATCATAATATATTCTTCATCCATCTGAGGATTTCTGTGTGGATTACTGGCTCAGTCTCTTGATGCTCTATAGTGTTCCAGAACTGATGTAATCAGCATGAGATAATCCACATACAAGAGCTTTTCACTTTTTAATCAAGTCATGAAACAGATTATTTTTAAAAGTCTTCGCTTTTAAATTAAAAAAAAAATACAAACACATAATCTGTTGTCACTTCTGCATAGCCAGCATCACAGACTCTTAAAAACTCATGAGGGAGGGAAAAACAATAGAAACGATCAAGTACAATAAATCTCTATTCATACAGTGAAGCATTATCCAACTTTGTCAGAGGTCAAAATCCCAGATTTATGGCAGCATAAAACTAAGTGAACTCCACAGGTTCCTTTCCAGCTTCCATTTTGGAGGTAGCTGAAAAGCATGGATGTTATGTTGCAAAGGAAACCTTAACTTGCACTGCTAAAAAAAAATTCAACCACCAAATGGTTACAGGACAGTGAATCTAACCCAAGGACAGAGTGACACATGGGTAGAAGTGGGCTGGAAAGGACCTCTTATTCCCCAAATATACTTCCCATTCTGCTTCCTGAGATACCTAAGAACTCTAATGGGAGATGGAATTTCTTATCTTTATGAGGAATGAAATTCAAAAACAGTCAGTGAAGGAATACAGTGGCTTAAATTCATGCTAAGATGTAAACCGTTGCTACCAGGACCTTTCTTGGGAGGTTTTGATGAAAGTAGGAAAAAAGACAAAAGGTACCACATGATAAGTAGGGGATGGGAGGAAGGGTGGGTAAATGTCACAGGCAGAGAAGATTTGGAGCACTGAATGTCACAGAATTCAGCTTAGGGACAAGCTTGTGGGAAGCTCTGACTCATTTCTGCCTGAGCAGCCCTGGAAAAAGGTGTGCTGTGTTATCTGAAAGTTGGAATGATAAGACTGGGAGACAACAAAGAGATTCTGGTATCAGAGGCTGGTTTCCAACTTCTATCATTCTTTATGTCTTTAGAACTTAAAAGTTGGGTCAGTTCTTAGAGAATCACCCTTCAGATGACAGGTAATCACAAAAGCATTGTCTGTGTGTGTGTTCATGTGTGTGTTTGCCTGTTTTCTCTCCCATTAGACTGTAAACTTCTTGAGAATAGGAACTGTCTTTTGCCTCTTTTTGTATCCCCAGGGCTTAGTACAGTGCCTAGCACATAGAAGGTGCTTCACAAATATTTACTGAATTGAGAAGGTAGATATTTAGGTAGTAAACAGAGGCAGGAAGAGAATCTGCCTTTTAACTGCATAGATAAGGCACAGTTCCTGGCCTGTTCCAGGCTCTCAGTGATGAGAGCTCAGCACATTTGTTATCTCTTGAGAATTTTTTTTTTTAATCTCCACACTTTCTCAAAGCTAAAAATGGAAAGTTTTCAACAATCTAACAGGACCAGGAGCAAATGAGATCTACAGCCTGAAGGCACTCAGTAGTACTTAAATTACCCCTTAAAAATCAATGGACATATTTTAAGCCCAGCACATTTATTTGTTTTAGTAAACTAATACTACATCATCAACAACATGGCAGGACTGCCCAAGCCAAATTGCTTCAGATCAATTCCCAAGGATGGAGAACAATATTTATCTTTTGTCCTCCCATGACAAATGATTATCAGAACCTCTATTTTCTAGCCACTTTGGGGAATAGGGGAGCCTCTGGGGCCCATGTGGGGCTCCACTTGACAAATGAGCTGGCAATAGTCAAATGAGACATGGTTTTCCTCTCTCCTGAACTTGAGATACTTTCTATCGACCAGGAAAACAAAGACCAATAACACTGACCACTTCCATCTGCAGTGCCACAGAACACTACAAGCACACAAACCCAGAGGGACAAATTCACCTGTCAAATGTCATTTTTCTTATATTAAAAAATGCTGACTTGCCTCATCTTGGAGGAATGCTGGAACAGACTTGCTCATCCTTTTGAGTTTTTCGAGATGTGCAAATTGGTTATCGGGAGGTGAAGGCACTGTGGAAACTAAAGAGTAGCAGGTCTGTTTTCAAAATATTCTCACCACTGTTAGAAAACATTTCACTCAATTTAAATCAAACATTTCAATGAAGAGAGATGTGTTTGTTCAGAGACTAAAGGAACAGAGATCCACATGCAGGAACGTGATGAAGAAGACACATGCAGTGCTGATAAATTAGATATAGATATATAACAAGGAGCTGAACCAAATCCAAACTGAAAACTAGGATAAAATAGGAGATCCAAAGACCACTGTACTAAAGAGTCAGGGGATATGGATTCCTGGAGCTCTGCCAGTTTCTGGATGAGTGACTTTGAGCAAGTCATTTTCCTCTCTAGCCATCAGTTTAAAATTTTAGGGGTTTGAACATGATAATCTCCAAAATCTCTTCCAGGTCAACATTTCTGGAACTGGGCCTGAATTATATTAAGAGTTTTTCAATGCAAATTGGTTTTTAATTATTAACTCACATCAGAATAGAGCAAGCTCACCTTAGGTTCATAATAGAATTTGCATTGCAATTTAATAGTTCACCTCCCTGAGATACACTATACATTTCAAACATGCTGCAGGCTGAGAAACTATTTCATTTGGATTGTCTGAATTTCCTAACATAATTTGGTTCTGAAAAGTCCTCTTGCCCTTGAATATCTAAAAATTTAAATATAAATATATTGATATTCTTTACAAGATATAGTAATAACTGTCATATGCACAGATAGTACTTTCAAGTTCACAAAGCACTTTATATATATTATTTCATTTGACCCTCAAAGGAACCCTGTGAATTAAATCCTATAAGTATTATCTTCTTCACTTTACAACTGAAGAAATAGGGCTTTCAGAGCTTAAGCAGCTTGTCCAGGGCTACACAGCTTTTAATAATCTGCAGTGGGGTTAGATCCCAGGTTTTCCTGGTTCTAGGTCCAGCACACACTCTCTTTTCCTCTCTCAGGCTCCACAGCCTCTCAATAAAAGATGGCAGTGGAGAAATCGTTGATCTTTTGTAGCTCAAAACTGGAAAGCTAGTTTTCTGACAATGGCTCACTCACAACCACAGAAAAGGGTGAATTTAAAAACCTTTTGTTTTTTTCTCTCCAAAGAATCTAAATCTCTGTGTCAATTATTTGTCACTGGGCCAAAATCTGTGGAGAAGCACCCAAAGAATGCTGAATTTGGCATAAGAGGATCTATGTTCAAATTCCTATTACTGCTACTTCCTACCTGTAGGTCAAAGAACCTCTCTGGACCTTAGCTTCTCTTTTATAAAATGAAGGCAAGCTTTAAAAGCCATTATGGCTCTAAATTTATGATCCCATGACATCAATTTAAAATAGTCAAATGGACTTGGATTGCATTGCATTGCAATGACCCAAAATATGATCAGACTGAGCCCTGGCTCTTAATAATGTATTCTTGAATAACATATAATAAAGAACAAACTAAAAAACAGATTTTAGTGACCATTTCACCAGACATTATTGTTATTCTATAGTGTATCCTCTAACAGGGGTACAGAGGTATAACTAGCAGATAAGAAAATCAGGAGAAATGCAAGAACTAGCTGGTCTCTGGGGTCCCTTCTTGGTTCTGATCTTCTCTGATGAAAAGAAGCATCACTTACATGAACGACCCGTTTATTGTTACACTGGAATGTACCTACTCTGGTAATATTCCATTTTTGCATATAGTTCATGGGAACTTTGCTGACTTCCACATGAGCTTAGGCTCCATGAAATCAGAAAATGGTTCCATGAAATGTCCTGAGAACTCTTTCTTATCTATCATGTGGCCTAAAATAAGTTTCAGAACCAGGCCTATTTCTAGCATGTTGTTTTTTTTTAAAAGGTAGTACAAAATTAATGGACTAGAGTGCTAGACCTAGGAGTCAGAAAGCCCTGGATTTAAGCGCCAGTTCGTCTCCTTCCCAACTATGTGATCTTTGGGCAAACATCCCCGGGGCCTGAGCTTAGCACACATAGGACAACACTTTGTACTACTTATCTTACAAGACTGATGCTAAATTCAAATGAGCTAATATAAATAAAGTGCCTGTGTGACCCTAAAGGGTCATATAAATACCTGCTTGTATTGGTCTTGCTCAGAATTTAAATACTGCAATTATATCGTAGTCAAGTGATTTTAACAAAAGGTTGAATCTTGTGGACAAACATACAACTCCCAGCTTAAATACAGTAAAGGAGTAGCTATTGGGTATGTAGCATGTATTGGAAGCAATCTGTGAGCCAGGGCCTAGACCTTCTTTCCTAGGGGTCTACTTGCACCTGGCCTGTAGCAGAAGCTTCTGTGCTTATAATCAGCCACAGTCAGACACATTGTATGTACACTGACCCTGACATAGTGATGTCACTTTGGTTATCTTTGAGCATGAACGACGTTCATTTACAAAGAAGTACAGGAACCTGGGCTCACACATGACTCTAGCTTCTGCTTTCTCCAAGTGTTCAGCCAATTGGGTAATTTTGGGGGAGGGGGATATGCCTATTATTTCACTTTCCAGGCCAATCTGGGGCAAGAGCCAAAAAGAGGAAATAAAATGCCTTACCACAGACACTTCAAAAGACAATTGGAAAAGCCAAACATCTGCAGGCAGAAGGCTGGGACAGAGCCCCAACAAGGGCTCAGGGCCTGGGCTTCCTTCCCTCTTTTGACTGTTCTAGTCTTTTGTCATGTCATGAGCTGAAGCAGAGGAAACATAGAACCTTCAACTCGGGTTTGGAAGGAAAATCGAATAGGCCAATCTTTGATTTCAGGCTTTAGGCTACAGGTCACGTCCCATTGAGGATGGCTCAAATGAACTGCCCTTGCACCAAGATGTCAAGTCCAAATGTGGGAACATTTATTAGCAGCCTAGTGTTTGCAGAATACTATACTATGTGCTGAAGGAGAGTCACAGTTTCCATAAGATGACAGTCTTATCCAGTCTTAACTTTATGATTAGTTTGTTAAGTCACTGTAGTAATTAGGGTTTTTCGTTTTTTTGTAGGTGGTATGGTAAGGAGGAAATCAAAAGAGCTGCTGGACAAGTCTTATTTGCCTTTCCAAGCTTTCATCTCTTCATCTATAAGATGAGGATAACACTACTTTCTCCACAGTGACTATCTCACAGGGTGGTGGTTATAGAGAAAGCATTTTGAAAAATACTGAAAGCCTAAAAAAATCTGAACTACCGTTTATGGTACTGGCTAGCTGGCTGAGGAACATTAGCCCCTGGAAGACCTTAGACATAGCATTTGTTTGTTCTCATGAGATCACAGTTAGAGCTGGAAGGAACCTCAGAGGTTAAACTCCTTGTTTTATAGATGAGAAGTGTGAGGCCTGGAGAGGTTAATCGACCTAGTCACAGCTAGTTAAGTGGAAGGGATACGATTCAAATCCAGGTCTCCTAACTTCCATATCCTGAACTTTCTGCCTATTACTGTATTAGTGCTTCCAGCGTCAGCTATCTCCATTCAAATTTAACATCTTTTCTGATTCCAAAGTGCTCGAGGCCAAATGGGAACTACCATCCAGAATTATTCATAATCTATAGATGTCTGTATATGGTTGTGAACATCGATCCATATACACACATACACACATAGATGTTTAATGAGAATTGGAAACATCTCATTCTTGTTAAAGGCACATGCAAAAAGGGTCAATTTGTTCATTCTATAGTCTGATGCTACAAAGTACAAGAAACACAGCTGATGGCTGTTACTGAAAGAGGGTAATACCAGGTGTCAGTGACACTGGGGTTCCATCCTTGCTCTGCCAATAACTAGCTATGTGACTATGGGATGATCATTTCACCTCAGTTTTCTCATCTGTAAATGAAGGAGGTGGGACTCTATGATCTCTAAGTTACCTGCCATTCTTCTAACATTCTGTTTTTAAGGATCTTCTATCTGGGCCAGGGGTTCTTAACCCGGGGTCCATGGTGTGTGGACAGATTTCAGTGCGGCCTATCAATTTAGTTTTTTAAAATATTTTGGGGTGGGGGTGGCTAGGTGGCGCAGTGAGTAGAGCACCGGCCCTGGAGTCAAAAGGACTTGAGTTTGGATCTGGCCTCAGACACTTAACACAAACAAACAAAAAAAACCTAGCCGTGTGACCTTGGGCAAGTAAGTTAACCACAATTGCCCTCCAAAAAGAAAAAAAATATATATATATATAGGGGGTGGCTAGGTGGCGCAGTGAATAGAGTACCGGCCCTGGAGTCAGAAGGACCTGAATCCAAATCCAGCCTCAGACACTTAGCACAAAAACTGGCCATGTGACCTTGCACAAGTCACTTAACCCCAACTGCCCTCCAAAAAAAAAAAATTTTTTTGAAAATTATTTCAATATAATTGGTTTCCTTTGCAATCCTATGGATTTTATTTCATGTGCTTAAAAATATTACTCTAAATGACTAACCATGTAACCTTGAGCAAGTTGCTTAACCCCAATTGCTTATAAAAAAAATATATATATTACCCTAAAGGACATCAGACTACCTAAGGGGCCCATGCCACAAAACAGGTTAAGAAGCCTATTCTAGAACAAAGTCTATATTCTAATATTTACACTCTAAGGTTCCTTTCCAGCTCTAACATTCTATGACTGCTTAAGAACCATGTGGTCCTTAACGGACTATGTTTAACTGTAAGCAGGTCACTCAGGCCATTCTATCGAACAGGACTCAGTGAGCATCAGAAATATTCCTGAAAAGGCAAACAAGACTCAACATCAACACATTTGTTCCCATTTATAAGCCCTACCCTCAAGATGAATTATGAGTTAATGTCCTCCAGAGAGCACTTTGCATGTTTCCAATTCAGACCCTAACAATGAAATAGTTTTGTGAGCTGCAGGTATTAGGTAACAAACACATAGCATTATTAATGAGGTTAGTTATTTTAATAGAGCTAGACACTTAATATGGTGCCAGGGTTCTACTCTTTGAGGGGTTTGCTGTTAGGGTCCAACTACTCACTTCCTGGTATGTATTCATTTGTAGATTGTGGCTGATCTGTTTTCTGATCTGCTCAGAAGAGCAACATTGAGAATAACATTTTAACAAAGTCATTAAAAATACATGAAAAGAGAAAGTTACAACATCTATAATCAAGACTAAGGATTCTATCAGATAGAATCAGAGCTCGTCTTCTCTTCCTCAGGGTAATTCCTCATTGAACATTTTAGATCATTTCTGACCTAGGAGAAATCTGTAAAATTATCAACCTGTGAAAACATCTTCACTATCAATAAAAAATGTCCACCAAGTAGAAATGTGTACAAGTAGCCATTTGTTTAAAGGGGAATGGCATGATTCACCAGAAAGGGTATTTGATTAGGATCTAGGAGACCTGGATTCAAGTCCCAACCTTCCCACTAAGAAAGTTTTGTGTCTCTGAAGAAATCACACAGATTTTCTGAACCTCAAAGTCCTCCTTATCTGTAAAATGGGGATATGGCTACTGCTTATTTTAAGGATAAAATAAGAATCAGTCAAGTACTTTGAGAAAGATATCACTAGAGCTAAATGTTAGAGATGAAAAATATTCTCATCACTGTAAGGTCAGACATCAGATGCTTTCTTCTTTTTTGGGGGGCGCAAGGGAAGGTGTCAGAGAAAACTGAATAGACTACCTACTAAGGTCTGGAGGGGTGGGTTGTCATCTGTATCAGTAGAGGGAATTCCTATATCAATGGAATCATGGATATTTTGAAGTTTTGGGCTTTGAAGTACTGGGCTTTTAAAAATGAATCCTCTTGCTTTGATGTGGCAAGGCTTACAATGCATGTATTTCTATGATTTAACTCAACACTGTAGCAAACTCCAATAACAACAACAAAGAACTTTTTGTGTGAATACAAATAACATGTTTGTAAATTCTTAAGCCACATTTCTAAAACTTAAAAAAATTAAGATTCATTTAAGTTCTATCTTCTTCCCTGCCCCTGATGAAGCAATTGTTATTCAAACAGACTTCAAGCAGCACCAAATTTATATCAGCACCTCTTTCTAAGTCTAAAATCTACATCAGTATTTAGACTAGCCAACCTTCTGGACTGCTGATGTTTTCAAGCAGAGCATCTTAACTTGGGGACCATGGACCCACCCCTAGGGTCTATAGATCTATTTTAGGGGGTCCATGAGTAAAAATATACCTTTATTTAAACTAACCTCTAAAATTTAGCATTTCCTTCAATTAAGTATTTTAAAAACATTATTCTGACAAAGGGTCCATAGGCTTCTCCAGCCTGACAAAAGAATCATGACACAAAAAGCATGAGAACCTCTATTTTAAAACAAATCTCTTCATTTTCAAGAGGTCCTTAGGTTTCGGTAACCTGGGTTTCCCTGCTATGCTAGGGCAGGATCTCCTGGTCCAAGAAGGTGACTGGAATAAAACTGCAGATCAGTTTTTTTCCTCACAATAGCCCCATAGAGGAGGTGGGGTCAGCCTAATCAGCCCCATAGTACAGATGAGAAAACAAGGCCCTGCTCCTCCTCGGTTACTCGGTTTCTCACACCGCCCCAACACAGCAGTAGCCAAATGTATGAATAATTCACCCACAGAACCAGTCCCACCCAGACACAACTCCTCACTGGCTCCAGGGGCTTTTTCTTTTCCAGACGTCACCAAGAAAGAATCAAGACAAGCATCCCTGAAATACAATTTTCTTTTTTTTTTTTTAAAGCCCCCAGTCTCCTCAGTTGAGGCATTCATTCTTAAGAGTTTCTCACCGACCTGAAGGAATCGACATCAGAAGCATTTGGAAAAAGACCAGTCATACATGAAGCAAACAGAACCAAAACCTCATATTCCTTAGGCATCTGTGATCACACGATGACAAGCAGAGGTTCTTATTTATACCTGCCAAGAGTGAGTGTCACTATGGCTGCTGTCAGAGGGACCCCAGAGCCTAAGACAGGCATGCAGAGACAGATAAGATATTTACCATCTTCAGCACTACGCACTAAGTCTTCTGGCAGAAAATCTACTTTGCCTTGATCTGTGCAGGAGAAAGTAACACACGGTTAACGATATGCATCTCAGGGAGGCGTTTCATCGGCTGCCCCCCGAGGAGTTAGCAGAAATTACTCAGGATGGAGCGAAGAGGGGGTGGGGTGAAGGCAGGCTATAGGACCAAACAAGATGTCTTCCCCCCAAATACTTTCCCTCTGGATTAGCCGCTTGAGCCTGGTGCCACGGCAGGAGCTCCCACTTCAGAACTGATGCAGTTTACATCAGTACAGATGACTCCCAAGGGTCAGTGGGTTAATGCAGAGCAAGCGCAGCCCGGCAGCAGCAGAAAGCACAGGGCTGGAACACTCTCCGTTGAAATGAACAAAGAAAAAGAGAAAATGCTGGTCATGACTAACACCTTCCCAAACCCACGGCCCATGACAAATATTTGTGTGTATGCATCATCCTTTCCACAAGCCTTGGGAAGGCGAGCAAAGGGACCTCGCTTGGGGACCAGCTGCTAAGTGGAATTTTGGCAGGCTGCAGGCAGAGTGGGGTATCAGTATTTGGAAAGGAGTGTGCAGGCACACCAGTCAGTTTGAATATGATTTTGGTTTAACCCTAAACATCCCTGAATGCTTTGAAAATAGCAATAGGCACCATAGAAAAGACAGTTTTACAAAATGGAACAATCCTTGACTTTGTCTGCTCCTCAGTGCCAACGATAAAAGGGGGGATGGACAACTTCCTGACAATGAGAGTCATTCCCCAAAAAAATGAGCTGCTTTGGGAAGCAAGGAGCTCCCAGTCACTGGAACTGTTCCAGCAGAGACCACCTGTTATAAAGCTTGTAGGGCAGATTCCTGCACTGGGTGAAACAATGTCTAACATCCTTTCTAAGATTCTTTAGGTGGCTGACATTGAAATTTGAGGCAAGCAGATGAGTTTCAGAGATCTGTGATGCTCCAGGTGGAGGCAGCTGTTTGGTGGGGAAGATGTTGCTTTTAGTTTTAATACTGATTTTACTGACTAAGAGGAAGGCATGACGAAAAGTCTGGAAGAGTCTCTGACAAGTGGATGAATTCAACATGGTTTGGCACTGGATGACCCTTTGCTGGAAGTTCAGGGAGAACATGAACTCTTGAGATTTAAGTAAAAGTGGCAGCCAGGCTTCCCAAGTTTTCATGAGCATCCCTGTACGTTACTAAGCTCAGGAAACATTTGCTGGCTGATGGACAAGTCAAATGAGCGTGTGCTAATGGCAATATGATCCACAGCCATTGGTGAGCAGCATGGCTAATCAGTCTTTGAATGACCAAGACTGATGTTCAAAGAGAAGACAAAAGATAAGCCCATTGGAGCAGGGGTAGAGGGAGAGAAAGAGGAATAAAGACAATTTAGAAACAAGGTCTCTGAAGTCAAGAACTGGCTCTCTATCTCTATATCATGCACCAAATGCATGGCACCTAACACAAAGGCCATGTACCACATGCTCACTCCACAGCTAACTGGCCCCACAGTAGAGTGCCATGAGTGGGAAAAACTCGAGACAGGACTCAAAGACGCCAGAGTCTGAATCCAGATGCTGCCACTTTTGGGCTGTATTGGTGAGGGTACTCGGTCACTTACAGTTTCTCTAAGACTCGGTTTCCTCATGGCAAAATATGAAAAATCATATAACTCTGGAGAGCATACTCTAGTGGACAGAGAGCTGGCCTGGGAATCACTAAGACCTGGGTTTGAATTCTGCCTCTGGCATATATTATCCTGAGCTAGTCACTAGCCTCTCAGTGCTCCCAGACAATTAGCTCAGACTACAAGTTGTAAGGAAGGTGCTCGCTCATCTGCAGAGTTCTTTATTCTGCTGAAATCAAAGCTCTACACAAATAGACAGATATATAGATATAAATAAAGGTATATGTTACATTTCCCAACCTGCCTTACAAGGATTTTGAAAGGGAATTGCTTTGTAAATAGTTACGTAATATTATATGTTATTATTTTTTTAAATAAAAAGAATATTTAATTTTGAATATTTAGGTTGGCAATGGTTGAGTAAGTGCTCAGATTAGGCTATCTGAAAAAACAAGGTGAGTAGTGGAAAGAGGCATTCACAGGCATATGGCTTCAAACCTCAGTTCTGCTTTTTGCCTATGTGACCTTGGTCAAGTCACTACCCCTGTCCGAGTCTCAATCTCCTTTGGAAAATGAGGGGGTCAGATTAGACAAGAGACCTTTATTTCAGGTCTAAATCCCAGGTTCCTACAATACCATTCAACAAAACCAAAAAGTTTCTAGAAGCCCCTCCCCATGCTGTTATTTCATAAGCAAAGCTCCAGCCACCTTTGGGTGAGTTTCACGAAAGTCATTTTGCTAGTTCCCTGTGGGAAGGTTAGTCTGCCCTGTCTAAACCCAAGTTAGGGGCTGGTGTGGACCTCCATGCAGCTGGGCCAAAGCCTAGCATTCAGGGCATGTGGAAGCTCAGATAAGGCATGAGCAGCAGGGAAAGCTTGATCCTCACTTGATATGTCTGATGGAATGTCCTCTAGGCTTTGGGAAGGCATTTTCCTATCAGCATTCCTTTTCAAAGCCTTCAAAACAGGATTTGACTCTTCTTCTGAACCTGTCATGAGACAAAAATGGTGAAACACTGCCCAATACCTTCCCTCACCTCCACTGTCTTAGGTATCAATAAATGCTTCAACTGGGAATGTTGCCTACTGAAAAGTATCAAGCCCTCTTTGCCTATAATTATGCTAAGGAATTCCAAGTTCCCATAAGAAAGGAATTTTACCCCCAAAAAGCATGTACTGGGATTGCTGGGGCTTTTCTTTCTCTCTTTAAAGTTTCAGGTATTAGTGCAAACAATGAGTCCTCCTGCAGTGGTTGCATTATTCAAATTCACACTGCATATTTCCATCCAGATGAAGCCAATGACCATATTTTACAATTTTAATTTCAAATGTGTAGACTTCACGGGATTCATGCTTTGTATTAATCAGGACCTAGCTCTATACTTGCTGGTTAAGAAATAATTAGGAAGGCAATAAAAAACAAAAATACAATAATTAGGATTACCATTCATCAGTATAGACCTTTTTGGGGTATACATGTTTTGAATAGTGCCATGTTGAAAACCTGCCATTTCATATGCCAACACTGAGGCAAGGTACTAAATTTTAACAAAAATTAACTTCAACTCTTCCCAAGGTTAGGATTCACGTATTTACTATATGTGTATATTCTTGAGAATGGAGGTTTCTGTTATATCACACCTCATTTGTAGAGGTACTGCCTCTACAAGTTGGTACTATCAACACAAAAAAAAAAAGGCTCCTTTCTCTTTCAGAATTAAGGTTCTCTCACAGTGGGTTATTTTCAGAATCAGAGAATTTCAGAGTTCAAAGTGACCTCTAAAGCTGTCTGGTCAATCTATTGTGTAAAAAGGATTCCCTCTACAACAAAATGGTCCAACAAACAGTCATCTGGACCTTGCTTAAAGGCCACAAGGAATGGGGAACTCAGAACCTCCCTAAGGCAGCCCCTTCCACTTTAGGATTGGTCAAATTGGATGGCTCCTCAAACCAAGTCTCAATCTGCCATTTTTTTTTTTCAATTTCTACCCCTGGCTCCTAGTTCCATCACACCTGAAAAGGATTAGATTTGTTCTGCTTAGTCCCAGAAAGCACAACTAGAAGTGTCCTACCTTTCCATGCTGAGTGCACACTATGTTCTTTGCTGTTTATGTTCCAATAAAACTAGCCTACTGGCCAGAACTGGAAGCTAACTATAGCAGTGAACAGAGTGCTAGGTCTGGAGTCAGGAAGACCTAAGCTAAAAACCAGCTTTAAACACTTACTAGCTGTGTGAGCCTAGGCAAGTCATTTTCCTTGTCTGCCTCAATTTCCTCATCTGCAAAATGGAGATAATAATAGCACCTACTATCCAGGGTTATGAGGATCAAATGAGATATTTGTATATTGCTTAGCAGAATGCCTAGCACGCAGTAGGGGCTTAATAAATGCTTATTCCTTTTTTCCCCCTTCCTTCTTTACTATATGCTATTCCTTGTATAGCACATTCCACATTCCACTTCTTTACTACAAGCTGTCACCCATACCTACAATGTCCTACCTCCCTACTTTTGCCTCTTGGAGCCCATACCTCCCAACCTGGCTCAACCTGAGCATCACCTTTCCTGATACCTATAGTGGTTAGGCCAACCCTCTCCACCACACCCCACCCATACCTGCCACAGCATTTATTTTATGCTATTTCCTTCATTTACTTAAATGTGAATATACAGATTCCTTCCACTAGAGTGTAAGGTCCCTGAGGCCAGGAATCCTCTTCAGTCTTGTATTTGTATCTGTAGCTGGACTGTTGTCGGCTGATTAAAGCTGCACAGAGGCAGGTTTCAAATCAATGTAAGGAAAAAATTCCTAACAATCAAGAGATATCCAGAAGTGAAAATGGTCTGCCCTGAGAGGACTGCTGAGTTCCCTCTCATAAGAAGTCTTGATGTTGGATGACCACTTGTCAGGGGTACTGTAGAAAGGATTTTTATTCTGGTACTAGTTGGACCAGATGGCTTCTGAGGCCCTTTCCAACTCTTTAATAACGTGAATCATTTGGCACAAATGGGTGTAATCCCCAATTGGCTAATGAAAGATGAACCTAACAGCTGTTGGTCAGATTAACCCAAAACTCGAAATTTTGCCACAAAGAGTGAAGTCATTCTATTTCTACCAATAGAAATGGTAGAAATGGAAAATTCTTGAAATTATAGCCATCCACTGGGGGAAAATGTTGATTATGGGAACTTACGGTACCATTGGGTCAGGCACCCTCCATCATCTATGATTCATGCTAATCACTTCACTTCTCACCATTTGCTTCTGACAACTCTGCCAAAGTTGGATACTAATCAAGCTGGGAATAAGGGTAACTACAGTAAAACCGTGAAAACCGAAGAGTAACTTCCCAAATCTGGAACCACAGGTGGCAATGATCTCAGATGTTTGTAGGCTGAGCCACCGTTAAACTCAAAGATTTAAACAGGGCTTAGAGTTTCATTATTTATGATTTCCCTTTCCTATTCCCTTAAAGATGGAATAGGGCGGGCAGACAAACCTGTCATATTAGAACCAGCACCCACTCGGGGCAGTGGAGATGATCAGATTTCCTCAGGTAAGAGATAAAAATTATTTCCCCAATTTCAAACCATCTCAAGAAGAATCATTTTAGGGTTTCCTCTTAGATGAAGTACTAGAGGAAAAAGCATTTCTGTGGCTCTTTCTCCCTGGTATTTAGCCAACGATGCCATGAAACTGTTCCTGAAACCCAAATATTGGGCCCATTTGTGGCACAGAAACTCCCATGGCAGCCTCACTTAAAGAAGCTCCATCAAGTCAGTAATTTTCTCATAAGCAAATAAAAAAATCATTATTCCCTATCAGGAGAATATTTTAGCATGTCTAGCCCCAATATTATTAGTTTTTTTTAAAGGAAATAGAAGCAACAAAAACTCAAATATGATGAGTTTTATGGGGGAATATATAATGAAATAATAACATAGAGGATGGTTAACAATGAAATCACCTTATATGTGCCCAAACAAACATAAAGAACATGTTTGTGATGTACGTTTGTTCCCCCACTAAAGTATTCCCCAGCTTCCTCAGCTTCTAGTATGGAACTGACTGGATTCCTGGAGGTTTTGCCAGTACAGCCTAAGCCCTGTCAGGTCCTCTCCAAGATGCAAAAGGTCCAAGTATGAAGCTGGCAATGGACTATGTGTCTGCTCTCTAAGGAATGGCCTAGACAGGCTCATCACTAAAAATCTGGCCACCACTTTGGTGAATTTTGAAGGAGTCATGAAGGAGGTAGAGCAACCTATAAATATTTGTCTCTCCAGAGTATAGGGGGGCTATAATACAGGTCAGTGCAGAAAGAATCTAAGCAGAGAGAAAAATTAATCTTTTAGTAAATAGTTAAGGCACGAATACACACAGATATGGATAGACAGATGAACAGATAGATACATGGGGTGTGCTGGTAAATGGTTAACAACTGGCCTTAAGAAAAAAAAATGCATGACAAGTTTTTCAGTTTAATCTGCATTACTGACATCTTCTCCATCACTTTCTTAAGTCCTACAAAACAATAAATCCAGCTCTGATTTGTAACATTTACCAATTTTTGAGGTGTGAAGTATTCACATTTTAACAATGACTCTCCTGAGCTGGCTCCAATACACCCCTAAAACAGGTACATAGATAGATATAGAGGTAGACAGATGCATAGATAAAGATGGATGTATCAATATATAGAAAGATAGAGATAAAAATAAGAAGAAGGGGGGGGTAGAGATGAATGTATAGATAGAAAGAGAAGGAGAAACAGAGGAAAAGAAAGAGACAGACAAGGAGAGAGACAGTGGCAGACAGCTAGATGGCACAGTGGATAGAATGTTGGGCCTGCAGTCAGGAAGACCTGAGTTCAAATGTGGTCTCAGACAGTTCTTAGCTTGTGACCCTGGGTAAGTCATTTAACCTTGTTTACCTCAGTTTTCTCACCTGTAAAATGAGCTGGAGGAGTGAATGGCAAACCACTTCAGTATCTTTGCCAAGAAAACTCCAAATAGGGTAAACAAAGACATGACTGAAAACAACTGAAATGAGAGACAGACAGAAAGACATGTATTTCTTCTCAAAGTTCCAGTCATTATGGTATCAAGGATCATATACTTAAGACTTGGAAGGGCTCTTAGAAGTTATCTGCAATCTCCTCATTTATAGAAGAGGAAACTGAGACTCCGAGAAGTTGACTACCTTGTTAAAAGTCACACAGGAGTAAGTGGAAAAGCCATGAATGGATCCAAGGTCCTGTGACTCCATACCCCATGGTTTTTTGTTTGTTTGTTATGGGGAGGGGGAGAGGTACTTGAGGTTAAGTGACTTGCCCAGGGTCACACAGCTAGTAGGTATTTAAGGCCAGATTTGAATTCAGGTCTTCCTGACTCCAAAGCCAGTGGTCTATCCACCTGCCTATCTAGCTACCCGTCCTATGTTCTTTCTACTGGACTTTGCTGTCTTCTGCAAATGAGGCAACAAGTCTAGACCCCACAAGAAAATTCATTTAATCCCTCTCCCCTCCACAGGACTCATGTAAATATGTTAGAGAAGGCCAAATGAATCATATTTTTAAAGTGATTTCATAAATTACAATCCTCTATATTTTGGGAGAAGGATGAGATGGTATCCAGAAGTGATTTCATCAGTGTAGGGAACTCCTAGAGTGAAAATTCACTCCTACTACTGAGGGAGACCAGCAGAGTCTCAGCGAGTAGCCTGGGGCCCCAAGAGGTAAGATAACTTCCTAGTCTGCCCGGAGGCAAGGCCTGAATCCAAGTATTCCTTGACCCCAAAGCCAGCCTCTACACAATTAACTTCATGTAACAGTAGCCATTGTTCCCTTTATGAAAGAAAAATTAGAGATTTTTAAAAACTCAAAATGCTCACGGGAAGAACTTCTCCAGCTGTCTGTATTAGAACTGACATATTCATCTGAAAAATCCGAACTAGAGGAGCTTTCTCTTTCTTCTTCTCCTTTCTTGTTTGTTGTTGCTAGAAACAGTTCAACCCTGCTTATTTTAGAAGAACGTGTCTTTTCTCGTGGAAGTGACTCACTGGAGTCCCTGCATGTGGCCCAATGGTGTTTTTCCGATGGGTCTTCACTGGTGACCTGAAAAACCTGTCCTCTCGTGGCCCCACGTGCATAGTCACCAGTACCTCTGTCAATGACATGCTCTCTAAGTTCATTCTTTGCTGGCACGATTCCAGGGTTACACATTCTACTTTCGGAATCCTGCCACCCTCCTTCACCACTGGCCACTGCTTTATCTTTAACGAATTGCTGGCCTTCTGGTTTCAAAACTTTTCTCTTAACCTTCACCTTAGCATCTCCTGGGTTCCATGAATACAAATGGGGCATTTTTCTGGACAGTTTTTCCTGCTCCGATGGTGAGGCTTCAAAACTGAGAGTTCCCTTTCCTTCTGTCACTGTAGGCAAAGTCACAGAGGCTTCCTTAAGGATTTTCTCAAAACCTAAGTCAAATGCACTTTCAATTATTAAAGGCGCCAAAGACTTTTCTATAGTTTCCTTGATTTCCTCAAAGAAATCTGGGCATTGGACTTCAGAAGCAGCAGTCTGACCAGAAAAGGCTGACCCACCTACCCACTCAGCCTTAGAGTTCTTCGTTATATCATTCCCCATTTTCAAGGGAGGGCTTTCAGAGACTTCACTAAGGAGTTTTTCTAAGCCAATATTGAATTCTCTGAGTTCAGCTTTAGGCTGAACGATGGTTTTTGTCACAGTTTCTGATATTTCCTGGGGTAATTCTTTGGAATGTTGATAACTAGGAGGGCCAGGCTGGGTAAGAGATTGGTCCAGGTAAGGTGGATTACAACAATGTACAGAAAATATACCTGATGCCTCTTCACTAGGTTCTTCTAAGCCCATGTCAATAGCCTGGGAACTCTTTTCATCTGGATCCACTGTCTCTCCAGCCATCCAAGCTGGAGAGTTTATCTGGTCATGTGTTCCTACCACCCCGCCTTCAGATAACTCTGGCTGCCGCTCTCCAGGAACTGCCCTTCTCTCTCTGGTGGAATTCATCACATCTTCTTGGGCTTCCTTGTGAAGCTTCTCCAATGCAGTGTCCAAATTATTCAATTCAATTTTGGGGAGGACTGTTTTTTCTATTGTCTCTGAAATTTCCCTTTGCAGAGGCTTTCCCTTGTCCTGGAGGACAGCATTAACAGAGTGGAAAGAAGAAATCTCTTGGGAAGAGTTGGTTTTCTTCCCAAAAGACTCCTTAAGATTAGCAGTCTGATAAAGTAAATGGGAAGAAGCAGGAGGTTCCTGCAATAGTCCCTTTTGACTTATTTCATAATCACCACTTTTTATTTTGGGAAGGACCACAGTATTATCTGAGGCATCTCCCACCTCTTCAAGAGTTATCCCCACTTCCTTCTTATGAAATGAATTGTTATAACTCTGCTCCATCACTTTTTCATAAAACCTTATCTGCTTTGACAAAGAACTAGTCCCAGTGGAAACAGTTTCTGACTTAACTTGACTAGAAGAGTCTGGAAGCTCAGGGGCTTCCTTGAATGGTTTTTCTGGACTGGGAATAAATGGTTTACATTTAGCCTCTGGTGGGTCTAGAGTGCTGGCTGTGCTTATCTTTGGGTTCTGCTGTGGAGACTCAGATCTTTTCTCAAAGTCAGTCAAATCTGTCTCCTGGAGACATACTCTATTTTCAGGAAGACTGGGCTCATGCTTATTTTCTGGAGTATCTTTGTCACCAACTGGCTGAAATGACAGTGATGGAGCTCCCTCAAGTAGTTTCTTTAAACTTCTATGAAAAGTGTCTTGGTATTCTTTAGGCATAACATTTGTTTTCATGACTGATTCCTTCACTTCTTTCCTTGAGAAATGCCCTTCTTCCTTCAACTTTGGAGGGACCAACCAGTCTAGATGTTCATCCACATTTTCCTTTGATGGCACATTCCTTGGCAATTGAATGGACTTTGCTGGTGATTTCAATGGAAATGTGGCTTCATCTGAAAGTATCTGAGGAATCAGCTTTGAATCTTGCTCCCCTATTTCCTCTCCACATGATGCTTTGTTTTGTTTTAGAAGGTCCTGTCCTGCTGAAGCACTTTTTTCTTTGGTTAGCTCAGTTTCATCAAACTCCTTGTCTTTCTGGTTATCTAAAGACAATGATTTTTTACCACCTGGATAAGTGCTGTTGTTTGTACTACCTGAATTAGTTCCCATGTCCCAAAAGTTTCTCAAATTCTGAAACTGTGAAGGATTGCTAATTTGCTTTGGGAAGTTTTTGTTCCTCCTTTCCTCCAAGGTCCAAACCTTAAAGTTAGGATTTTGTGGGCCTATAGAAGATCTGTCATTTTCCAAATGGGGATAGGCTTCACCCCTTTCATGAGAATCATGCTTTGATGTTGGAAAAATCATACCCCTTTTGGATTGCAAACTATCTGTCATAAGAAGATTGGCAGATTCACTTTGAAATGAAGGTATTTTACCTGGTTGGTCCACTGAGGGATACCTTCTGGATGTTCCCATTATATGGGGCCTGAACCCATCAGAGTTAACTGAGGAACAGAAGCCAGGGCCGTGAGATATCTGGCCATTCTTATTTAGGTCCACTCTTTTGGCAATGACTCGGCCAAACTCATTCTGGTCTTCAGTCAAATTTTTCACAGACAAATCCACTGATTTCATAGGCCAATTTACTGTAGCAGGCACTTGTACCTGGTTTCCTGCTGAACTGGGCACCCTACCAATCAGTTTAGCTGTCTTCCCTCCTCCTTCCCAGAAGGATATCCGATCACTTACTTTTCTATATTTCTCCCTTTGCACTTGAGTCCCAGGTAGATGACTGACTTCTTGTTGCTGCAAATCCTCTGGTTTCTTGCAAGGAGCAGATAGTTTACCATGACTGGGAAAATTAGATTCTTTTTCTCTAAATCCCTCATCAGCAATGAGAGTTGGTGACTTGATATTCTCTTCCTCCAATGGAAATGACACACAATCAGCTTTTTTCACTCTCCTACTTTTGGCTTCCATGCTATGTTTTAACTTGGGTTCTCCAACATCCTCAGAAGAGTCAACAGTTATTTTTGAATTTCCTCTGTCCTTTCCATTAACAAAAAACATGAGCTTGTCTTTGTATGAGGAATCCTCTACTGTGGGCGACACCTGACACTCGGCATCTAATCCTTTGAAATTGTTAGAGGGATAGTCAGTATTTGGGAAATAGGTTTCTATTTCCTCATTTGGATTTTTTGTGTCTTGAATAGGAATAATACTTTTACTTCCTCGATTTTGACTTCTAAATAGTGGTGATGGTTGTCCTTTCTCTTTGCCAGCTTGTTTGGGTAAAACACCACCTTCTGATTTCTTGAATTCTACGCCACTGTTCTTCCGATTTTCGAAAGATAATGGATCTCCCTTCATCCAAAATGGATGACTACTCTCTACCATCTTTATTTCACCTTGCATGAAAATTGGAGACTTTAAGCCATCTTGCTGGAGGACGGCATTTTCTATTTCCATGGTGTTATTATTCTGCCATCTTGGGTCTGATTTTCCTTCAGAATGCATCCCTTCAGGATGTAGAAAGGATGGTATTTCAGCATCAGGATTAGAACTTCTGTTAAACCAGTCTAGGACTTTAGAGATGGATTTGTCAGTTGCTTTCATTATCTCGGTGGTTTTTTGATCATACTGAGAACAGGTCTTAGCGTTTAGAGCCTTGAAATCTATATGCTTACCTTGCTGATGATTGGCAGAAGGACTGAGATCTTGTACCTGAGGTGCTTCAGGTTCAACCCAATGTGGACACTCATCTGTAACAAAAATGCTTTTCTAAATCAAAAAAGAGCAAACAAGTTGGCTAATACTAAGTTTTGGCTAAGGCATGTTTTTCAATGATTTGGGCACAACAAAGCTCTTTTTTCACCCGAAAGATCTGTCTTTGTATTTGTCAATACTGTCAGCAATGCTGGGAGATAATGGAGAAAAAAATGTGAAAACACATTAGGAAGGTATTAAAATAAGACAGGCATCTACTAAATTCCTACAAAATCCTTCCAACTCCAATTCACAATACCACTACTAATTCTTGCTATTGTTCAGTCATTTCAGTCACGTCTAACTCTTTGTGACCCCATTTTGGGGTTTTCTTAGTGAAGATACTGGAATGGTTTGCCATTTCCTCCTCCAGCTCATTTTACTGATGAGGAAACTAAGGTAGACAGGGTTAAGTGACTTGCCCAAGGTCACACAGCTAGGAAGTGTCTGACCTGACTTGACTAGAAGAGTCTGGAAGCTCAGGGGCTTGAGTGATTTTTCTGGACTGGAAACAAATGGTTTACATTTAGCCTCTCGTAGATCTAGGGTTCTGGCTGTGCTTATTCTTTGGGTCCTGCCATGGAGACTCAGATCTTCTCTCAAAGTTAGCCAAATCTGTCTCCTGGAGACATACTCTATTTTCAGGAAGACTGGGCTCATGCCCATTTTCTGGAGCATCTTGGTCACCCCAGGGCTGAAATGACAGCGATGGAGCTTGCGAAAGTAGTTTCTCAGGTCTTCCTGAATCTAGGCCTGGTGCTCCATCTACTGCTACCTGGCTGCCCTACAACTACTAATAGCTAGGCTAGTAATGACCCTTTCCCTCTCAGATCTCACAAAGCCCTTTGTTTGAGGCCTTTATGGATTTATCATGTACCATTTTATATATAGTTATATATCTGTATGTCACATTCCTGACTAAAGTGTAAGCTCTATGAAGGCAGGAACTGCATCTTGCAAATACTTTACATTTTCTTGACACAGTGTGCTGCATACAATAGGCTGTTAATAAGTATTCGTTTAATAAATTGGATGTTTATTGAGCTGCAAATACTGCTTCAATTGTTTAAATGATGCCAGATTTTGGAGAAACTGGCTGCCTATCAAAAGCTGGTGTATTCCAAAATGTCCCAATGAGAAAGGAATGATGGCTAGAAAAAACTACACATCTCAGCTGTTCATCTAACTGAACTCTTTCCTTAGTCTTTACGTACTACCTACAAATCAAACAGGTAGCCAAGAAGCTAAATGCCTGCTTGTATGAAGAACACACTGGTTCCCTGCCCATTTTTTGCTGCCAATAAGCCAGCAGCAGTGAGGCTAGGCTGGGCCTAAGACTGAGTATACTATGAGGCAAGGGAGGAAGGTCACGTTTTTCACTTAATTCCAAAGCACATTGTACCCCTTCATAGGGGAGAACTGGGAACAATAGTGTTACTGCTCAAGGCTCAGGGTTTTGAAGCTTCCATACCTCTAAACCCAGGTATACCGATCTAGACAAAGACATAGACATATAAACACACATACATCAGAGTTAATTTACTAAATTATAATATATATGTCATTCTATACATAGGTGTTTTTCTTTATAGAATAGTGTACAAAAATTAATTTTAGACAAATCAAATCATTTCAAACAGAAAAGAGGAGCTGGTTATGGTTTGTCATTTCCTTCTCCAGTGGATTAAGGCAAACAAGATTAAGGGACTCGTCCAGGGTCATACAGCTAGAAACTGAATCTGGATTTGAACTAAGGTCTTCCTGACTCCCGGCCTAGTGCACTATCCACTGAATTATCTAACTGCCTCTAAAGAGCTATATACATGCTAGCTATTCTTTTTCTTATTATTATTATTAATTATAAATATTATCCTGCTATGACAAAATGACTAGCACCTACTCTATAAGAACATTTCTGAAAAGGGTTTTGAAAATCTTAGAGCACTATTTAAATGCTACTTATCATCACCATTTTTTTAGCAAATAACTTTATATTTTTGCCCTATGACTAAAATGACTACCATCTATCTCCCAGGGCTGTTTTAAGGATAAAATGAGTTAATTTTGATAAAGTACTTTGCAAACCTTAACATGCTACATAAACGCTAGTTATTATTAAATGACTTTATATCTTGTCTAATGACTGACAGGCTGAGAAGTAGCTTGGTAAGGTGGAAAGAACATTGGACTTGGCATAGGAAGATCTGGGTTTCAATCTTAGCTTTACTGTGACTAGTAGTCACGGAATTTCGCTGACCCTCAGTTTCCTACTTTGTAAATTGAAGTCACTGGACAGATCAGTGGTTCTCCAAGAATCGTCTTGGGGCTCAGGGGCTCCCCTGAGACCCTTTCCCCTGGTCCTAGAGGTAAAAATTACTTTTGAGACAGTACTAGGATGTTTTCATCTCTGGTCTGGTAAATACTGATCAATGCATGCCCACATAAACAAAAGTCTGGCAGGGGCCCTCAAGAATGTCTAAGAGCAAAAGAGAGATTCTGAGACCAAAAAGTTTGGGAATCACCAGAATAGATGATCTATCTCTAAGATCCCTTAAATCTCCAAATCCTACCATCCTCCTAAGGGACATCAAAAACAACTGATGTGAGATAAAATTTCACATTGAAATTTTCACAGCATTTCTTATAATATGACTCCATTTGACAATGTGAGGAAATTACTATGAAACTATGTTTTTAGATGTTTTATTTTATGTGTTTAAAATATTCTAAGAACAAAAACGAAAGTACAGCAATAAACTTTCAATTCTACTGCATTTTAAGGTTTACAAAGACCTTTCTGAAAACATACCTATGGTCAGCAGTTAAAATCTGCCTTTCTAAAGAAGAAACGTTGAAAGGCCAAGAATAAAATGACTTAGCTATGGGTCCCACAGCTGCTAAATGGGGAAAAGGGTTGATGTGATCAAGTTGTAAAACTACAGAGTTTAATAAGGGTATTAAGGTCCATAATAGAATATTCTTTTCTTTTTTTAAAGTGAGAAGTAAAATAATAAGTTGGTTGCTATGGTGACTTTTTTCTGATTAGAAAAGAAAACTGCAAGTTACTAAAATATAGACTTTATACCACTAGAGAAAGACGATCTTCATCCCAACCCCTACCCTGCTATTTTTTAAAATAGAAGGGGAAAGAATAGAGAATGGGAACAGGGGAAGAGTGAGGAAGGGACTGGGATGGGGTGGGGGTAGAGGTGGGAGTGAAGTGTTCAGAGTTTCCTTTGAGATTACTAAAAGAGCTACTTTCAGACAAGGGCCTAATTACTTTAGGAGAGCTCAGCATGATCAAAATGTGCTCATTTAACACATGTTCCAGGAATTTTCAATGCAACTTTGAGAACAGGACAAATGTCTAGGGTTTTCAGGGATAGCTATGTGGCCCAGTGGATTGAGTACCAAACCATACTATATTGTATGGTGACTAGGTAGCCCAGTGGGGCAGTGGACAGAGTGCCAGGCTTGGAGTTAGGAATACTCACTTCGTGAGTTGAAATCTGGCCTTAGACACTTACTAGCTGTGTGACCCTGGGCAAGTCACTTAACCTCTATTTACCTCAAAGGCCTCACCAAGAAAACACTAAATGAGGTCATAAAGAGTCAAACAGATTGAACGACAACATGAAAGTTTAAGGAACAGGGGATTTTTTGTACCTAGGCACTTACATGATTTTAAATTTTATTATGCACTATATCTACTTCAGTTGAAAAATCAAGGTAGTAATTGAGTTTAGTTAAATAAATGCATACTGTTGTTTTACTGGAGTTCAATTTTTATAGAAAAATGTAATTAGCCAGATCATCCATGCTATTTCTGCTTCCCTTGGACTCCCTAGGATCACTTCCATCTTTCTAACAATCCTAGAAAGGATTCTGTTTGTGACATGCTTTGGTAAAAATGCCTATCTCCCTGTTAGCTAGCATAATATCAGGTAGCAACTGCTAGAATTGCAGGAGGAAATAATCAGTGTTTTGGGGTCAACTTTGTGATTCTAAACCCATGTGAAGACCTAATTAGCATACCTAATGTTAACAGTTAACTTTCTTACCAGCAGGGTTTTTGCATAACTCTGATTCAAGGCTCAACGGCTTTGATGATGCCATTTTGGACTCTCTGTTAGAGGGCGAGCGCTCACTGAAAGACAGTCTTTTGGTTAAAATCTCTGAATGAGGATGGGTTTTCTGATCACTGATGTTCTCAGTTGATGGGCTGGTTCCATTAACCTGGTAAGAGTCAGAGGCTAGATTCATGTGTTCAGCTGGTTTTTTATATCTGGAAAACACAGGTTTGTTCAGAGGCTCCTCAAAATCACCTGAACCTTCCATTCCACTCCTGGGTATGTCAGACTCCAAAAGGCCAAACTCTCCCAATTCCCTGCCGTGGTTCAGCTCAGGACCCTGAGAAACTTCTTCCTTCACTGCTGAAAATCTCACATGTTTTAAAGGCTCCAGTGGATTCTGGCAAGACTCATCTTCTATGGAATCATCCTTTTCAGAATTTCCCTCGGGAATAACAAGCCGGACTGGTAGGTTTTTGCTTTTGGGTTCCAAGGTGGAATTAGAACGAACAATTTCTGAATCAGTGCTGCTGGAGCTGGAGTTCCGTTTCAGGATCCCTCGGGGGGCACTTCTACTGTTCAGGGAATCTGTTCTTTGGCCCACTTTAGGAAGAGACTGGTTGTCATCTGGCTGTTGATTAGATATATTTTTATAAATCAATTTCCTGGCTTTGGGGACTGGCGGCTTCACCAGAGACCCATCTACAGGTCCTGGAACAAGAGGTCTTGGTTCCTCTAATCTTTGATCTGGAAAGTATGGGGTGGCCTTGTTTTCCTTTGAATAAAACAATGCATCTGAAAATTAAGCATAAACATGACAAAGTACCCAGTTAAGAAAGAAGAGTAGCCTTTAAACTACTAGGTAGAGTCACCACACCTTGGGGAAAAGTGACATACATTTCAGATTCACAGATATGGCATGAGCCCAAGTTTAAGGCTAAACTACCTGCAAAAATTCATGTGCTTTTAAATAAAAGGATCTCTATGGGATCATAGATTTAGAGCTGAAAGATCTAATATCATGCCCCCATTCCATTCATTCATTTATTTGTGAGGCAATTAGGGTTAAGTGACTTGCCCAGGGTCACTCAGCTAGTTAAGAGTCAAATGTCTGAGGTCATTTAAACTCAGGTCCTCCCACCTCCAGGGCTGGTGCTCTATCCACTGTGCCACCTAGCTGCCCCCCTTCATTTTACAGATGAGGAGCAGAGCAGCCAACCCACCTGACCAGGGTCACACAATTAGTAAAAAGCTGAAGTGAGCCTAAAAGTCTAGGTCCTCTAACCCCAAATTCAATGCCTTTTCTACCACACCCCACTGCTTCTCAGAAAGAGGAAGGCGAGTTTGTCTTCTCTCACTCCCCCCTATGGGTCCTTCCTCCAAACTTTCCTATTTCTGCTAAGGATATCATCAATTCCAGGTCTACCACCTCAGCATGACTCTCAACTCTTCACTTAATCCCACAATTCCCAAGTACTGTTCATTCTGCCTCCCATCTACCCCGACCCAGTTCCAAGCCTCCTACTTCACACTCTTTTCTTCTCTTGCCTAGACCACTACAACAGTTTCATAACTAGTCTCTCTACATCCAGTCTCTCTCCTGCTGCAATCTACCTATCTACCCTAGCTGTCAAAATAAGATTCCTGAAATCTAGATCTGGCTGGGTAATGCACCATCTAAGCAAAATACAAAATTCGCATCCTGAACTGTCTCCAATCTCACATCCCCAACTACCTTTCAGACATCTCAAACTGGATGTCCAGTCGGCATCTTAAACTCACAAATCCAAAATGGAATTCATTATCTCTTCCCCACTCCCCACCGCTACCACCATTGCCCCAAACCCTTACTTCCTCTTACCTTCCCTATTACTGTAGAGGATAACAACAGTCTCTCAGGCTTGCAGCTTAGGAGTTAACCTGGATTCATTATCTTTCATCCCCCACAGACAAGCTGTGACCAACCATGGCCAGCTGATTTCACCTCTGCAACATTTCTGGAATATTCCACCTTCTCCCCTCTGATACTGCTCCCATTCTGGTACAGGTTCAGTCGCCTCACATCTGGATTACTACAATACTTGCTGGTCACAAGTCTCTCCCCACGCCATTCCATCCTCCATTCAGCCAGTAAAGTAATTTCTGTAAAGCATGGATTTAATCATGCTATGTGCTCCCTCCTCTCCCTCCCTCCAAAAAATAGATGCTTACCTACTGCCTCCAGGAGCAAATACAAAACCCTCTGTTTGGCTTCATCACCTAGCCCCCTCTCACCTTTCCAGTCTTTTTATATCTTACCCCCCTCTGAGTATTCTGATCCAATGATTCCAGCTTCCTGGCCATTCTACAAACAAAACACTGGACCTCTAAGCTCTAGGCATTTTCTCTGGCTGTCCCCAGGGCCGGAATGCTCTCCCTCCTCTGCTCTGACTAATGACCTCCCTGGCTTCCTTTATGTCCCAGCTAACACCCCTCCTTTTACTGGAAGCCTTTCCTAACCCCTCTTAATTCTAGTGCCTTCCCTCTATCACTTCCTATTTATCTTGTGTACAGCTTGCTTTGTATCTGTTTGTTTGCTTGTGGTCTCCCCCATTTGACGGTAAGCTCCCTGAGGGCAGGGACTGTCTTTTGCCTTTTTGTAACCTCAGCACTAAGCAGTGTTTGGCACATAATAGTTACCTAATAAATGTTTATTCATTGATTTAAGACCTGAACAATTTGGATCTCACCCCATCTTTCCAGTCTAATTTCATATTACTTCCCCCTTCAGCACTGGTCCAGTTAAACTGGCAGGCTTGATGCTCCCCATCCAAGGTATTCCATCTCCTATCTCTCTGCTTTTGCCCATATACAGAATATAACTCCTCCTCAGCTCCATCTTGTAAAATCCTCCTTAGCTTCCTTTACAGCTGTGGTTCTCCAACTACTTGGTGTCAGGACCCTTTCACATTCTTAAAAATTACTGAAGACCCTTAAAGTCCTTCTGTTTATGTGGGCTACAATCTATCGTATTTACTGGTTTGGAAATTAAAATGTATTTGCCTTTATTATAAAAATAGTTTTGACTCCAAGGATCCCCTGAAAGGGTTTTGGGGGTCCTGAGACCATACTCTGAGAACTGTTCATTTAGAGCATAGGTCAGGTGCCACCACCTGTGTGCAGCCTTTCCTGACCTCTTTCCTTCCTGATAGTACTTGTATTTTATGCTGTTGTGTATGTGTTATATAACCTCAGGAGAATGAAAGCTTCTTGAGAATAAGAAGGGTTTTCTTTTTAATTCTGTTTAACAGTCCAGCATAATGGCATGTACCTATAATCCTGGGGGTTGCTGTGGCTGGTGGATCATTTGAGCTCAAGAACCTTGAGTTACAGTAAGACTAAGGCTGATCATATACTGCAAGCCCCCAGGAGCTGATGCAGGAGAAGGTGGCCAGACTGCCCACCATGGTGCATACTGACCCAGGTCAAAGCTTCCCTGCCAATCAGCCACAGTGGGACTGCCTCTGGGCTTATTTCTTTATCTATAAGATGAGAGGGCTAGACTGGGGAACCTTCCAACTCTTAGATTCCCAAGTTCTTCTAGACTATGGAAGGCAAACTACAAGGGGAACAGGAAGATAAGTCTGCACACAATCAATGAACCTGATCCCCTTCTTTTTGAGTAACTGAATTATTAATTTGTTGTTTAGTCATTTTTTTTTTTTAGTCGTGTCTGACCCTTCATGACCCCATTTGGGTCTTTCTTGGCAGAGATACTGGAGTGGTTTGCCATTTCCTTCTTCAGTTCATTTTACAGATGAGGAAACTAAGTCAAACAGGGTTACATGACCTACCTGGGGTCACATACCTAATAAGTATCTGAGACCAGATCTGAACTCAGGAAGACATCTTCCTAAATCCAGGCCTGGCACTGTTATCTACTGCATCACCTAGCTGCCTTGCTCATCATAAAACAATTGTCTGTATTTTATTTCCTTAAATCTCTCCACCTTCCCCTGCCCCCACTGTGCACTGCCAAACTGAGGTCAGTGGGGTAGGGGAGGAGCAGTTTATGTATAGGAGTGGGGTCAGGGAGTGGGATAGAGAAACAAAGTCTATATCATAAGGGAAAGAACCAAGGTTGGATCACCCCTACTTCAGGTCAGGGAATAAGATGCTGAAGGAAGATCAAGATAAGCATCAGAAATCTAAACTCTTTTGGGAGTCAAAAGGAATTCTGAGATCCCTTAGTCCTCAGAGCACAATCATAAAAATAGCTAGTCCGTAAAAATAATATTTACCCTCTTTTGAAGTCTGAAGTAATCCAGTTTGTCCATTTTCTGATGGTTCGTTTGGGATTTGGAAAGTTACATTATCCTCTGGTAACACAGAGTTATTAAATGGATTCTTCCTTAGCTGAGGAAAAATATTGTTTATTAAACTTATTTCCAAAGCGGCCTAACAGAAACTTAATGTTGGCAAATGCATTTTATATCCAAAAACATTCAATACTTCCAATAAATTCTCTGTTTCCTGGCATGGTTAGGAAATAGGGATGCTGGTTAATTAAATATCTTAGTTAATGAAGTATAATAAAATATAGTTTGCAAAAAATATAAATTTTCAAAGAATATTAGAATTCTATGAAGTACAACAAACACTATAATCATGGAATTTTTCCCCATTGGAAGAGTCATTAGAAATAATAATACCTGCTGACATATCTAAAATTTCCTCACAACAATCATATGAGGTAGTCTATATAAGTATTATTATCCCAATTTAAGAGATAAAAAAAGTAAGGTTTAGTAAGTTAGGTGACTGAGCTATGGCCATAGGGTTAATAAAGGTAGGAACTGAAACCTGAGCCCAAGTCTTGTACCTTGTAGTTCTGTCCTTATTCCATTATGGCATGAAATCTCTCATTAAATTTATCTAAAACCAAACCAAATGTTATCTCTCCTTTCTTTGATTACTCTGAACGTGCTATAGGGTCCTCTGGGATCCTGGGATCACCAGTGTGAACGTGAACAATTACCACAGTGGGACAGGCCAAAGGGTTAGTCAAGACAAAGGGCCTAGAGAGAGAATCCTGGCTTTTAGGGAGTTTTCTGTCTGTGATTTTACAAATCAGAGTCACCTCTCATGAGACAAACTCTAATCAAGACTTAAAAGAACATTATAATATGCAAAAGGATGAGAAATTAAATTTACATGGAACAAATACACCATTGTCCCTCTTGGGATAGGGAAATTGGCCAGAATAGTCTTAGGTAAAAAATGAAAGAGTTGAAAATTTCTTCTCCGTGGATTACATCAGACAAACCATTTATCCAATGCAAGGAAAAGAAAGTATTTTTCTTGCACAAAATAATACCCATTAATATCAATAAACTCTAACGTTTATGTGGTGCTTTAAAGTTTGCAGAGGAAGCATTAAGTACTGTTATTCTCATTCTACAGATTAAGAAACTGAGTTTCAAAGGCCACTTATCTTACTCAAATCACACAGATCAATGCTTCACAGTTTAAGAAATACGAAAGGGGTAGAGTAGAAAAAGTTTACAAAGCCCTGATACAGATAATGTCAGAAGTGGGATTTAAACCTAGACCTTCCTGACTTCAAGTTTGGCACTGTTTCATATTGCATCTCTAATAATTAAATATTCAACTATACCCATTCTATAAATTTTTGTTTCATTGTGGTTTGGTAAAGTGAGAAACAATATTTCCCTCCATGTGACTTTTTTCTTTTTTTCTTTTTCTTTTTGGAGGGGGGAAGGAAGGGCAATTGGTGTTAAGTGAATTGCCCAGGGTCACATAGCTAGTAAGTGTTAAGTGTCTGAGGGCAGATTTGAACTCAGGTCCTCCTGACTCCAGGGCCAGTGCTCTATTCACTGTGTGACTTAGCCGCCCTGACTTTTTTCTTTGGAAAAAAAAAGACTTCATCCAATCTACCTTTGTAGGAGACAAAGATGACTTCCTTGGGTTTTCCTGGGCCTCATCTGACACGGAAGAAGCTGGATTCAATACAATGGTCCTGCAAAAGAAATATTATTCAGAGAACAAAACTTCTAATAACATAAAGAAAACATGCACTCAAGTGAGACAGAAAGGATGGGACAAAGAGAGGCAGAAAGGCAAAGAGAGAGGGTCGGTGTGTGCGTTTAAGTGTGCATGTGTGTGTGTAGCCTAAATTCAGTGGGGAGGAGGGAACAGGTGAAAGGTACTAGGAAATCAAAAAGGAACAGGGAGTCAGGACTTGGAGAAAATGATCCAACTGGAAACAGTAGCCATTGCCAATGTTACAGCAAATGGGGAGGGTGAGATAGGATGGGGCCAACTTGTCAGAGGTCTCAGAGTCAGATGCTACTATTTCTAGAAGAGTGTGATGGGGAAAGTTTTCAAGGAGAAGAATGCAACAGCTGAACCATGGGAAAGAAGTCTGGGATTTATTGTTTTCAATCATTTTTTAGTCATGTCTGACTCTTCTTAACCCCATTTGGAGTTTTCTTGGCAGAGATACTGAAGTGGTTTGGCCATTTCCTTCTCCACTCATTTTACAGATGAGAAATTGAGGCAAACAGAGTTAAATGCCTTGTCCAAGGTCACACAGTTACAAGTGTCTGAGGATGGATTTGAACTCAGGAAGAGAAGTCTTCCTGATTCCAAGCCTAGTTCTCTATCCACTGAAAAAGAAAGAGGGTAGTAATCAAGACAGAGAAGACCAAAACTTAGATAAGGCACCTGGCAGACAGACAGAGAGGAAAGGGCAGACCTGGGAGGTGTCCTGCAGGAAAAGCCAGTGGGGCTGATTGACTGATTAGAACACATAAAGTAATGTGCTGAAAGAACCTTTCAACCCAGAGCATGGCTCCCACCATTGTAATCCTGAGTCTGGGTGAATGGCTCCTCACAGTTACAAGAGAGATCAGGAGGGACAGGGCAGAGCAATGGAGATCAGACTTGGCTGGGGTTGGAGTGGGGCCGCTGGTGGCTGGGTACTATAGTTGCCTTAGAGAAATGAAGAAAAAGCAATCTACCTTTTCTTGATTAACCTCAATACCAATTCCTATTAAGGAACAGAGTGGACCCAAGAGGTAAGGCAGGAATGAGGAAAGTTAGGCACAGACAAACTAGGGAGGGGGCAGGTGAGTCTAAGAATCAACAGCCCCCAGGTTAGGGGGGAGGATGGTGTCAAAGGCAAAGGACTCAAGTCTTTGGCCTTAGTTGTCCCATCTATTAACAGAACAGGGGTTGAACAGATCGCCTATAAATTCCCTTTCAATTTTAAATCCTAGGATTCCAGCCTGAGTTGACACAGCAACCCCCCCACCCAAATGCTAAATACATACCCATCTCAGCTAGGACAGCTAGGTGGCGCAGTGGATAGAGTGCTGGGCCTGAAGCCAGGAAGAGCTGAGTTCAAATGTGACCTCAGACATTCTCTAGCTGTATGCTCCTGGGCAAGTCACTTAACCCTGTTTGCCTCCATTTCCTCACCTGTAAAATAAGCTGGAGAAGAAGAGGACAAACCACTCCAGCATCTTTGCCAAGAAAACCCCAAAATGGATCACAGAATCAGATACAATAAATAACAACATTATCAGTCAGAAAACACAAAGATCTCAACATGTGAGCCACATAACTGGGGAACACCTTTCTATCCCAAGCTAATGCTGTATTCTGCCTCTAAATGTCTCTGTGTGACCCCAGTTTTCCTCAGTCATTTTCCCCTCCTCCTCCTCCTAAGACCATCAAGACCACAAACACAAACCAGCTTCTGGGAAGTCATTTTTGCCTTTATCCCTCCTCTGGGGCTTCAGCCTTCTCCCCCTTCATCCCCAGCTCCCTCCAGGCCACCTGGCCCAGCACCAAAAGCCTTTTATTTCTTTCTCTGCCTTCACTGTTTGCAAGACCATAAAATGGAACCAGTATTTCAATAGTAAACAATGACTTTTGTTCCAAGTATTCAGAATCACAGGAGGGAGAAAAGAAGCCAGTCAACTGTCAGAGGTAGAACAAGGGGACAGTCAATCACCAACATAGCAAGAACAGATAGTATTCAGTCGCTTAAATTGGAGTCAGGGAAATGTCTGAGTGTGGAGAAGGGCAAGGACCGGGAATCAGCACTGGTTAAATAAAGCTCACACTATCCACTTAATTGGGAAACTAGTTATCCATTGTGGCCCCCATTAGAATGTGAACTCTTTGAGGGCCCGAACCATTATTACTGCCTTTCTTCACACCCACAGTCAAATGACTAGGGGCTTAATAATTGCTTGCTGAATGACTGGAAAGAGTTATTATTTCAGTCAGTCATCCAATAAGCATCTATTAAATGTCTACTATGTCAGGAACTGTTTTAAGCACCAGGGATACAAAGAGAAGCAAACGCAACTGCCAAGTACATGGCCAGTCACTTTGGCCACCTCCAGGATCCTGGCCTGGCCTGTGACTTTTGCTCCCCTGGTGAGCTGAAATGAGAACTTGTCTTTATATTTTACAAACTTAATTCAGTTTAACTAAACCCTCCTCCCACAAAAAAAAAAAAAGAGATTAGTTGTGTTTAATTTTACAGAAGGGGAAGGAGTATGAGTAACAGAATTGGGATGCAAAACACTCTTAAGAGGCTATAACAATTAGCCAAATCTAATATGATGAAATGTAATAAGGGAAAATGCAAATCTTTCACTTGGGTTAAAAAAAAGATTAAAAAAACTATAGGAGTGCACAGGGCAAGGTATAGCTAAAGAGCAATTAATGTTTTGGGTTTTTTTAAAGATATGAGAGGTTTCAGTGGACCACAAGCTTGATATTACTAAACAACGTGATATAGCAGCCCCCCAAATGCTAATTCCATCTAATTATATGTTATATAATTACATATAATACATAATCACACACACACACACACACACACACACACACACACAATTCCTTGGGGCAGGGAATGTGTCCCAACCCACTGGCTCTGCTTAGGAGGTCACGAGGAAGAGAACAAAATCCCTAGTCCCAATCTGGGTGTCAGTTAAGGAAACTGGACAGATTCAGAGAATCTGTGAACTTGGTGGGGAAAAGAAATTAAAACCTTATTTTTACTAATCTCTAACCAAAATTGATCATTTGATCAGTTGATGATTTTTGATCATTTCCTTCAATTATGATTTTGTTTTAAATTTTTTTTAATTACATTTTTTAAATTTAAGAATAGGCTTCACCAAAATGCCACAGGAGTCATTTTTAAGAGAGAAAAAAAGATCTAAAAGGGAGTAAAAGGGGGGTGAAGTGAATAAAGAAAGAGGGAGATAAGGAGGAGAAGAAGAATAGCTAGTATTTACATAGCACCTACTATGTGCCCGGCACGGTCTAAGCACCTTACTCTCATTGGATCCTCACAACAACCCTGGGAGGTAGGTGCTATTATTATCCCCTTTATAACTGAGGAAACTGAGGCAGACAAAGGTTAAGTGATTTTCCCGGGGTCACCCAGCGAATAAGCGCCTGAGGCATGATCTGAACTCAGGTCTTCTTGACTCCTGCCCACAATAAAAACTGAACAAAAACAGCTTTGGACTCCAGGCCCAGGGCTCTGTTCACTTTGGCGCCACCTAGCTGCCCCTAAGAACAGAGCCCAAACTAGACAACTTCATCTACTATCCAAATTCTGCCTAGTTTCTGCATAGCTACTAAATGTTGGAGCTGGGACACTAATCCAGGCATTTTGTCTCTGTTTTTATAGGATCCCAGACTGTCAGGGCTAGAAGGGATCTCAGAGTTCTAGCTCAACCCATAGTTCAACCCATAACTAAAAAAATAATTCTATAATAAACTTCATAACTAGTATCCAGCCTCTGTTTAAATACCTCCAATCAGACTAGGAGTAGCCCATGCCATGGATAGCTCCAACTTCTTTATATCAAGCCTAAATCTGTCTCTTTGTACCTTCCATGGTACCAAACTGAGCAAGATGAATCTTCCTTCTAATGTAGTGATGTTTTTGATGTTTAATCGTGTCCAACTCTAAGTCCAATTGGGGTTTTCTTGGCAAAGATACTGGAGTAGTTTGACCATTTCCTTCTCCAGTTTATTTTTACAGATGAGCAAAACTGAGACAAACAGGGTTAAGTGACTTGCCCAGGGGTCACACAGCTATCAAGTGTCTAAAGCTGGATTTGAACTCTGGTCTTCTTGATTTTAAGCCCAGTGCTCTATCCATTGCACCACCTAGCTTTACCCTATCACCTATCTAAGGTGATAACCCTTTGCTTACCTGAAGACACTTCACATGTCCACCATCTAAATCTCAAAGCTAAACACCTGCAAGTCCTTCAATGTCCGATCCTCAGGGGCAACTGGATGGCACAGTGGGTAGAGTGCTAGACTGGGAATAAGAAAACTCTGAGTTCAAATCTAGGCTCAGATACTTATTAGCTATGTGACCCTGGGCAAGTCACTTAAAACTGTTTGCCCCATTTTCCTAATCTGTAAAAGGAGTTGGAAAAAGAAATGGCAAATCACTCCAGTATCTTTGCCATGAAAACCCCAAATGGGGTCACAGAGAGTTAAACTTGACTAACTGAATAAACAACAATACCATTAGAACTCACACTGAGCTCGAGGACCTATAAATGATGGACAAACTCCTGTCAAATCCACTACTCTTCCCACTATACTACACTGCCTCCTGGCACAACAGGAAATACCCTAGTCCTTATTATTCAGAAAAGCTAACTTAAAAGAAGAATTCTTACTCATCCTTTAAAGCCCCCAAAGTCTGGCAGTGGGGGAGGGGTGGGGGGTGAACTTGTGAGGTCTCTTTAAAGATGGAGATAAGGAATAGATTTTGGAGGTCCTTTCAAGCCCCCAAATGGGGATGAGGGTTGTATTTTCAAGGTCTCTTCCAGATTTAAGTCAATGATCCCATGAACTCAAATGTCATCTCCTTCCTGAAACATTTATTAATTTCCCCCAGGTGGTAAGGATTTTCACCTTCATACCTCACACAACACTTTCTGCCATACTATAATGTATCCATCATATAAGTAATTTAAAACAGTTATGTGTGTTCATATCATATCTCCCTTCTAGTCTACAAGTTCCATGTGGACTGGGACTGTTTCTTGATTAAATTTTCTAACTCTGCCAGCAATCAGCAAAGTCAACTGCAACACAACAGATACATTTCAACTGTGCCTAGCACTGAGCTAAGCCCTAGGATTACAGACAGAAAAGGGAAACAGCAGTTTCTGCTCACAGAGAACTCATGTTCTGAATAGAAAAGATGACATGAAAGAATGAATGTATGAAGAAAGGTAAACCATTTCTTCAGCTCTCATTCTATGGTCTCTCTAATAATACTATCATCAAGAGATCCAGTTACCAGGGAGGAAGCATCTCTGCCCTGGACCACGAGCCTGACACTAAACTCATTTCCTAGACTAAAATTATCCAAGAGTCCAAACTGGGTTATTACTCATTTGAGGTTAGAATATCTCCTCCACTAACGATGAAGAACTTCTTATACCTTACTGTCAGTTTTCTGGTCCACACTGGAAGAGATCCTCTCTCAATGTGAGGTACTTGGATGGTACTTGGAATAATCTGAATTTTTCTAATTATTCCTTAAAGAGAATGCCCCACGGGACTCTCCCTCCACTTTATATCTGAGGCAATATAGAAAAAGAAACTGGGGAAATCAGCCATCGTAACCAAGGGAAATCAGGTGCCAGAAAGAGACCTGGATGTTGATCATTCTAAATTCTAAATTCTCACTTTGCTACTTTACACAGAACACTATCCCTCAATTGTGGCACTTCCCGGTTACTTGGGCTGTGTAAGCAAAGATGACTTCATGTTGGCAGATGGGAGCTCGAAGGGTTCAGAATTAGTTGTGCCTCTCTGAATAAACACTTGGAACTGGCAGAATTTGATTCTTCAAAGGCCAGAGCCCTACATGATGGACTTCCAATGTGTCCAGTACCAGGAAGAATTGGGTCAAGAAGCCTCTTAACAAAAGCCCCCCTTCAAGCCTAAAGTTTCCATCTTCTATCTGTGGTTGGATCACGGTCTTAACTCTCAACTTTTGGCTAAGAAAATATTGACAGATAATGAGTCACTCTATTAAAATTCACTCTATTCAAATGTAAGCTTCCCCAAATATACTTCACACACCCAGTACACAAAGGTTAAAGTTTATGTGAGAAAGTATCACAGGAATTCAATACCAGGCAAATTAAGTTAGTTTCTGAAAGGAAAAGAAGGAAGTGAGACAAAATTCATGGTTCTGAGAGATTACCCAGCCACACAAATTATTTACAGGTGCCCAGCCTTTTAACATGAGCTCATAGGTTCATAGAGTGAGAGCCCAGGTGGACCCAGGAGGTCATCTCATTCACTTTTTTTTTTAATAATCGAGGAAGGTGAGTTTTGGAAAAGTAAGGTGACTTGCTAAGATCACCCAGGGGAGCAGAGGGCAGAGCTGTGGTTTTAGCCTTGGTGTCACTGACTTTAAAAAATCCAGGATGGGGCGGCTAGGTGGCGCAGTGAGTAGAGCGTCGGCCCTGGAGTCAGAAGGACCTGAGTTTGGATCCGGCCTCAGACACTTAATACAAACAAAAACCTAGCCGTGTGACCTTGGGCAAGTTACTTAACCCCAATTGCCCTCCAAAAAAAAAAGGCAAAAAAAAAATCCAGGATTCTTCCATCGAGTCAATGCCTCCCCCACTAAGCTATGCTACACTCAGGTTATAATTAAAATATGAGATCTCAAAATTATATAGCTCCTCTCTTCCCAAGAACTGATAAATAGTGCACATATAAAATTTTATTTACTCTCCTAACATCCTGATGAGTCAACTCAGCTATGTTATCAGGCCCAACTTACTGATGAGAAACTGAGAATGGATGCCTGAGGTCGCCCAGTGACTGAGGCAAAGCCGGGATGAACACCATGACTCTATCGGAACGATGTGCAGATAAAAGAACTTAAGGAGCCTTGGAGGTCACCTAATCTAGCTCACTCATTCTCTAGGGGGGAAATTAAAGCCTGGAAAAAAGGAAATGACTTTGTCAAAAGTCACCAGACAGCAATGTAGCAGAACATGGATTCACTCACTCATCTTTTTTTCCACCATGCTAATATTGCTTCCCTCCTTAACTTGTAGCAAAAAAAGCACAATGATAAGAAAGGCACAGGAGCCAAGAATATCCCTTTCCCCAGTCACCAAAGTAATGGTGATGCAGTGTCCTTATAACCCCAGCAGCCAGCATTAGCATGGTGTCTTTGTATACAGCAAGTGCTTAATAAAGGTTTGTTGCATTCAATTAAATCAGGGATAATTAACTTGGTGGGCCCTCACTTGTCCATGATAATGGAAGTGGGAAGAAGTAAGCAATCCTAAACTTACCCTAAATTTAGAATGCACAATATAATATACTATCTACTATATGTATGTATACACACATGTGTGTATGTATATAAACAGCACACACATTTATATGCATATATATACACATACATATTTTTGTAAAGTCATTTTCAGTCATGTTTAACTCTTCATGACCCCATTTGGGGTTTTCCTGGAAAAAATACTGGAGTGGCTTGCCATTTCCTTCTCCAGCTCATTTTATAGATGAGGAAACTAAGGCAAACAGGGTTACGCAACTAGTAAGTGTCTAAGGCCAGATTTGAACTGAGGAAAATGAGTCTTCCTGACTTCAGGCCCAACACTCAATCTACTTCGTCACCTCGGGGAGTGATAATCAATGAATGTTCATATATAAAGGAAAGATAATAATGCACACCCATTTGTATTTAAAATTTTGTTTTAAGTTGCTTAAAACTTCACTAAGACTTTTGGGATACTTTGTGTAGAACACACACACACACACACACACACACACACACACACACACAAAATGTACAGGTTTATAATCAACATCACATCTCTCCTGACTCAGGAAGGAAACAGGTAACAAATCACATTTATACAATACTTGAAGGTTTATAACAATAATGATCATAATGGCTAACATTTATATAGTGCTTACTTTGTACCATATACTATGCTAGTGGGTTTTTTTAATTTTATGTTTATTTTAGTTTACAACATCCATTTCCACAAGACTTTGAGTTATGAATTTTCTCCCCATCTTTCCCCTACGCACCACCCCCAAAAGAGTGATCCCACTGAATACCCCTTCCCCCAAATCAGCTCTCTCATATATCCTCCCCCATTCCCCCTGCAACTTTCTGGTAGGGCAAGATGGATCTCCATACTCCAGTGCCGCCTGTATATTTTATTTCCTAGTTGCATGTAAAATATATATATTAAAGCATTTTATTTTAAAACTTTGAATTCCAGATTCTTTTCCTTCTTCCCTCATCACCCACCCTTACTGGGAAAATAAGCAATTCTATAGGTAGTACATGTGTAGTTATGCAAAACGTTTCCATAGTGGATATACTGTGAAAGACTGACTCCATCCTATCCCACCCCCCCACTTATTATATTTTCTACTTTGACCCTGTCCTTTTCAAAAGTGTGTGCTTCTAACTACCCTCCCCCCAATCTGCCCTCCCTTCTATCAATCCCCCTCTTATCCCCTTCCCCCTACTTTCCTGTAGGGTAAGATACCCAATTTAGTGTGTATGTTATTCCCTCCCTAAGCCAAATTCAATGAGAGTAAGGTTGACCCATTCCCTTTTGCCTTCCTGTTATTCCTCTCCATTGTAATAGTTATCCCTTGCCTCTTTTATATGAGGTAATTTACCCTATTCTGTATCTCCCTATCTCCTCTCATTATATTCCTCTTTCCCCTCTTAATTTTATTTTTTAAAATATCATCCCTTCCTACTCAATTGATCCTGTGCCCTATGTATACCTGTACACATATATACACACGCTCACATATGTATTCATACGCACATATACCCTCCTATACAGACATATATATGTATGTATACATATATACATACATATATATATATATATATATATATATATACACACACAAACATTTATATTCCCTTCAACTATCCTAACACTGAGAAAAGTTTCATAAGTTACAATTACATTTTTCCCTGTTGGAATGTAAATAGTTCAATTTGGAAAAGTTCCTTATGATTTCTTTTCCCTGTTTATCTTCTCATGATTTTCTTGCTTCTTGTATTTGAATGTCAAATTTTCTATTCAACTCTGGTTTTTTCCTCAAGAATGCTTGAAAGTCCTCTATTTCACTGAATGACCATATTTTCCCCTGAAACATTATACTCAGTTTTGCTGGATAGGCGATTCTTGATTTTAGGCCTAGCTGGTAAATATGTCATTCAAGTTGAACAAATTTGGCTTCTGGAGCAAGATTGGGAAGCCCCATAAATACCAGACAGAAAACCCCAAAGACACAAATGTTTCAGGTCGGGACAGCATGAAGTCAGGCCCTTCTTTCCACATCATTTTTCCTTTAGTGATCCAGAAGTTCATAGATCCTGCTATGGATTTTAATTTGGACTCCCAGGGAAATGTCATGGCAGGTCCACAGATTTTCTGCCTCACAGGCTAGGTGTTTCTGACCAGGCTGTGGTCTACCAATCCTATCCTTGCTCCCCAATCCTCCTAAACCCAATAGCCTCTCAAGTAAGGTATAAGTTCTTCTGCCTTGAATTCCAGGCCTTCCACAATCTGATGCCACCCTACGTTTTGGGATTTATCTTCCTCCTCTTTGCCTGTCACACTGTCACTCTAAGAAATCTCTGAACTGGGGTCCTTTTCTTTTCATTGATGACTGACTCCCACCTGATCACCATTTTAAGAAGGGTGTTGGTCATGCTTCATCTTACTTGTCCACACACACATGGTCTCTCTCTAGAATCCTCCTCCTCTTCACCTGACACACTGGGAATTGGTACCCTTCCTCTTTGCCACCCCTACCCCCACTTTTTAGTTCACTTTTCTGTGTTGTCTTCCCCCATGAAGAGGTAAGCTCTTTGAAGGGACTAGATTGCTTGCATTTGAATCCTTAGCATTTAGCGGTGGCACATAGTAGGTACTTAATAAATGTTTACTGACAGACTGACTATTGCTTGCTTGAGCTATCACCTATCTATCTGCTTCAATTCCCCTTCATTCATTTAGTATTCCAGAGAGTAAGGACAACTCTGCCTCCCTTTGACACCCTCTGTGCTCTTGAGACTTCTGGGCTTTGCTTACACTCTCCTCCAACACCTAGAATGGTCTCCTTCTTCTTCTTCAACTAGTGAGCTCAATTCCAAATCTCCTCCTTTTCCTGCTCTCCACAGTCAGTAATGTCCATCTTCTCTGGGCACTCACAAACTTTTCACATAATAGTGTCTATGACAGTTATATTGTATCTGTCTTATTCTCTATTGGACTATAAATTCCAAGAGGAGAACAGCCTTGTTTCATATAAACTCTGTACCCCTCCCAGCACCTAGCATACACTCTTCACATAGTAGGTGTTTATTTAATATTTGCTGAATGGAAAAATGGGCCCTCTTCACTACTGCTACCAGGACAGCCCTCACACCTCTCTGTGACTCCAGACATGAATAATCTTCCTTGGAGTACAAACAATGGTATTTATTTTATAGAGATAGAATAAATTTGACAAAATATAAAAGAAAATGATAAGAGTTCAAATATCTGTAACCAATTAAAAGGCTCTCAAACCTCCTAAACCTAGGACAGTTTTTCTTTTATCTATTGCCTGGGTCTGGCCCATTGCTATGTGACCTTTGTTAAGCACATAGTACCACCTTTCCCTCTCCCCTAACTCCCCACCTTCAGTCTTATGAGTCCCAGAGCATCCCAGGACATATCTCTTCCCACTGGACAAGTCACTCTAGACAACTTTCTAGGACAATATGTTGTAGATAAGGTACCAAGCCACATTTAAGGTAGAGTTTCCTCTTTTGGGAGTTCTCCCTACCAGTAAAATCACAGATGTAGTCTTGATCCATCACCAACTAGAGTCAGGAGACCCAAGTTTAAATCCTGACTCAGACATTTAACAGCTGTGTAAAATAGATGCATTACTTAACCTTTCTGAGCCTTAGTTTCCTTAACCATGAAATGGGAGTAGTAATATTTCCTCGACAAAAGGGACTGTCTTTTTGTCTTTCTTTGTAGCCTCAGTACTTAGCACATCTGTTGCTGTTGTCAATGAGTCATTTAGTCATGTCCAACTCTTTGTGACCCCATGGGCCATATTGTCCATATTTTTTTTTGTTTTTGTTTTTGTTTTTTGGAGGGGGGAAGGCAGGGCAATTGGGGTTAAGTGACTTGCACAAAGTCACACAGATAATTAAATGTGTTTGAGGTCAGATTTGAACTCAGGTCCTCCTGATTCTTTATTCACTACACCACCTAACCACCCCCTTATAGGGCTTTCTTGACAAAGATATCAGTCTGGTTTGCCATTTCCTTCTCCAGTGGATCAAGGCAAACCGAGGTAAGTGATTTTCCCAGAGTTACATAGCTAATAAGTATCTAAGGCTGAATTTGAACTCAGGTTTTCCTGACTCCAGGTCCAATGCTCTATCCACTGAGGCATCTAACACATAGTAGGTGCTTAACAAATGCTCACTGACTGATTGTGCTGTCTATATCATAAGGTTGTTGTAAAGAACATTACTATTTTGCCAGCTCTATATGACAAGGGTGAGTGGCTCTTCTTCTAATTATCAGTCCTTCAGAGTCACATCAGCTCCTTTTGAGGAAAATAAAAGCAAAAAAGCCAAAATGCCCAATTATTAGCTCCCTGGATAATAGGACAATAATACTGTAAGGTAAGTGCAGTTATTTCCTCCATTTTCCAGGTAAGAAAACTCAGCCTCATCAAAGTTAAGTGATCAAAGCCCTCAAACAGAGAACTAGACAAAGGTATTGTCATTAATGATCCTGAAAGAGCATCACCACTCCGAATCCTGGAATCATTAGGAGCTCTGCAAGCCATGGAAGGTGGTAATAGACTGCCAAGCATGGGAATTCACTGCTTCTTGTCCCATTCCTCCACATATGCTGGGACATTCTTTGCTCCAAACTCAATCCAGTCAGACAATGCTTATAAATATGATTAGTCTGCAATCTTTGCCCTAATCCCTACCTCCCCAACACTCTCTCTCTCTCTCTCTTTTTTTTACACACACACACTCTCTCTCACACACTCACTCTTTTCTCTCTCTCTCTCTCTCTCTCCACCTGGTCTGTTTTTTCTTCCACATTCACATGTAGTGGCTCTTGATACCATCCCATCTTCTATCTCAGCCACCGTCACAAACTTGGATACTCAAAAACAAAACTTCAAGACCAACAATTGGCTCCTCCTTTCATATGCTTTTTTCTTACCTTGAATCTGACTGCCCGCCCATATCTTCTTCTTGCTCTTCCATGACGCCCAACAGCTCTGAGGGAAGGAGGATGTCTTTGTTGACATTATTCACCCAGGTTTTCTTCACTCTGGCTGTTCTGTTCTGATTTTGCTCGGCTGAAATATGAACCAACAAAGACAGCGAGGTTATCACCTCCACAACCTGTAAAGCTGTTATTGATCAGTTGCCGATTTGAGCTGCAAAGCTGGAACCCTGGAGCCTGGGTTAGGATACTGCCCTTGACTACACCAAGCACATCCCCCCCAAAGTGGAATGCCACTCTTCCTTGTGCCTATCAAAAGTGACCCCTATTTTGAGACCTAGTTTAGATGCTACCTCTCCTTAAACTGCCTCTGCTAAAACTTAGCTCTTTCAAGCTCCTGGTGTACTTTAAATTTACTGCTCACATGACATTGCAGGATATCTAAATTCCGGCTCTGGCTCTACAAGCTGTGTGACTCCCTTCATCTCTCTGGGACTCAGTATTGTCATCTGAAAAATGGGGCTGCTAAAAAATACCAACCATTGCTGCTTTCCCATTTTGCTGTGAGGACAATCACCACCACCACAATAAAAACAGCCTAGCACTTTTTGGTTCACAAAGTCTTATGCACATTTTGATCCTCAAAAAAACAAAAACAAAATACACTGACAAATAGGTAATTTAATTATCATCATTCCCTTTTATTGATGATAAAACAGGCTAAGTAAGGTAGAGAGTGATTTGCCCCAAAATCAGCCAGTAGAGTCAAGGCTCATAGACCCACAGACTTTGAAGAACCTGAGAGTTCATCAGGTAAGCTAGCCCTTACCTAAAGCATGCCTTCCCTCTACACCATCCCAAACAGCCTTTCCTTGAAAATCTCAAGCAGAAGAGAGGAAAACTAGCAGAACAATTTTTACAAAGACAAAAACATCATAAAGAAAAACAACTTTGAAAAAATTTAGAACTCTGATCAATGCAATCAATAATAAACTAGAGGACTGAACATGAAGCATGGTAGGGAAGAAGTTGTTCTCCTGCCAAAGAGGTAATGGTCTTAAAACACAAAATGAGACCTATATTTTTGGACAGAGCCAATACTGGAATTTGTTTTACTGGTCTGTGTGTATTTGTTAGGAGGCTTTGTTTTTTTACATTGTATAGTTGAAGGAAAGGAGAAGTAGGGGTAGGGGAGAAATAATAAATTTATATAAAAACAAATAAGTAGACGAATAAACAAGTAAATGAGTAAGTAAATGAATTAATGGATAAATAGATAAATGAATGAAATAATGAACAGAAAGGTAGATCAATAAACAAAAATTTCAAAGAGGGCTAGGGATGGTGAGGATACATTCTCAAATGATGAGGAACTTACTAACCCTCTAGGCAGCCCAATTCAATTTTGGAAGAGCTTTGCTTATTAAAAAGATTTTGCTATTGCTGAACCAAATTTTGCCTCCCCACTGGTCCTCATTTAGCCATCTGGGGCTAAGCAAAACAAAGTCAGCCCCTTTTCCATGTGACAGCTCCAGATATCTGAAGTAAGATATCATGCCCTCCCTGTTTAGTTTTCTCTTCTGTAGGCTAAGAAATCCCAGTCCTTCTACTGTTCTTTATATGGAGTGGGGTTGAGCCCCTCACTGTCCCAGGCACACTGATCCATGGATGTGCTCCAGGCTGTGGATACCTTTCTTCAAAAGTGGCTGCCAGTGTTGAATATGCTATTCCCAAGACACGAGTTGAAACAACTGTATACAATCATTTTATTAATGCAGCTAAGATCACGTTAATTATTTTGGCTATCCCGTCACACTGTTAACTTATATTGAGATAAAAAGATGAATCCCTTCTCCCACTTCTAAAGCATCCTTCACACAACACTGCCTGACTAGTTTAGGAGTACACTGTAGAATAGTGGGGGGGGGGAACACCCTGAATTTAATCATAGGATCACAGATTTAGAGCTGGTATGGACCTGAGGAGCAGTCAAGTCCTTTTACTTTTGAAGAAAACAAAGTAGAAATTAAACACCACGTACAGCTGCATAGCTAGTAAGTGTATGAGACAGGATTTGAACAGAATTTCCTCACTCCAAGCCTGGTCTTCTACATTCCTTGTACTACCTAGCTGTCTCTGACTTGAAGTCAAAGGAGTTGGGATAGTGTGTTGGTTCTGCTACTTACAAGCTATGTGACTTTGGCAAGTTAACTTCACCTTTCTGGGACTCAGTTTCCCATTTGTAAAATGAAGGATTCATTGGATCAGATGAGCCCTGAAATCTCTCCTGGGTCTAAATCTACCATCTGTTGATTCCTTATACAAAGATTTGGCCATATTACTACTCAAGAAATGTTCAGTGACTCCTTATCATTTCTTGAGTAAAGTCCAAATTCCTTTGTACAACATTCAAGACACTTACATAATCTAGTCCCGATTTGTCTTCCCAATTCTGCTACCACTTCCCCAGTATAGCCTGCACCCTGTGGCCAAATGGGCCTGGCCAATGTCTTTCAAAGTTAGCTCATACTTTGCTGTTTCTTTATCTCACAGGTCACAATGGTCCGTATGTCTAAATTATCCAGACTTCTTCCCTTTGGTCTACTGAATTTCTACTCAATCATTCACCCGAATGACTATGCTATTCCATCTGGGAAGCCTTTCCTGATCTCAAGGAGACAACCTCTTCCCCTTTGTATCTTGTATAGAACTGTGCTTGCTTTTTTTTTTTTTTTTAAATCCAGACCTGTGACTATACCTATACCAGAAATAGGGAATTTCCAGTGAGGGAATTCCCTCCTATCAATACAGATGGCAACATTCTGCTGCTTAGAATCTTAGGCAGTGGTCTGAGACTTTGAGAGATTAAAAATAATAAAACACTTTAAGGTTTGCAAAGCACTTCACTTACGTTTTTCATTTGACCCTCACAACAACCCTTGAGTCCCATTTCGGATACCTACTAGCTGTGTGACCTTGAACAAGTCACACACTGGTACTGTTTCCTAACCTGTAAAATGAGGGTGGCTATTCTCAGAATCCTTCAAAGTCAGTTGTAACTCTTAAAATTTATGGTCCACAGATCCATCCACGATGTCTCAAAGGCCTTTATCATAGCATGTTAGTTCTGGAGTTAAAACCAGCCTCTGACACTTACTACCTGAGTCATAACTTTGAGAAAGTCACTTCATTTGTTCATCTGTAAAATCAGGGGGCTGGACTCAGTGAATGCCAAGATCCCTTATAGCTCTAGAGCTTATGGACTGTGAATTATTTTAGATTAGAGTCATTTTTGTATATGCCATCCTCCCTAAGTGTTATGAAGAAAAGGCTCAAGCTTTATTTAAGCTTCTCATTCCCCACAGTGTCAAACATACAGTAAGAATTTAATGCAGAATGAATTGAAGAGTGGGAAAATAAAATAAATACACACATACCCGTAACAAAAACTAGAATGTAATAGATGCAAAGGAAAAATCTAAAGGAAGAGGTTGAGAGATTGGAGATAATAGAGAAGAAACAGCTAATGGTTTGCCATTAAAATGAAGCCACACACCTCTTGGGAGCCTTTCATCTTAGGCTTTCAAAACATTTTTAATATAACCCCAAAGGGAAAAAGAGACTCTGACAAATAGGATAAGAGTTTGTGTATGGCTCCCCAAACTGCAAGGAGAAGGTGCCATCCCAACTTGTATGCTTTCACTCTGAGTCATTAATGGGTCCTCTGCAGTATCAGTGACAAGCTCCCATTAATCTCCATATGAGTCACATGTTTGTCCTAATGAGCTAAATCTCATGAGGATGCTGGGGACTGGCTGTGCCTGAAGGCTCAAATCAAGATCCCAGCCCTGAAGGAAAACAGTCAGCAGAATTCTGCTGCAGCCCAAAGTTTGCAGCAATTTTATATAGGCAAGGAAGACATCTTAAGAACCAAAACACTCTTTGTGGCAGGAACAGCTAAGAGAGAAATGAAGGTTATTTTATTTTCTTCTACATCACTTCTTCTGGCTTCTAAAACAGATTCAACAAAATGCCCTATGTCACAAATTATTCTGTTCAGATCCCAAAAGTCTCTGAAAAAGACCACTGCAGATTTTACAAATGCTAGGCATTGTGGAAATGTAAGAGCAAAGGAGAAAGACTCTAGGTGGTGCAGTGGACAAAACCCTTGGCCTGGAGTCAGGTATAACTGAATTCAAATATGGTCCCAGATACTTACCAGCTGAGAGACCTTAGGCAAGTCATTTAATCTGTTTGGCTCAGTTTTTTCTCCTATAAAATGGGGATAACAATAGTACCTACCTCCCAAAGTTGTTGTGAGGATCAAATGAGATAACATTGATAGTGTTCAGCACAGCACTTATATAATAGTAAGCATTATATAAATGCTAGCTGCTGTCATCATTATTTTTAATGATCTGCTTCAACTTGGGAATCTCAGATTTGTATGACTCCACGTTTCAATTCCAACACTTAAGAGTTTTGTAATCAATATGTATTTATTAAGCACCTATTACAGGGATTTAATCTAGGGTCATGCAACTTTAAAAATATATATATATATATATGTACATATATAAAACTATTTCAATAGAATCAATTTCCTTTCTCATCCTATGTATTTTATTTTATGCACTCTAAAAACATTCGGAGAAGAGATTCATGGGCTTTGCCAGCCTGCCAAAGGGACTTATTACACACAAAAAAAGTTAAGAACCCCTGGTCCATTATGTGCTAGCTACTGTATGAGGCACTGGGGATCCAAAGACAAAGATGAAACAATCCCTGCCTTCAAGGAACTTATATTTTGCTGGGGCAGGGGGAGGGGGGACACACAACATGTATACATGTAAATCTATACAAAATATATACCAAGTAAATATTAGGGTAGTGGCTCTATGATTGAAAAAATGGGGACAAATGCCTCTAGGAGGCAGAGCAATAAGCCTGACCACTCTATTGGGTAAGAGAAGGTGAGGGAAAAGAGGCAAGAATGATTCCAAGATAGGAACCTAGGTGCCCAGAAGGTCAGTGGCACTTTCAAAAAGAAATAGGAAAATCTAGAAGAGGAGCAGGATGCTTTTTGGTGTGGGTTTTTTGGTTTTGGAGTTTTTTTGGTGGGGGGAAGATAATGAATTCTGTTTTGGACAGGCTGACTTTGGCATGCCTGCCAATGAGTCACCCAGGAAGAGATATCCAACAGGCATTGGCTACATGACTGGTCTCCAGTCCAGGAGGGAAAACAGAGGTAGATACATGGATCTGGGAATCACTGCATATGTGTAATTATTCCTAGAAGCTGATGAGATCAATCGAATAAGCACAGAGAAAGAAGACAAAGCTGGGCCTTAGGGAATGTCCACAAATTTTGGGAGGGAAGTAGATGATATTAAAGGAGATAATGACAGATTAGACAGAGTGGGGGGGGGGTAGGAGGTAAACAGTATCAAAAGCTATGGAGAAGTCAATTAGAGGACTGAAAGAAAAGACCCTAGCTTTAGCAGGTAAGGGATTATTAGCAAGCTTAGAATGGTTTCAGCTGAATGATGAGGTGACAAGCTAGGAGCCAGGGGCTGGGGAGGTGGGGAAATGGAAGCAATAAGAGAAAACTCTTTTTAGGAGTGTGGCTGTGAAAGGAAAAGTGATAGAGACTGATAGCAGGAAAGGATGTCAAGTCCAAGAGGTTTTCTTAGAATGGAGGAGATCTAGGCACTGATGGAGAGGACAAGCTGCCAGGCTGTTTCATAAGGGAAATTTTTGTGGATTCCAAGGTTTCTAGACTCCCATATGATCTCTAAGTTTTCTGTTTATAGTCTGAATGAAAGGACAAAATGGCACAATGGATAGAAAACCAACCTCACTCAAAGGCAGAAAAACCTGGCTTCCCACTTCTAAAGCAGTCTAGCTATGTGACTTCTCTGGCTTTTTCTCATTCATAAAATGACGGAACTGAAGTCAATGGCTTGTAAGGTCCCTTCCCAGCTCTAAGGCTGTGATTCTGTGGTAATTCAACCTCTTTGTAGCTTGGCCTCACTGACCTCTTTCATCCCTTTCAGTTCTAAATCTGGGATCGTATGACCCTTGAGGGGATTCTTAAGCCTAAATCCACAGACTCCAAAAAAGTCTATGGATGGATTTCAGAGAATCAATAAATTTGTTTTAAAAGTATTTTGATAAGTGTTACCTTGATGAAAATGGTTTCCTTTGTAACCTTATGTCATCTCCTTTACGCAATTAAAAACATGATTCTAAGAAGGGGTTCCTAAGCTTCAACAGACTCGCTGCTTTTTAAAGGATCCATGACATAAAAAGAAAGAGGCTAAGAACCCATATAGCAGAGGACAACTTCAGTGGGTTATAATTTTCACTGTACATAAATATGTTTCCTGAGTTATGAAGATAGTTTATTTTGCTTCCCAACACACTTTTTTTTTCTCCCTGCACAGAAGAAATACCAAAGACAAACCTTGGCAGATTCCCCTACCCATAGCAACGTGCTGACTGGATTTAATTTGACCAGAGTGACTGAGGGGAAAAACAAGCCACTGTGTTTTTGTTATTTCTCTGCCCAAAGGGCTACACTGCCTAGGCATTTAGTAACTCATTTTCTCTATTTCAAATGTCAACCCCTGGGGCTACTGCAATCTGTGGGGGAACCCATCAAGGGCATGGTACTACCTGGGCAAAGAGTAAAGGGCACATATCTCCCCTAAGGAGCAAAGTGCTGACAGGCAAACAGCGTTGTGTTTAGCTCTGAGCAAGTTTCAGGCAGATCAGGGATAAGGCATTTGGATGCCCCAGGCAAAGTTTAAAAATTGTGCTTTTCATGCATTACTGTCCATCTGAGGCTTTGAGCAGTCTACCAGAACACATGTTACTTGACACATCTCTAAATAAATACCTACAGGCCACGGAGAACAGAATTTTGGGGCACTGAAATATGTGCATTTACAAAAAAGTCACATTAAAAAGTCCTTCACACTGCTACCCCTATCCCCCCTTCCCTAGGGCTTACCTACCTATTCCTCCTGACTCTAGTTTCAGGGATTCAGAAGCAGGTCAAGAGACACTATTCAACTCTGAACAGCCCTTTCTACTTTCATGTTCAACAGTAGCATCAACAAAATGATGCTTCTATTCTCCACCCAATTTCAGGAGCTTCTTTCTTGTTTCTGCCACAGTTAGGGCCCAGAGACTAAATTAGTGACTAACCTTATTTTAGGAGTCATTGAAATTTGTCATGATTATACATCACATATTGTTTTAGGTGAACTTTTATACTATCGGAAACTGCAGCTATTGACATATTTCTACCTTCAAATGAGGCTGTGAGTTCTGTAAGGGCAGAAATTACATTTTTATCTAAACTTTGTAGCCCTTCCAATGCCTCGCACATTTTCTGCTTAATAAATGTTTGTTGGATGAATTTATGAATGAATGAATTTTATAGCTTCTAAAATTCAAAGGAAACTAGGAATTCTAAGAGGTTGAAGTGAGGAAGGAATACATTCTAGGCTCAGAAAAAAGTCTGTGGAAAGCATAGAGACAGGAAATGGTGTGTGTGCCTGCATGCGTGTGTGTGTGTGTGTGCGCGCGCGCGCGTGTGCGTGCACGCACATGCTTGCACTTGCAGAAGCTCTCTTGAGCCAGTTTGGCTGGACTGACCAGTGTGTGAAGGGAAATAATGTATCATAAGCCTAGAAAGGTAGAATAGGGCTTTACATGGCAGACACAGGAATTTGCACCTGCTCCTAGAGGTAATAGAGAAGTACTATTAAATAGGGAAATGACATAGTAGATGAAATATGAAATATATGCATTTACAAAATGTGCATTTGCAAAAAGTCTTAGAAACATGTGGCTTAGAAACATGACCTTGGTAACCATGTGGAAAATGGAATAGAAAGGAAAAGAGACTGTAGGCAGGGAGACCCGTTAGGAGGTGAAAGCAAAAGAGAAGATCAGAGGTGATGAGGGACTGAAGTAGCATGACTGGAAAATACTGGGGTATTGTAGCAGCAAGCAGTTAAGAATCATTAAAGCCACTGCATGTTTTCAGTTCTGGGCCTTTTGGTAGAGAGACAGAGACAGAGAGACACAGAGAGACACCAAAAGAGAAAGACACAGAGAGACACCAAAAGAGAAAGACATAGAGAGACACCGGGGGGGGGGGGGGGAGAGAGAAACAGAGAGACAGAGACAGAGAGATGGGGGTGGAGAGAGATGTTCATTTTTCTTTAGACTCATAGAATCTTAGGGCTGCTACTTGACAGAGGCCCAAAAGGGTCTAGTGACTTATTAAAGGTCACACAGCTAATTATTGACTTATACTCCTTATATTCTGACTTCCAAGTACATTATTCTTTCCACTAATCCACACTGCCTCCTTTCAGCATCCAGGAAAAGGATATTGGGCCAATGATAGAAAGTCAAAAGACATAAGACATATCAGTTCTCTCTTAAACCAAAGAACAGAGATGGAAGGGTTTTTAGGCATCTACAATTCTAACTTAAATAGATCTCAATGTATTACCAAAGAAGTATGATTATAGGATCACTGATCTCGAACCAAAAGGGACCTCAGAGGCCAGTCCATCCACTCCCATTTTACAGATAAGAAAAGTGAGGCCCAAAGAAATTAAGTGGTTGTTCAAGGTCACACGGACAGTGCCAAGGACAGGTCCTTTGAAGCCAATCCCGTGACTCTAGAACCAGTCCTCTTTCTAATGTAGCTTGTGGCCTCCTACTGTCTCTCTCTCAAACTCAGTCAGCTGGCCCACACTTCATCTAAAACAGGGTTACTTCTTTTGTTTGTTTGTTTTAAAGACTTCGTGTCCCTACCTAGCCAAGGCTGGAAGGTGGGTTGGCTAAAGGTGGGCCCAAACGCACTCCATTCAGTATGGGATCTTGACCTGCTGCTTCCAACCTGAACCGAGTTACCCCTCTGATGGATACTCTTCTACCTCCCAAGGCTCACTATATTAATGCTGAGTTTAATGTGGAACTTATCAGCTTAGCCTACTGAAACTCAGAACTACTCATCTTTAAAAAAAAATCCACTGGCCTTACCCACAATGCAGTAGGGATTACAGGCATTTATAGGGATTTTAAACTGAGCTAAAATAAGGGATTCTTAAACTTTTTGTACCACTAACCCCTTTAGTAGTCTAGTAAATAATAATTACTCTTAGAATAATGTTTTAAATGGATAAATTATAAACAAGATTACAAAGGACATCAGTTACATTAAGCTATAATGAACAATTTTTTAAAAATCCAAGTTCCCAGACCCCAAGTTAAGAATCCCTCATCTAAAAAGATTCTAAAAAGAGGTATAAGTGAATTGAATCTTAGGTCCATAATCTTAATCATGAAAAATTCTGCTGAAGAGAATCACTCCGCTGTAATGTCAGAGTACTTTGGGGATGAGACTTACCTGTACTTCTATCCCCCTTCCACACCCCCATAGCCTCACACCTTCCCTTCCTCAGCCACCCAAATACAAAGTAAGTACTCAAAAACTCACCAATTGTTTGTGGTTTCTTTTTTCTGATTGATGCCCGAATTATGTCTGCTCCATGGATTTTGTCTCTGTGTCTCTTAGACTTGGCTTCATAAAACCACTGGCCGCTCATATTCTTCAGCTGTTGGTCATCCTTAATTTTTTCAGGCAAATGTCTGAAAAAAAAAGGGGGGGGGAAAAAACCAAGGCTTCACTTGACCAAGGGTGGACACTGGATAAATGAGTTCATTGTACTACTGTTTAAATAAACATATAAATGCCCCACCCAAACATGTGGAATCCAATCTCTCAGATGGTCCCACAAACTGCCCAGACTTCTCATAAATGTTTGCTCCTGTTTGACCAAAAGTTAAGGAAACCAGAGCCAAGATTTTTTTAAATTCAAAGTTCCCATCATCCATGATCCCTGAAATTCCAGAAACAGATTCATTTCTCTGGCTTGAAACTTCATGTCCCCTCTAAAAACAAAAATCCCTGGGGGAGGAGTAATATATTAAGGCCAGATGAGGCATTTTTACATTCTGGTGTGAACGAGTATCTCAAGAGTGCTGTCTGAGATCAGTTTTGAGAGAAAAGAAACATTGGACTCTGGGTGCCAAGCATCAGAAGGGAAAGGCAGAGAAAAAGAGTGCCTGAGAGGACAGAAGATAAGCTTTGCCTACCTTATGATTTTTGCCTGGGGACAGTATTCAACCCCTTTCTCCCACCCCTCCACAGACTCCCATGCTGGATACTAAGCTCTGAGCAAAGCCTTAGCTTCACTCAAGACTCAGAGGACTGGGACAAACCTCTCTCAGTGAGTCTATCCAGGAAGTCAAAGACTGCCATTACACCAAGCTTGTAAATGGAACTATAAGCTTCTCCAATAACCCTTGTTTTGTTGATGTTGTTTAGTCATGTTTGACTCTTCATGACCCCATCTGGGGTTTTCTTGGCAGAGATACTAACATGGTTTGCCATTTCCTCCTCCAACTCATTTTACAGATGAGGAAACTGAGGTAAAGAGGGTTAAATGACTTACCTAGGGTTACCCAGATATTGAGTATCTCATGTCAGATTTGAACTCAGGAAGATGAGTTTTCCTAACTCTAGGACTGATGCTCTATCCTCTGTACCAACTAGCTATCCTGCCTGTTCCTAATTCCCTTCCCCATGATTAACACAAACATCTACCTCATCTCTACCTTGTCATCCTCATGCCTCAATAGCTCATACCAACCCTTCCAACACTTTCCACCTTTTTATTTCCATTAATAAAAATCATGACAGTAGGGAGACCATTTGATGTAGCCAACAGAGGGTCAGTCTTGCAGCCAAGTCCTGCTCTGCTAACACAGTAATAACTAGGTGACCATGACCAAGTCACTTTCTAAGATAATACATTTTAGACGTTATTTAATCTTCATTTGTAAGGAGAATTTTCAGGCAGTCATTCAGTCCATAAACATTTATTAAGTACCAGCTAAATGCCAGGCTTTGTGCTAAGCACTGGGGATACAAAGAAAGGCAAAAGATAGTCGCAGCTCTGGGGGAAACCCCAGGTCTCAGGGAGTACACAACATGCAAACACAACATATACATGACAAAATAGAGATATTTAACAGAGAGAAGGCACCAGCCTTACAGGTGGTCGGGAAATGCTTTTTGTATAAGGTGGGGTTTTACCTGGGACCTGAACGAAGTCAGAAAAGCTGGGATGTTGAGATGAAAAAAGCGAGTATTCCAGGCTTGGGGCCAATGAAAATACCTGGAGTCTGAAGATGAAATGTCTTGTTTGGGGAACACCAAGGAAGCCACGGTTATAGAGTACATGGGGGAATAAAGTCTAAGAAGACTGAAAAAGATAGGAAAGGTCTCTGAATGTCAAACACAGGATTTTATGTTTATATTTCCATTTTATATTTATATTTAATAGGGAGCCACTGAAGTTTATTGAAGAGGGAGGTAACATGATCAAATTTTTGCTTATAGGAATATTAATTTTACAGTTGCGTAGAGGGTGGATTATGATGGGGAGATAATGAAAATATATTACACAGATGAAATGATAGGCCTGGACAAATGATAAAAATAACAACCCTGTGTGTGTGTGTGTGTGTGTGTGTGTGTTGACAGGCCTCTTTAAAGTTTGCAAAGCATTTTTTCTACTTTACCTCACTTGAACCCTACAACAACATTACAAGGTAGGGATGACAGATATTATTATCCCTGTTTTATAGATGCAGAAATTGAGGCTCACTTTCCCATCATTAAAAGCATTAGAGGTAAAATCTGAACTCAGATCATTGTCAATCTCTTCCCCTTAATATTGTTTCTGCTTCACATAAGCTGTCACTTACCATGTCTGCCTCGGTTTCCTCATCCTCAACTGGGATACTAATAACACCCAGGGTTGTTGCCAGGATAAAATGAGATTACATTTGTGAAGTGCTTCACAAACCTGAAAGTCCCACATAAAAGCTCCCTTTTATTGTTATTGCTACGAGGAGTCAGAGTAGTTTTTGTCCAACATTACTCATATTGAGTGGGGCACATCCTCCTAATTTTGGGTCTTCATTTCTTCATCAATAAAAGAAGGAGTTGGTCTAGATGCCTAGCCCAAATCTATGGTCTCTTGACTCATAACCACAGCATGAGAGGATGAGTTGAAGGAACTGGGAAGGTTTAGCCTGTTAAGAGAAGACTGAAAGGTTCAAGAATGAGAACTAGTTTCCAAGGGTCACAAGGAAAGGGAAACAGGATTCACCTGCTTTGTCCTAGAAGGAAGAACCAGAACCAATGAGAGAGAAGTTACAGGAAGACAGATTTCAACTCAACACAGGGAAAAACTTCCTAACCATCAGAGTTGTTTACAAACAGAAGGGCCCCTAGGAGGCGGTGAGTTCCCTGTCATTCTAAGCACAGACCAGATGACCACTGCTGAAATATGGCAGGACAGGGCTGATGCTTAGGTTGGTATTGCACTAGGAGACTTCTGAGGGCCCTTCAGATGCTTCAGTTATACCACTAAGGAAGAGCTGAAGATGCCATCTCATTGACCAGGTAACAATTAATAATAACAACTAACATTTGTATTGTGCTTACTACGTATCAGGCGCTGTGCTAAGCAATCTACTACTATTATCTCACTTGGTCTTCACAACAAGCCTGGAGGTTGATGCCATTATTATACCCATTTTACAGATAAGGAAACTGAGGCAAACAGAGGTTAAGTCACTTGTCCAGGGCCATACAGCTAGTAAGCACATGAGGCTGGATTTGAATTCAGGTATTCCTGACCCCAGACTGGGGCACTCTATCCATTTTACTACCTAGCTGCCTTGATACATAGTACAGATAGGTAGTTATGTGGTGCGGTAGATCAAGCACTAAACCTGGAGTCAGGAAGACCTGAGTTCAAATTCAGACTGAGACACTCATTGGCTGTGTGTCCACTCTTGGAACTCCTTCACTGACGCATCTAGGTGGAACAAGGGATAGAGTATTGGGCCTGGGGTCAGAAGGACCTGAGTGCAAATCTAACCTCAGACTAGCAGAGTGACCCAGGGCATGTCACTTAACCTCTGTTTGCCTCAGTTTCCTCAACTGTAAAGTGGGCACAACAGCACCCACCTCAAAGGGTAGTTGTGAGAAACAGAGGAGGCATAGTTATAAGCACAGGTCCTATATAAATATTTATGCCCTTCTACCCAGGGCCCAGAGAGCACATTAATTATTTCCTGATTCCATATCTTTAGGAAAGGGAAGGCTTCCTCAGTGCTTAAGTATCCAAGCCATCATCCCAAGTCTGAGGCTGTCTGGGGGTTGGGGGTAAGGTAAGGAGCATAAAAGGGGTCTCATCGCTCCTAGATCAATGAAGAGAGCCTCAGAATGACAATGATTCCCTTCTCATCTGACTCAGGAGTGTTCTCCAAAACCACCGGAATGACTTCAGCAATGCAGCATCAGTCATCGGCTAACTGGCTGACACCCACCCCCAAACCTCTCCTCGAAGGGATCCTTGTCTAAACCTCGGTCAGCTTCAATCCTAAACTTCTGTCAGACAGAAGACAGATCATGTAGCAATTACAACAAAAGTCTGTGAACCATGAGAGACTGCCCAGCAACATTTGGCTCCCTCGGAATTCTTAGTCATTACATACAAGGAACAGGGTTTTGGGTTTCTTGTTTGTTTATGTTAAAGGGGAAGGAAAGAAGCAAAATGTTGTTAAACAGCAGCATGCCTTAGTCTCCTAAAATGGCTGCCAATCCTAGATTTTATAAAACCAGCTCCTTCCCCTCACATCCCCTTTTTCCTCAACTACTTGGGTAGGAAACTATGGAGACAATTCCTCCACCAAACAAGGGTCTGGCCTGGGCAGCTTTTAAAGTCTCTTCCAAATTCTAGGATTCTGTGATTCGCTGGAAGATTTCACAGACGAAGCTCTTGTATGTACCCTCCAACTACAAAACTCCCCCAAAGGTAAAGATTCTTCGGAATCAAAGATCTAGAATTCAAAGGGATATTAGAGGACATCAGCATCAACCCCTGATTTTACTGATGAAATTAAATGACCTGCTCAGGATCACACAGCTAATAAAATAAAAACATTCAGGGCCAGCACTCCACTATACCCCCTTGCTGTCCCTTAAAAAAAGTTATTAACCCACTGGTACCACTGATGTTTTCTACAACTTATACTCATTTACCTTTTCCTTCTGAAACCTACTATTGAACTTCTGATGGGTGCTAAACGAAAAAATTAAAACAATATCGTTTCAACGTTTGCAAAGTGCTTTATAAATATCATCTCAATTGATCCTCAAAAAAACCCTGAAAAGTGGGTGCTATTATCATCAATCCCATTTTACAGTTGAGGAAACTGAGGTATAGATGTCAAATGACTTGTCCAGGGTCACAGAGCTAGTGTGTCTGAGGCTGGATTAGAACTCATTGCTGTGACTAGATCCAGCCTCTCTAATATACCACCTGGCTACCTCATGGTATTACAATTAAATATCCTCCAGTTTGTGGAAGGGAAAAAAAAAGATAATCACAGTTTATTTTTATAGTGCACTAAGCTTTCTAAAGAGGATCTGCCCTCACAACAGCTCTAGAAGGTGGGTAATAACCATTCATGTTTCAACAGCACAAAAAGGTAGTGTGATATTCTAGACAGAGCATGGGATCTAGAGTCAGAAAAGGCAGGTTTGTAATTCCTTGACTACTATTTTCTATATTTTACATTGCTATTACATTACCATCAGCCCATTTTATGGAGAAGGAAAATTGAGACTCAGAGGGTTTCAGTGATTTGCTCCAGGGAGTGACTTAGACAGTCCAGTGAGGGACTTGAAGAATTGCCATGTCTTCCTTTGAATTTGTCTTGTCTCTTCAATTCAAATATTCCCTTTTAAAGACCCAGGCTATGTTTTCCCTTTCTTTTATTGCCCAATGGCACCAGGCAGAGAGTCAGTATGATGTAGTGGATAAAGGGCCAGTCTTGGAACCTGCGAGACCTGGGACTCAGGTACTAGCTCTGATACATTCCGGTTATGTAGCTATATCTCTCCAAGATGATCAGTGACCAGAGTTGCCAGTCAGTGTAGGTAAAGTTTCCACATGGAGAGTTCCTCACAAGGAAGAAATCACAGACTCAAACCAAAAATAAATGGCAAACCAAAAATAAAAGGTACTTGAGGCTACAGTGGGCACTAAGTAAAAATACTTGTGGAATTACCGCAAAGACAGAAAAATCAGTCCTTAACTAGAAGACAATGGCCTTTGACACATCATCATTGTAAGCGCCAAGATGGAAGAAGACAGAATGAAAAAAACAGATTCTACAAGAGCTGCAGTCATAGACTCAAACAATTTAGACCTGGAAGGTCTTTTATAGCAAAGGAGTCAACTGGGGGCCCACCGTCTGCAACTGAAACAATCCCCAGTGCTACCTGAACCAGATTAAAATGTAATTGGGAAATATTAAACAGAATAAATAATACAAAAGAACATAGGTAATGTTCTATTATATAGAGATAATGTAAGATGATCTAATAACCTTGCATAAGGTATAACATATAAAAGAGAGAATGTTGTAATATAATAATAACTCTCCACATGGAGAGTTCCTCACAGGTCCAGTGGCCTTCAGTTTCTATTTGAGTTTGACAGGGCTGTCTTAGGCTATCTAGTCCAACCCTTTCATTTACATTTAGATAAAGGGCTCACTCCTCTGAGCCCAATTTCCTGACCTATAAAATGGGGATAAGGAAGTTAGGTGGTCCAATGGACAGAGTGCCATGCCTGGAGTCGGTAAGGCTCATCTTCCTGAGTTCAAATCTGGCCTCAGATGCTTACTAGCCCTGTGACCCTAGGCAAGTCACTTAACCCTGTTTGGCTCCATTTCCTCACCTGTAAAATGATCTAGAGAAGGAAATGCCAAACCACTCCAGTTTCTTTGCCAAGAAAACCCCAAAAAGGATCACAAAGAGTCGGACATGACTGAAGAATGACTAGACAACAAAATGGGGATAATAAGAATTATATCATCCACCACACAAGTTTGCTGTGTCAAGAGCATGTTGGCAGCCTTCAAAGTAGAATAAAATAGAAATACGAATTGTTGGTAAGCAAAAAAAAAGCTTCATATTTCTTGGCAATTAGCCCAATGAAACTAGAAATAAAAAAAAAGACATGCATCTGACCAAAAGCAGTCATATCTTACAACTACATAGTCAATGTGATTTTAGCTAGAAACATGGACTTGAGAATTCATTAGTAATGTTGACAGAAAACCTCACTAAAGTCACTTTGAGAGACAAAACCCTTCATTTTAAAAGACAAAGACCTTTAGAAAGGCAGCTAAAGATAATCACTGAGATGTGGTCAACTGAACACATCTACGGAAAGAACACCCAGCCCACCAGATGTTGGGGGCTGGGGGTGTGGGTATGTGTGGGTGTGTCTAATAAGAGTACGCATTTCCTGCTGATGGCATGAAGTCCAAAACAGGAAGCACCATACCAACAATTTCATCTTTGGACGATGAAAGACTAATTGTAAATATGTGCCAACCATGTATAGAGAAACTTACCTGTTTTTAAGAAAAACAGCCAAATTATTAGCTCAATTGTCAAGACTTTGTCTTCCTGGGACAGCTAGGTGGTGCGGTAAATAGAGCAGACTCTGGAGTCAAGAGGACCTGAGTTGTGTGACCTTGGGCAAGTCACTTAATCTCAATTGCCCTGCCTTCCCCCTCCAAAAAAAAAAAATACAACAACAACAACACAGACTGTCTTCCTCATTTGTCTCTTCCTTCCCACCCCACTTGCAAATGAAAGTGCTCCAGGAGTCCTAGGGTTTAGAGTGAGTAAATCCCTTTCCATTCCCACAACACCTCTGATAGTTGGCACCTAGGTCATGCCCTAGAGCTCCAATTAGTCTCAAAGAGACACTAAGCAACACCAAAAGGATCAGAGTCAGTGACCTTGACTAAGGATTCCTGTTACCAAAGCAAAAGGTCCCCTTTCCCCATTTAAAGGACAGCAAAGCTGGCCAGAAGCACTGGTGGCAGCAGCTACATGTGGTCACAGGAGGGGCATGTACTGGAGTAGCAGTGGTAAGAGTAAGCCTTTTTTACCTCCTCTTTATGGCATTGAATCCCCTTAGCCTCTCTCAAGGAAAAATCATAGGAGGGAGGGTCATATCAAGATAAAGTGGTCCAACCGCCTCATTTTAAAGATTGAGGCACATGAGTCCCAAAGAAAGGAAGTTACTTGCCCATGGCACTTTGATAACTATTAGTAAATCATTAAATTTTTTAGAATTAGTAAAAGTATAAAGTTTTTCCTAACATTAAGCCTAAACTGACTTCTTTGTAGCTTTGTAGAGGTTTTGCCCTCTGGTACTAATCAGAAAAAAACATAATACCTGTTCTACAAAATGGCCCTTCAAATAATTATCATATCAGGTCTTTCAACTACCCCCTCTTAAGGCATAGATTCAAAGCCCTTCACCATGAAGGTTTCCTACCTCCAATTTATCAGTATATTTTATAATTTTTACTATGTGCCCATGGGAACAGAGATAGTAAGTGGGGGTGTCGTGAAAAAGGCTCAAGACTTCTCACCCAGAATCCAATGCTCTTTCCCTTAATTTCCATTAGAGGGTGTGTTCACTTTTCTGTCTTTTTCAAAAGTCTAAGCTAGTGCCAATGATGTCAGAGAGGGTATAGGATAGCTGTCTGTGAAGCAGGGTGCCAGGAAGTACTCTTGGCAGTAGAGTCAAGGAGGGTATGGAACACTATCTGTAAGGTCCTTACCTTGCCCAGGAAGGACCACTGGCATCCCAGAAAAGGGAAGCAGACCTCTACATCACGTGTTACTACATGACCAACTCTACAATTTATCTCTTTTATCTGAGTGTTTGTTGATTTGAAGAGTAAGACACAAATACAACATCCTCCCCCATCTCCATCAGTAATAATAAAAAGACAATTCCTGCAATGTCTTACACTTGGGTTAAAAAAGCAACAACGAAAGGTTAAAAAAAAAAACAGAACAACTTCACAAGTATGAGATGTGGAAAGCATGGTTAGATATGTTCTGAAAATGATCTGGGGAGGTTTAGAGGACCGCAAGATCAATATGAGTCAGCAGTAGGATGTGACAGTCAAAAATGCTAATGCAACCTTGGGCTGCAATAAGAGAAACCTGGTTTCCAGGAATAGGAAGATGATAATCCCATGGTACTCTTGTCCACCTCTGGAACCTTATCAGTAGTTCTGGGCACCACAGACTAGGAAAGATACTGAGTGTCCAGAGGAGGGAATCCATCGTGGGGAAGGGCCTTGAATCTAAGCCTAAAGCAGGGAGCAAGTTGAAGGACCTGGGGAAGGGGTAAAGAAACAAAATCATTGTTCTCAGTTATTTGAAGGGCTAACTTGTAGAAAAAGTTGCTTTGTTTTGTTTTTTTCTGATTAGCACCCGAGGGCAAAACCAAGAGGAATGGGTAGAAGCTGAAAAGCAGCCAATTTGGACTTAATGTCAGGAAAATAACCTTATGTTTTTACTAATATTTATTTGAATAATTGACTATAAAATAAAAGAATATTTACTAATTATTTTAATAATTTACTAATATTTACTCATTTCAAAAAATAAAACTTTTGCTAACATTTACAACTATTGTCCAAAAGTAAAATGAGGTGCCTTAGGAGATAGTGGGTTCCCTACTTATTGGTGGTCTTCAAGGAGAGACTGTAACCTCTTCAGGGATATTATCACAAGGATTCCTTTCATGTATATGGTTGGCATTCAGGTTCATTCCAACTCCCAAATTCTGTGATTTTGATTTTTTGGTTTCCAAAGTACCTTACTTTGGTACCCTGGAAGATGGGTTATGCAATTAGTATCTCCATTTACAGAGGAGGTAGGCCATTGAGATTCTGATGGACTAAGTGATTTTGTCACAGAGCTAAAAAGGACTAGAGTCAGGATCCAAACCTAGATCTTTTGGCTTGAATACCAATATTGCTAGCACTACACCAAAATCTCTCTCTGTTCAAGAACATGGGCTTTAACTTTGCATGGATGAGTTGTCTTGACAGAACGTTAAGATATTTGTGAGTAAGAGCTATTTCATTTTTATCTTTGTACACCCAGCACCAAAGCCAGTAGTAAGCCCTGCATCAAAAGCTTCCAAAAAATATGAATTGGTCACAGGCCATGGAGGAGCCTAAGAAGGATTTTAAAATCAAATAAGAGAAATAGAAGAAAAAATTGGGAAGAAAAATGTGATGCAAGAAAATCAAAACAACTCTGAGGTACCATATCTTACCTGTCAGACTAGCTAAGATGACAAAACAGAAAAATGATAAATGCTGGAGGGGATGTGGAAAAATTGGAACACTAATGCATTATTGGTGGAGTTGTGAGCTGATCCAACCATTATAGGGAGCAATCTGGAACTATGCCCAAAGGGCTATAAAAAAGTACATACCCTTTGACCCAGCAATACCACTTCTAGAACTGCATCCCAAAGAGATCATAAAAGTGGAAAAAGAACCCGTATGTACAAAAATTATTTATAGCAGCTCTTTTCGTGGTGGCAAAGAATTGGAAATCAAGGGGATGCCCATCAATTGGGGAATGGCTACGTGAGTTGTGGTATACAAATGTAATGGAATACTATAGTAATCACTCCATTGATCATAATCCTTCTTTACAATTTGATTAATGTTTAATGTGAAGGTATTTATAGAACCTATATTTGATTGCATGCTGTCATGGGGGAGGGAGGGGAGAAATATGATCCCAAGGGAGAGAAAACTTGAAACTCAAGGGACTGTGGAACTGAATGTTGTAAACTAAAAGTAAATAAATAAATGTAGAAAAATAAAGTAGCAATAGTTGAGGTCTTAAAAATAACTCCTTCAATATTAGATTGGAGCAAATGGAAACTAATAACTTTATGAGAAATCAAGGTATTATAAAAACAGATCCAAAAGAATGAAAAAAATAAAAGACAATGTGAAATATCTCATTGGAAAAACCATTAACCTGAAAAATAGATCCAGGAAAGATAATTTTAAAATTATTGGACTACCTGAAAGCCATGATCAAAAAAAAAATGTCTAAATATCATCTTCAAGAAATTATCAAGGAAAACTGCTCTGATATTCTAGAACCAGAGAGTAAAACAGAAATTGAAAGAATTCACTGTGCCTCCTGAAAAAGATCCCAAAAAGAGAGCAGGGACTGTCTTTTGCCTTTCTCTGTATTCCCAACACTTAGCCTAGCACCTGGCACATAGAAAGCATTTAATAAATGCTATTTGACTAACAACAAAAAGACTTGTGCTCTTCAGCTCCTAGCAGTAATTTCTCTCAACCTAACTTCTAAAGGTGTTCCTATAGAAAAGCCTATTTTTTGTTGATTTTCTGCAATGTACAAACTGCCAGTGACAGTGCACAAAAACACAATTATAGTTTGGGAGGGCAAGCTGGCTGCTGAGGAATGTGGGAATATTCTGATGTGGAAACTCCCACCACCAGTCCCCACCTGTGACTTAGCACGTAAATCCTAGAGAGTTACCTGGAGTACAGAGATGGTTAGTGATCTGCCTGGGTCACTTATCTATTAAGAGTCTAGGTAAGATTCACAACCAGTTCTTCCTGGGGGCAAGCCCATCACCCTACCTACTACTGTAACTAATAATAACCAGCATTTATGTAGCGCTTTAAGCTTTGTAATGCGCTCATTTGATCCTCACATTGACCATGAGAGGTAGGTACTCTTATTATGCCCATTTTAGAGATGAGGAAACTGAGTTAAGTGACTTGCCCAGGGTCCCTCAGCTAATAAGCGTCCAAGTCCAGATCTGAACTCTAATCTTCCTGACTCCAAGCCCAGTACTCTATCCACTGTGTCACCTAGCTGCTTACATCAGGTTGACTCTTTATGTTAATAAGAAAAAAAAAGTATTTTTACTTTTATCTCACATCTAGTTTATGGATTATCTAGCTCTCATTCCTCTTCTGTGCTAGTTACATTACGACCATCCACCATCCAGATTCGAGAAGACGCAGAACGGTATGGGGGAGCTAATGCCAGCTTTTGTGTCCTCAGTCTGCATCCCACCACAGGTACTCGCTGGCTGTCTGACCTCAAGCAATTCATACATTCTGCCTCAGTGTCAATTTCCTCATCTGAAAAATGAGGATGCCAGCCTGTAGTACTTAAGTACTTAATAGATGAGGCCATCAAGAGGGGCCAACGAGATACTCAATGATAGGGACCATACAAATGTCAATCATCATTTTTATGATTTTGACAGTCTTGCAATAAGTTTTTATTGACCAGATACCATGCACCAAGCCCCAAGCCAGATGTCAAGGGAGACAGGAAGATAAATAAGATGCTGGTCCTGACCTCAGTGAATTATAGTACAGCAAAGATAACACTAATATACTTCTTCCCTATTATGAATTCCTACTGTGCCTCATTCACACCTTTTCTTATGTTCTCAGCACATTCTACTTTGCATGACAGTGGATTACATAGATGTCTTCTCTCCCCTACCAGATTCTGAGTTCCTTGAGTATATGGACTGTGTCCTGGAAGCTAGGTGCTAGGCGGTGCATTGGATAGGGCACTGGACTAATAACTAGGAAAATCTAAGTTCAAATCTAGCTTCAGACTCTTGCTAACTGTGTAACCCAAGGCAAGTCACTTAATCTCTGCCTGCCTCTGTCTCCATACCTGTAAAATGGGAATATTAATCATACCTACCCTCCCAGGATTATTTTAAGAATAAAAAACTTTCACTAATACAGACAAACTGGTCCCCAGAGGAGTGACTACTACAACTCTCAAGTTCTGGGGGTGATCTTGGAGGGGAGGCACATAACTTATGGCTAGCTCTCCTCCGAACACTTTGGTTCATGAGCCCCCACTGGAGTGCTTCCCCTTAATCAGCCAGCAGACTCAATTATTGTTGTCCAGTTGTTTCAGTTGTACCCAACTCTTCATGACCCTATTTGGAGTTTCTTGGCAAAAATACTGAAATGGTTCGCCATTTTCTTCTCCAGTCCATTTTACAGATGAGCAACTTAGGCAAAAAGTGTTAAGTGACTTGCCCCAGGTCACACAGCTAGTGTCTGAGGTCAGATCTGAACTCATGAAGAGGAGTCTTCCTGATTCCAAGTCTAGTGTTCTAGCCACTATACCACCTAGCTGCCCCAGTGGACTCAATTAGCTTATCAGAAAAGGATTTGCTAAAATGCAATATAATAACAGTTATGAAGCATATTCTTTTTAAAAATTATTTTAAAGCATTCTTTTCTTTAAAAGAAAAATGAATTCCAAATTCTCTTTCTCCTTTGCCTCTCCCACACCTGATACAATCTACAAGTGCTAGGAACTCTGGAATGCAAGGTACAGGGCAGGTATTCCTTCTTTCAGTCCAAGTAGTGAGTTTATAATGACACCAGTTGAATAGATGAGATTCCTAGTGATTTCAGTATTTATGATGCCAATACAAGCTGGTAAGATTCTAAGAATCTGGGCAATTTAATGGCGGGGGAAGGGAGCAGTAAGATTGGTATTTTTATACAGAAAGACTGTGAGAAGATCTGGATGGGATCAAGAAATGGCAAGTAGACTGGGATGAGCCAGGTATGGACAATGAGGACCACAATGAAAAGGTAATTAAAAAGATTATACTGGGATGGGCCATATGCCTCAGAGAGATGAGATCTGGGTTACTGAAATGTATGGGAAAGTTCAGGTATTTTCAGGGGTCCAGGTCCTATCCCCATCATACCCACAGAGAAGGCAAGTAATATGATATCAATTATATATGTGAACTCATACAAAACCTATTTCCATATTAGCCAGGTTTCCCCCCCAAAAAAGCAAGAAAATGAAAGAAAGTGAGGAAAATATACTTCAATTTGCATTCATCAGTTCATCAGTTCTCTCCCTTGAGGTAGACAGCATTTTTTCATCATGAATCTTTCGGAATCGTCTTGGATCATTGTACCGATCAGAGAAGCCAAGTCTTTCCCAATTAATCATTACAACATTGCTGTTACTATGCATAATGATCTCCTGGTTCTTCTCACTTCACTTTGCATCAGTTCATATAGGTCTTGCCATCCTTTTCTGAAACCACCTCCCTTGTCATCTCCTATAGCACAACAGTCTTCCATTACAATGATGTGCCACAACTTGTTCAGTCCTTCCCCAACTGATAAGCATCCTCTAGATTTCCAGTGCTTTGCCACTACAAAAAGAGTTGCTATAAATATTTTAGTTACAAAGCATTTCCCAAAAATCTAGGACATACTGTCCCATAAACATGCCAGACTCTAGAAGAACGGGTATGAATTTAAAGTAGAGTGAGGCACATATGTGGGCAATGCCAACCCATAATTCTGGAATAGCATGGCCTTTATGTCCTTTCTTTCTCGGAAAATCTCCACTAATTCCACTTCACTGAGTTCACTTCAGAGAACATGTCACAGTATCAGTGCTTAACAAATCTCTCCATGGGTTAGCTGACTGGCTCCTCAGAGGCCAATATCTCAGCTAGCTGGATCGATCTTCTGCTAGGCTGGGTTAAGCAGGTTGTTCAGCTGTGAAGCTGGCTTCTTATTGGAAGCAGCTCCAGGAAGAGCCAAGCAGGTCCAAGGGTGTTACAGTATTAGTACAGCTAATGCTCAATGTTTTCTTTTCAGGAAGGGAAGACCCTTAGCCTAGGACTGGCAGAACCTCTCTCCTCTCTGATTCCCTCAGAGGTTTGGCTTTGAAGTAGGCAGGAGAGGTATGGTCTCTCCTGATAAACAACTCTTTTTGATTCTGAGATAGCTTCCCTCAGTGAGGAACTCCACCTTTACTTACATATATTGTTCATCCCAGAATCCTACTGGATCTTATGCAAAGAGGCAAGTGAGAATAAAGGTATGGAGACAGATTGTGGCAAAATAATTTCTGATGGCCTTGTCATATGCAATTGAGACAGGTATACCTCGGATCCCAAGGTGATGAATATTTCTTTTGTATCTAATAAGACTTCCTCTTATCATTTCAAGCTCTCTAATTCCTTCTGACCTATTTAACTAATACATCCTTCTGGGCAAAAATAGGGCATTGAAATAGTTAGTCTCTTATGAGATCAACAAATTATGATGAACCCCTATGAGTTATGATGTGGATAATTCAAAAACTCAGAATTAAGCACATATATACAATGCACTATGTCTAGACAATGGGGACAGATTCAAAAGTAAATACCATTAGAAAAACTGGGTGATTTTTTTTAACAGATTTATTCTCTAAACTATATCTTGTGGAGGTGACCATTAAAATACACATACACATTGAAGGGAGGCAAACACATCCCAAAGCCATGATAAGTGTGAGGGGGAAATCAATGTAGTTTAGACTGCAGATGTCACAAAACAGATAATCAAAAATTCACTACAGTATAATCCAAGCGTTTTTGTGGTTGCTGTTCAGTCTGACTGTGACCCTGTGGACCACACTGTCCATGGGGTTTTCTTTTACAGAAAACCTTGGCTGTCTCTAACCCTCTCTCCTCCATCCAAGAACACGTCACAGGGTTTGTTTTTTATATCTATAGGGCAGAGAAGGGGTGTCCATCAACTTTCAATGAAATTCATCATTCTTATCTTACCTATAGTCCTCAGGCCTGACCACACCTAAGTTAACATAAGATACTTGGCAGCTGGAAGCCAGGCGGCACCCAAAGTCTGAATTCACATCAGCTTTTCCACTTCCCACCTCCAACAGAGAAACAAGGGTCACACCCACAGTGGCCACGCCCTCCCACCCCTACACGCTCCTCAAAGCAGCCAAGGGAAAGAAAACCCCCAAAACCACAGGCCAGTTCTTGGTGCAAAGTGAACCACAGAATTTCTGTCTTTGCAGACTCCCCGGTGCCAGTGGTGACATACTCCGCCCCCCCCCACAGGGATGGGTTCCAGTGAGAGCTCTGCATTTTTGAGGCCATTTCCATCATATATCACAATATCCCAAGAGGTTCCTCCACTATATTTACACTGAGCCACAGAACAACAGGCAAGAGTTAGGTGAAAGGAGCCCTTAAGATCAGGAATATTCAGGGCAAAGATGGAAGTGACTAAATCATACAAACATTAGAGGTGGGAGGAACTGGCATTGAGGCCAACCCTGTCAATTTATAGAGAGATCTCCCTCCTCCCTTCAACACTGCTGGCCCTGAATCAACATATAATGATGGTAAGAAGCATAACTACCAAGTTTTCTATGTATTTTCCATAATTATCTCATTTGTGCCTCACAACCCTGAGAGCTAGTATAGTTACTGTGAAGAACAAAGAAGATGTTTGCAAAAGACTACAGAGATGCTAGTTTTACTACTACGACTACTACTGTTGCTGCTGCTGCTGCTGCTGCTGCTGCTACTACTACTACTACTACTACTACTACTACTACTACTACTACTACTACTACTACTACTACTACTACTACTACTACTACTACTACTACCTTCAATGTACATGTGAAGAAACTGAGGATCAAAAAAGGGAAATGACTTTCTCATGGTCACAGAACAAGAAATCTCTACCATAGGTCAGGCATAAATAGTCCATGTGGACATTTGTGATGGATTCTCTAAATTTGCACATCTAGTGTTTCTTTGGGTACTTCAATTCTGCTTTGCTTATAGGGCACTGCACCTCCTCTGATGAGGGCACACCATGCTGAGCTAGTGTCTCCCTTGTCACACAATCAATTCCAAAGTTCTTAAGAGAGACTGTGAAAGGGTCCTTGTATCACTTCTGGAAACTATAAGTAATTACTACTACAAATAACAGTGAAAGTAATAGCAATGATAGTAGTAGTAAGAACAGTAATATTAGTAGTAAAAATAATGGCAGTAATAAAATAATAGTAGTAGTAGTAGTAATGGGAATAGAAGTAATAAAATAGTAATAGTAGTAGTAAAAATAACAGTATTAGTAGCAGGAGTAAGACAGTAACAGTGGTAATAATGGTAGTAAGGTAATAGTGCTAATAAAATAGTAGTAGTAAAAATTAAAATAATAGTAGTAGTAGTAACAGCAACAGCAGCATCTACAGAGCTCTTTAAGTTTGAAAAGTTCTCTCTATTTCACTTAATCTATCAACAACCCTGTAAATTAGTGGCTACTATTTTCCCTATTTTTACAGATGAATAAGTAAAGGCTGAGAGAGAGGTTTGCTGACTTGTCTAGGGTCACAGAGCTAAGAAGGGTTGGAGGCATAATTTGAACTCAAGTCTTCCTGACTCCCAAGTCCAGCCTCAGTCGTTTCATCTGCAGAATGAAGAGGTCAAATAAGAGAATATCTAAGGTCCCTTCCACCTCTAAACATGATAATAATGGATATAAAACATTTATTATTTCTCTCTTTTAATTCAGTGCAGTGAACACCAGACCTGTCAGAGGCCCTGTGTTCAAATCTGGTCTTTGCCTCTTACTATACAATGCTGGGCAAGTGACCTCTCTATAAGAGACTGAAATCATCTTGAGAGCAAGGAGTGTTTGGTGCCTTTCTCTGTAGCCCCAGAGCTTAGCACACAGCACATAGTAGGCATTTAATAAATGCTGGTCGACTGACTGGGCTTTAGTTTCCCCTTCTGTAAAATGCAAGGCTTAGATTGGATAATCCTCCCTCTCCATCACCCTCCCAACGTCAGGGCACACCTCCCAGGGAGGCTTGGGACTCCTGTTTGACAGCCTTACCGTGGGCTCCTTATGTGACAGGTCCCCAGTGACACAATCTCATGGTTCAAGAGAAGTAACTATGGGGAAATCCCACCCCGCTCAGCTTTCCCTAGCTCATCTCCCCACCCAACTTCTCAGGCTGCCTGGAGTGGAGCAGGTATCTGGGAGACTTCCCATCACCTCAAGAGCTCCCTTAGGATGTGTGGCAGACACCCTTGCAGGAGAAAACAAACAGGTTAGTGGATAGGGGCAGCAAAGACAGAGTCTCCTCTTCTTTCACCCTTACCTGCTCCTCCTATTCTTACAGAAGAACAGAGGAGCCCTCCTTCAAAACTACCTTTGAATCTAACTACCTGAAAAGTTTATTGTGAGGAAGGAAGACCACACTGATTAAGTGCCTACTATGAGTCAAGGACTGTGCTAAGTGCTTTACAATTATTTGACCCTCACAACCACCCTGGAAGGTAGGTGCTACGATTATCCCCATTTTATAGATGAGGAAACTGAGGCAAACTAGTAGGAAGCTAATTAAATGACTTGCCTAGGGTCACACAGCTAGACAGCATCTAAGCTGCATTTAAACTCAGGTCTCCCTGATTCTGAGCCCAGCTCTCTACCTGTTCCCCCTAGGAGCTTCAAAGAAAAGACCTTTGCAGACTTCAGGTTACAAGTGAAACCTGGGTCATGAGAGCTTCACCTCTCCCTTCCCTGGAAAAGCTGATTCTGCAGACCAAGTCCATTGAAATGACTGGGCTATCTTTCTAGGTGGCTACAGTATACACCAAGAGTTAGCAGGAGCATGGTGGGATCTGCTATCTTTGTGGGTGGCTGCACATGGCTCACTCCATGGGAAGACTAATGAGGCCCAAGCCCTGGGTGTGCTTCCCCTGTGGCCCAATTAGCTTCACCAGGCTCCACAGGCTATGCTTGAGCCTGGAAGGCCACTGTGGAAATCTCTATCTACTGGATAGAGCAGCACACCACACAGGAGAAGGCCACAGACATAAGCCTTCAGAGGGGGCATTGAACAGTGACTCAAGAAAAGAAAAAGGGGGAGGGAAGAGCAGCTAACCCAGACAGCTGGCAAAGAAAGAAAGAAAAACAGACAAACAGGCTAGTCTGAAATTTATAAACAGAAAACCTGAAAAATTCCCCACTATTGTAAATCAGACAGGAGACAGGATTATGTCTCTGTGCATTGGTGTAGACACACACACACACACACACACACACACACACACACACACACACACACACACACACTGACTCCCTCTTTCAAACTACATATCTTGGGACTTCCCAATCCCTTCTAAAACTTCCCCTAATGTTCATTTTTAAATAATTTCAGAAAGACCTGAATTCAAATCTGCATGCAGGCACTTACTAGCTATATGACCCTGTCCAAGTCACTTAACATCTGCTTACCTCAGTTTCTTCATCTGTAAAATAGGGATAGTAACAGCACCTACCTCCCAGGGTGATCATGAGGATCAAATGAGGTAACATGTGCTTAATTAGCACAGTGCCTGGTACACAGTGCTATTTAAATGTTATATATTATTATTATAATGTTTAATTACAAAGGGCTTACCACAATGCCTGGCACATAGTAAGTGCTATTTAAATGTTAATTGTTATTACTATTTTTCATTATAAAGTTTTATAGCACAGTGCCTGGCACAGGGTAAGAGCCATACAAATTTTACCTATTTTTATACTGTCTTGCTCACTATTTAACAAAAGTTCTTAACCTGGGGTCTATGGTTAGATTTTAGGGGGCCCATAAACTTCAATGGAAAAGAAATTTTATTTTTCGCTAACCTCTAACTGAAATCTGTCATGTTCTTCAATGTTAAATGTAGGCAACAGATATTCTGAGAAGAAGTCCCTAGATATTACCAGACTTCTCAAAGGGTCCAAGACACAAAAAAGCTTAAGAATCTCTGATGGAGAATGACCACATGAATAAAGTGCTTTAAAGCTTGCAAAATCTTTTATTCACAAAAGAGATTGCCTCACTCTACTCACATCCCACAGCTGGTGTAACAGCTCCACCCCCCCATTCAAAGATTGTCTGGGGCTCTGAAACCTTGATTTTGATTCCCTCTCAAGGACCTCCCTGAAGGTTCCAAAGTGAGACACCGACTTAGAAAGGCAGCTGGCTTCCACAGAGCTGCCCTGTTCTCAGTTAGAGAATATCAGCTACTGTCCTTGGGGAGCTCATAGCAGTACTGTGTCTCTCACAATGCTCTTATATTTATTGTAACAATATTAACCAGCAAGGTTTGCAAAGCCTTTAACGTAACATTAACTCGTTTGATATTCATTAAAAACCTGGGAGGTGAGTGCTATCACTATTCCCATTTAACAGACAACTGAAATAAATTAAATGACTTATCCAGGATCAACAAATAGTTAAGCATCCAAGGCAGGATTTGAACTCAGGTCTTCCAGACTTCAAATCCCATACTCTACCCACTGAGCCACTCAGCTGCCCTAAAGCTGCCACACAGGCAGTTCTTAAACTAGATAAATAACATTAGTAACATAATATGGTTATAGTTGAAAATAAATCAACTATTGTGTCCCCCTTGAAGATTCCAAGAATTCATGTTGGTGAGACTTAAGCTGGAGAAACAGCATAATGGAAAACTTCCTTCTGTCCATAAAATGAAGAGACTGGAGTGTATGACCTTTAAGGTAGAGCCATGACTAAATGTTTTTTGCATCAGAAGCAAGTACCACTGTGCCTGGAGAGAAGCTAAGGAACCCAGGGGACAGGAAGCAGCTCACCTTTGCCTACTATCTGGTAGGTTCCTATTTAATTAATTACTCTTCATAACTGTTTACACATTGCTAAGGACTATGTTATCAGCCCACAAAATTCAACGCCCTGGGACAAAGCTCCAAGCACTCCACCCTAGTTACAGTTTAGCTCCACAATCCTTTCTGTTGTCATTCCATGCTATATATTTAAGCTGTTCCTCTGGTTATATACCATGGAGGTGAAAAGAGTAGCAACTATAGTAACTACACTAGCAAAAGTGTTTGCAATGGCAAATAAATAAATCCTAACATGCAAGACAGATTTATGCTTCATAACAACTGTCATAGATCCATTATCATTTGTGATTAATTTTAGAAAGCCTTAACTTTGTTAAGTTTACCAGGATTCAGAACCAGTGAAATAAATTTAAGTTCAATTCAAAGACTATTTTGATATTGTCTTTATGTACATTAGGAAAGTACATAGGTTCCAGTTTGAACTTGTTCACTTGGCATTTTTAAGAAAACATTCTGGTTTGGTTCTTTGTTCATTCATTCATTGCAGAAAGGCTAAAGGGAAAGAAACTATGTTTAGGGAGTAATGTGGAAATCTCAGCTCAGGAAGTAGTCCAGATTTCCTGTTACTTTCTTAGATCACTACTTAAGGTCAAAGAGGCCAAAATTTCTGTGTGCTAACACTTTGGGGGCCTATTCTCTTCTCTATCAGAATCTTACCTGACTCTTTCTTCTTCTGCCCTCTTCAGTTCAGCATCTCGTTGAAGGACCTTCATGATGGCATCTTGCTCCTCCTCTGTGAGGAAGCTTAAGTCAATCATCTTGAAAGGACTGGAGTAAAAATTGGTTTAAAAAAACTATGTTCAAAATATTCAAGGAACAAACCGCTTTAGGAAGATATCCAGTGTCATTAAAAGGTTAAAAAAAAAGTCTTCAGTTATTCTGTGTTTTGATCTTCGAGACTTGAGAAGGTTGACTTTGGCATAAAACTATTGTGGACAGGTTCTCAACGAAATTCTGCTTTCCTGGAGGGTCAAGTCACATGATCTTATGATGGTTTCCTCTCTCTCCCCCACTAGTCCAGTTGTAGACCAATAGTTTCAGTTGAATTCAAGGCAGCAATGGTTGAGCATCACCTTGTGGAATTCAAGAAACAAACATTATGTAGGATTATTTACTTACTCGTTTGTATATCTTTAGTCCATTATGATGTTTACAATACGCCCCAAGAAATCTTTGACAAATGCAGATGATCTCCAAGTACAGTGACACCTGTTCTTCCTCTTCCTGAGAGAATGGCCAATTGATTATAACTCCAAACCCTCCAAAATTGACTGTCACACAAAGATGACAGTCAATGTTTAACAGCTAGAGGGAAAAAAAGGAAGATTAAGAATTTTTTTCTCTCCCTTTTGACAAGCTTTTAGCACTGGAAAAAAGTAAATATCTACATACGATAGGTAAGTAGAGCCTGAGAAACCTGATTATTGGCAAGGACTTGAAATATAAGTCTATGCAATTTCATTTCCAGACTATTAAAATGTTCTACTGGAATCCATCCACACTACTTAACAAGCAGAATTTTCAAATTAGGTGAAGGAAGGTACAACAAACATCAGGTATTTGCTATTCTATTCCCCCATTATAACTTTAAGCTGAGCTATGGCCTGAGGCAGGCTTCCAACTTGGCCTCCCCTAGCTTTTCACTAGAAAGAATACTGAATGGAGGGAGGAAAATTAGAGTTTCAAAACATCTTGCAACACCAGGTTTGGAGGATGAGGTAAGGTCATGGGGTCAGAATGCTACTTCCTTGTAGCAGTAGAGAAGACCAGACACTGTACCAGGAATCAGGTGACTTAGGTTCGAGGTCTGCCTCCACCACTTAAGGGCAGTTTGACCTTAGACAATCCACTTTAATCTCTGGGAGGCTCAATCTGTAAATGGAGATACCTGTCCCACCTCTCAGGAGTGTAAGGAATAGGAAATAATTATGTGAACTCTAAAGGCAATTAGGTAGTGCAATGGATAGGGCTCCTGACCTGGAGTCAGAAAGACCCGAGTTCAAATCCAGCCTCAGACATGTGTAGCTGTGTAACATGGGGTGTGTCACTTAACCTCTGGCTGCCTCAGTTTCCACAACTGTAAAATGTGGATAATGTTAAATAATGGCCCCTACTTCCCAGGGTTGTTGTGAGGACTGAATGAAATAACATTTGTAAAGCACTTAATATAGCACCTGATAAACAACAGGCCCTTAATAAATGCTTGCTCCCACCCTCCAAGTGCTAATCAAATGCCATGATACACTGACTCCATATTGGTAGAGGTGTTAGAGCAGTAGATGGCCAGCTCTGCAGAGGGCTGTAACTGAGAGTCCTGTGTGTTTACTCTCTTCCCCCCTACTATCTGAGGAGCTCTGTGTTTCCTACTCCCACTGCAATCCCCAATCTCCTGACCATTGGGCAAACTCTTGTTGAAAAATTAGTGGTTCATTTAAAGGCAGTTTATTTTGTGGACAAGCAGGGAGAAAAGAGACAAAACATGAGAGTAAAGGAGAATGATGAAATTAATTGACAAACAGTCAAGCGCTGGTAGACTGAAAGGAAAAATATATGTTTTCTACTGCTCAAGAAAGTTGCAAACCAGCAGTTACACTGAAAAACTGTGTGTAGTTCTTTATAACAGGCTGTTTATCAGATAATGAGCAGTATTTTCATTTTATAGAGGAAGGAATAGAGAATCAATGTGGCTCCAGTGCTCAGCATCCAGCCTAGCCTATCCAAATTGGATTACACATTTTTCCCTTCGTGCATTCTACATCACAGGAAAACCCATCTGCTTGGGGTTCTTCATGCACAGATTTTTGTCTGTCTACTCCAAGCCTTCACATTGGGAGTCCCCATGCCTGGAAGGGACTGGCTGGTCCTCTTTGCCTGGCAGAATCCCTACTTCCTTCCATATGAGGTCTCCCTCCAACTCTCCAAGGACCAGTGCCCTCCAAAACGACTTTAAATTTTTCTTTTGTCTCCTTTGTATCTATGCATAGGTATATGTGGGGAGTTCTGTCCTTAATAGGATGTAAGCTTCTTGAGATCAGGGATCATTTCATTTTAGTCTTCATATGCCCGTATCATATTTAGTCTTCATATCTACGTCAGTGCTGACCATAATTATTGTAGGTGCTTAATAAATAAATGTCTGTTGGGTTTCACAGGGTTTTATGGGTATCATAGGATTTCAGTAAAGGAAGAGGCCTAAGAGATTGTCTCGCCCCATCCCCTCATTTTAAAGTGAGGAAGCAGGGTGAAGTGACTGCCTGAGGGGATGCTGATAGTTAAGTGGTTTTGGCCTGGATTTGAAACTAGGTCTTTGACTTCAAATCCAAAGCTCTTCCACTCCTAGCCAGGTTTAATGAATCCCTGGGGGAGCAGTGGGAGAAGGCACATCCACTATCTCTGGGCTCTCATTCCCTCCCAGGGCACAAGATAATCCTTCACCAACAAGAGTTATCTGCATGATGGTCCCACTTCCATACAAAATGCAGTGGAAAGACCTCTTGGCTTTGCAGTCCACAGAATGGCTCTTCTACTAGTTAGCTGTGTGGCCTTCAGCAATTCAGTGCTTTTCTCTGAGCTTGGTCCAAACAGAAAAGACTGGAGTAAATTATCTTTAAGGTTCCCTTTCAGCTCTCTAACATTCTGTGACTCTATTAATCTATTTTTTTAAAAAAGGCAACATATGGGGTGACTAGGTGGCGCAGTTAATAGAGCACCAGCCCTGGAGTCAGGTGGACCTGAGTTCAAATTCAACCTCAGACACCTAGCACACAAACATAAATTAGCCTTGTGACCTCGGGTAAGTCACTTAACCCCAACTGACCTCCAAAAAGGAAAAAAAAGGCAACATATAAGATTCAGAGTGAACATCTAGGGTTCCCCCATACTTCGGATATGGTTCCAAAGAGCACCCCTCCACACTTCATAACATCCTAAAAGGGCTTTCCATATCCCTCCTTAACAATTTCCCAAAACACCTTAGTTAATTTTTTAAGTTATGGAGGAGGGAGGGAGGGAGGAGCAAGGAAGGAAGGAAGGATTTTTTGTGGACCAGGCATTGTGCTAAGAGTTGGGGGATACAAATGCAAAATACTCCCTACCCTCAAGGAGTTTACATACTAACAGGAGAAAACAACTCATAAAAGGGAACTAGAAAGGGACTGGAGAAACCCAGAGTAGTAAGGGTCCTATAGAGAGGAGTGGAGAAGTCCCAAAGAGGAAATGCACTGGAAATAAAGAGACTATGGCTAGGACCTCGAATGAAATGACAGTCTGGGTGAGGGACTCACCAAGCAGAGCCAACCTTTGGGCTGAAGCATCTCCAGGATGTGAGTGAACATTGGTTCTCCTTCTCCCCCAAGAAGTTCTAAAAAGAGATCCTCTGCAGGACTGACTGGACAGCCCAGCATTGTTACCCATCCCTTCAACATCAGGCTCACTGTTTTCTTCAGTCAAGGATGGATAAATTTTTGCCTTCTCCAAGGCCTCACCATGGCACAGAGGTTATCCCTAGGTTCTCAAACTTAGCTTGCTTAACCTCTAGACCTCAATTTCCTCACTTGTAAACAGGTAGAACTAGAATACTTCCAAGCTCTCAACCCCAAATCCTATGATCCTACAGTCCTATAAATGCTGGAAAAGCTTCAAGTCCTTGGTGACACTGTGCAATTGTCATCAAAGGAAAGTCCTAGGTAAATCTAGAGAAATGTGCCAACAAAAGGCTAGTCACCAGGTGATGATTTTTTTTTTTTTTTTGCGAAGCAACTTATGAAATTGTCTGGGGAGGGAAAACTTACCCAAACAGAATCAGATGCCAAAAGTTTTGAAACAGGTTCTTGATAATGAGATTACCCTGAGAGTTTTTTGCTCACCTGATCATTTAAAGGTTAACTGAGAAGTCCTTGGCTGAAGGGCCCAACACTAGAACCAGAATGACTGGGTAGGTCAGTAGCTACGGTCATTTCTCTATGGGTCAGCTGGTTTGTGCAAAGAAAAATGCTGTTGCACTGCTAATGCTACATCCTTCTATTCTAGCCCAACTCTCAAAAGCAGGTCAGAGGACTCAACATCACTAGAAATACAACTCAAAGTGCCCTTCTATAGGTCAAAAGCATCAATGTCAAGTTTAAAGGAAAACTGACCATTTAGTACACAAAGACACAAGGGAACTGACATTACTTTGTCCATCCCACTTCTTGGAAAAAAAAAAAGCTCATCTTTTGTCAGCAAGAAAAGTGTTTGGGTGGGTGGCACAGTGAATAGAGCACCAGCCCTGGAGTCAGGAGGACCTGAGTTTAAATCCAGCCTCAGACACTTAACACAAAAAAGACTAGCCCTGTCACCTCGGGCAAGTCACTTAACCCCAATTGCCCTACCTTCCCCCCTCCAAAAAGCAAAAAAAAACCCAAAAACAAAGAATAGTGTTTG